>CM076980.1:7348623-7462608 GCA_039105355.1 Benthosema pterotum | reverse complement strand
ATATAAAATGGCGTTTTTCGTCGTTTTTGAGCGTTTTTGAAAAAATGTCGAAATCAAAGAAAAACCATGGGCTATAGTACATGGTCTCGGGAGCGTTTTTGAGCGTTCGGAAAAAATTGTGAAATCGAAGAAAAACCATGGGCTATAGTACACGGTCTCGGACGCCATGCTATAGTATGGCGTTTCTCGACGTTTTTGAGCGTTTTTGAAAAATGTCGAAATCGAAGAAAAACCATGGGCTATAGTACATGGTCTCGGAGCGTTTTGAAAAAATGTCGAAATCGAAGAAAAACCATGGGCTATAGTACACGGTCTCGGACGCCATACTAAAATGGCGTTTTTTCGTCGTTTTTGAGCGTTTTTGACAAAATGTCGAAATCGAAGAAAAACCATGGGCTATAGTACATGGTCTCGGAGCGTTTTTGAGCATTTGAAAAAATGTCGAAATCGAAGAAAAACCATGGGCTATAGTACACGGTCTCGGACGCCATACTAAAATGGCGTTTTTCGTCGTTTTTGAGCGTTTTTGTAAAAATGTCGAAATCAAAGAAAAACCATGGGCTATAGTACATGGTCTCGGAGCGTTTTTGAGCGTTTCGAAAAAATGTCGAAATCGAAGAAAAACCATGGGCTATAGTACACGGTCTCGGACGCCATACTTAATTGGCGTTTTTCGTCGTTTTTGAAAAAATGTCGAAATCGAAGAAAAACCATGGGCTATAGTACACGGTCTCGGACGCCATGCTTTAGTATGGCGTTTCTCTGCTTTTTGAGCGTTTTTGAAAAAATGTCGAAATCGAAGAAAAACCATGGGCTATAGTACACGGTCTCGGAGCGTTTTTGAGCATTTTGAAAAAATGTCGAAATCGAAGAAAACCATGAGCTATATCACACGGTTCTCGGACGCCATACTTAAAATGGCGTGTTTTGTCGTTTTTGAGCGTTTGAAAAAAATGTCGAAATCGAAGAAAAACCATGGGCTAAATAGTACATGGTTCTCGGAGCGTTTTTGAGCGTTTTGAAAAAATGTCGAAATCGAAGAAAAACCTGGGCTATGTATACGGTCTCGGACGCCATGCTATAGTATGGCGTTTTTCGTTGTTTTGAGCGTTTTTGAAAAATGTCGAAATCGAAGAAAAACCATGGGCTATAGTACACGGTCTCGGAGCGTTATGAGCGTTTTGAAAAAATGTCGAAATCGAAGAAAAACCATGGGCTATAGTACACGGTCTCGGACGCCATACTAAAATGGCGTTTTTCGTCGATTTTGAGCGTTTTTGAAAAAATGTCGAAATCGAAGAAAAACCATGGGCTATAGTACATGGTCTCGGAGCGTTTTTGAGCGTTTTGAAAAAATGTCGAAATCGAAGAAAAACCATGGGCTATAGTACACGGTCTCGGACGCCATACTAAAATGGCGTTTTTCGTCGTTTTTGAGCGTTTTGAAAAAATGTCGAAATCGAAGAAAAACCATGGGCTATAGTACATGGTCTCGGAGCGTTTTTGAGCGTTTCGAAAAAATGTCGAAATCGAAGAAAAACCATGGGCTATAGTACACGGTCTCGGACGCCATACTAAAATGGCGTTTTTCGTCGTTTTTGAAAAAATGTCAAAATCGAAGAAAAACCATGGGCTATAGTACACGGTCTCGGACGCCATGCTATAGTATGGCGTTTCTCTGCGTTTTTGAGCGTTTTTGAAAAATGTCGAAATCGAAGAAAAACCATGGGCTATAGTACATGGTCTCGGAGCATTTTTGAGCATTTTGAAAAAATGTCGAAATCGAAAGAAAAACCATGGGCTATAGTACACGGTCTCGGACGCCATACTAAAATGGCGTGTTTTGTCGTTTTTGAGCGTTTTTGAAAAAATGTCGAAATCGAAGAAAAACCATGGGCTATAGTACATGGTCTCGGAGCGTTTTTGAGCGTTTTGAAAAAATGTCGAAATCGAAGAAAAACCATGGGCTATAGTACATGGTCTCGGAGCGTTTTTGAGCGTTTCGAAAAAATGTCGAAATCGAAGAAAAACCATGGGCTATAGTACACGGTCTCGGACGCCTTACTAAAATGGCGTTTTTCGTCGTTTTTGAAAAATGTCGAAATCGAAGAAAAACCATGGGCTATAGTACACGGTCTCGGACGCCATGCTATAGTATGGCGTTTCTCGGCGTTTTTGAGCGTTTTTGAAAAATGTCGAAATCGAAGAAAAACCATGGGCTATAGTACACGGTCTCGGACGCCATACTAAAATGGCGTGTTTTGTCGTTTTTGAGCGTTTTTGAAAAAATGTCGAAATCGAAGAAAAACCATGGGCTATAGTACATGGTCTCGGAGCGTTTTTGAGCGTTTTGAAAAAATGTCGAAATCGAAGAAAAACCATGGGCTATAGTACACGGTCTCGGACGCCATGCTATAGTATGGCGTTTTCCGTTGATTTGAGCGTTTTTGAAAAATGTCGAAATCGAAGAAAAACCATGGACTATAGTACATGGTCTCGGAGCGTTTTTGAGCGGTTCGAAAAAATGTCGAAATCGAAGAAAAACCATGGGCTATAGTACACGGTCTCGGACGCCATACTAAAATGGCGTTTTTCGTCGTTTTTGAGCGTTTTTGAAAAAATGTCAAAATCAAAGAAAAACCATGGGCTATAGTACATGGTCTCGGAGCGTTTTTGAGCGTTTTGAAAAAATGTCGAAATCGAAGAAAAACCATGGGCTATAGTATACGGTCTCGGACGCCATGCTATAGTATGGCGTTTTCCGTTGATTTGAGCGTTTTTGAAAAAATGTCGAAATCGAAGAAAAACCATGGGCTATAGTACACGGTCTCGGAGCGTTTATGAGCGTTTTGAAAAAATGTCGAAATCGAAGAAAAACCATGGGCTATAGTACACGGTCTCGGACGCCATACTAAATTGGCGTTTTTCGTCGTTTTTGAGCGTTTTTGAAAAAATGTCGAAATCGAAGAAAAACCATGGGCTATAGTACATGGTCTCGGAGCGTTTTTGAGCGTTTCGAAAAAATGTCGAAATCGAAGAAAAACCATGGGCTATAGTACACGGTCTCGGACGCCATACTAAAATGGCGTTTTTCGTCGTTTTTGAAAAAATGTCAAAATCAAAGAAAAACCATGGGCTATAGTACATGGTCTCGGAGCGTTTTTGAGCGGTTCGATAAATGTCGAAATCGAAGAAAAAACATGGACTATAGTACATGGTCTCGGAGCGTTTTTGAGCGTTTTGAAAAAATGTCGAAATCGAAGAAAAACCATGGGCTATAGTACACGGTCTCGGACGCCATACTAAATTGGCGTTTTTCGTCGTTTTTGAGCGTTTTTGAAAAAATGTCGAAATCGAAGAAAAACCATGGGCTATAGTACACGGTCTCGGAGCGTTTTTGAGCGGTTCGAAAAAATGTCGAAATCGAAGAAAAACCATGGGCTATAGTACACGGTCTCGGACGCCATGCTATAGTATGGCGTTTTTCGTTGATTTGAGCGTTTTTTAAAAAATGTCGAAATCGAAGAAAAACCATGGGCTATAGTACACGGTCTCGGAGCGTTTTTGAGCGTTTCGAAAAAATGTCGAAATCGAAGAAAAAACATGGGCTATAGTACATGGTCTCGGAGCGTTTTTAAACGTTTTGAAAAAATGTCGAAATCGAAGAAAAACCATGGGCTATAGTACACGGTCTCGGACGCCATGCTATAGTATGGCGTTTTTCATTGTTTTTGAGCGTTTTTGAAAAAATGTCGAAATCGAAGAAAAACCATGGGCTATAGTACATGGTCTCGGAGCGTTTTTGAGCGTTTCGAAAAAATGTCGAAATCGAAGAAAAAACATGGGCTATAGTACATGGTCTCGGAGCGTTTTTAAACGTTTTGAAAAAATGTCGAAATCGAAGAAAAACCATGGGCTATAGTACACGGTCTCGGACGCCATACTAAAATGGCGTTTTTCGTCGTTTTTGAGCGTTTTTGAAAAAATGTCGGAATTGAAGAAAAACCATGGGCTATAGTACACGGTCTCGGAGCGTTTTTGAGCGTTTCGAAAAAATGTCGAAATCGAAGAAAAACCATGGGCTATAGTACACGGTCTCGGACGCCATACTAAAATGGCGTTTTTCGTCGTTTTTGAAAAAATGTCGAAATCGAAGAAAAACCATGGGCTATAGTACACGGTCTCGGACGCCATGCTATAGTATGGCGTTTCTCTGCGTTTTTGAGCGTTTTTGAAAAATGTCGAAATCGAAGAAAAACCATGGGCTATAGTACATGGTCTCGGAGCGTTTTTGAGCATTTTGAAAAAATGTCGAAATCGAAGAAAAACCATGGGCTATAGTACACGGTCTCGGACGCCATACTAAAATGGCGTTTTTCGTCGTTTTTGAGCGTTTTTTAAAAAATGTCGAAATCGAAGAAAAACCATGGGCTATAGTACATGGTCTCGGAGCGTTTTTGAGCGTTTTGAAAAAATGTCGAAATCGAAGAAAAACCATGGGCTATAGTATACGGTCTCGGACGCCATGCTATTTTCGTCATTATTTGAGCGTTTTAGAAAAAATGTCGAAATCGAAGAAAAACCATGGGCTATAGTACACGGTCTCGGAGCGTTTTTGAGCGTTTCGAAAAAATGTCGAAATCGAAGAAAAACCATGGGCTATAGTACACGGTCTCGGACGCCAAACTAAAATGGCGTTTTTCGTCATTTTTGAGCGTTTTTGAAAAAATGTCGAAATCGAAGAAAAACCATGGGCTATAGTACACGGTCTCGGACGCCATGCTATAGTATGGCGTTTTTCGTTGATTTGAGCGTTTTTGAAAAATGTCGAAATCGAAGAAAAACCATGGACTATAGTACACGGTCTCGGAGAGTTTTTGAGCGTTTTGAAAAAATGTCGAAATCGAAGAAAAACCATGGGCTATAGTACACGGTCTCGGACGCCATACTAAAATGGCGTTTTTCGTCGTTTTTGAGCGTTTTTGAAAAAATGTCGAAATCGAAGAAAAACCATGGGCTATAGTACACGGTCTCGGAGCGTTTTTGAGCGTTTCGAAAAAATGTCGAAATCGAAGAAAAACCATGGGCTATAGTACACGGTCTCGGAGCGTTTTTGAGCGTTTTGAAAAAATGTCGAAACCGAAGAAAAACCATGGGCTATAGTACACGGTCTCGGACGCCATACTAAAATGGCGTTTTTCGTCGTTTTTGAGCGTTTTTGAAAAAATGTCGAAATCGAAGAAAAACCATGGGCTATAGTACACGGTCTCGGACGCCATGCTATAGTATGGCGTTTTTCGTTGATTTGAGCGTTTTGATGAAAATGTCGAAATCGAAGAAAAACCATGGGCTATAGTACACGGTCTCGGAAAGTTTTTGAGCGTTTTGAAAAAATGTCGAAATCGAAGAAAAACCATGGGCTATAGTACACGGTCTCGGACGCCATACTAAAATGGCGTTTTTCGTCGTTTTTGAGCGTTTTTGAAAAAATGTCGAAATCGAAGAAAAACCATGGGCTATAGTACACGGTCTCGGACCGTTTTTGAGCGTTTTGAAAAAATGTCGAAATCGAAGAAAAACCATGGGCTATAGTACACGGTCTCGGACGCCATACTAAAATGGCGTTTTTCGTCGTTTTTGAGCGTTTTGAAAAAATGTCGAAATCGAAGAAAAACCATGGGCTATAGTACATGGTCTCGGAGCGTTTTTGAGCGTTTTGAAAAAACTGTCGAAATCGAAGAAAAACCATGGGCTATAGTACACGGTTTCGGACGCCATACTAAATTGGCGTTTTTCGTCGTTTTTGAGCGTTTTTGAAAAAATGTCGAAATCGAAGAAAAACCATGGGCTATAGTACATGGTCTCGGAGCGTTTTTGAGCGTTTCGAAAAAATGTCGAAATCGAAGAAAAACCATGGGCTATAGTACACGGTCTCGGACGCCATACTAAAATGGCGTTTTTCGTTGTTTTTGAAAAAATGTCGAAATCGAAGAAAAACCATGGGCTATAGTACACGGTCTCGGACGCCATGCTATAGTATGGCGTTTCTCTGCGTTTTTGAGCGTTTTTGAAAAATGTCGAAATCGAAGAAAAACCATGGGCTATAGTACATGGTCTCGGAGCGTTTTTGAGCATTTTGAAAAAATGTCGAAATCGAAGAAAAACCATGGGCTATAGTACACGGTCTCGGACGCCATACTAAAATGGCGTGTTTTGTCGTTTTTGAGCGTTTTTGAAAAAATGTCGAAATCGAAGAAAAACCATGGGCTATAGTACATGGTCTCGGAGCGTTTTTGAGCGTTTTGAAAAAATGTCGAAATCGAAGAAAAACCATGGGCTATAGTATACGGTCTCGGAAGCCATGCTATAGTATGGCGTTTTTCGTTGTATTTGAGCGTTTTTGAAAAATGTCGAAATCGAGGAAAAACCATGGACTATAGTACACGGTCTCGGAGCGTTTTTGAGCGTTTTGAAAAAATGTCGAAATCGAAGAAAAACCATGGGCTATAGTACACGGTCTCGGACGCCATACTAAAATGGCGTTTTTCGTCGTTTTTGAGCGTTTTTGAAAAAATGTCGAAATCGAAGAAAAACCATGGGCTATAGTACATGGTCTCGGAGCGTTTTTGAGCGTTTCGAAAAAATGTCGAAATCGAAGAAAAACCATGGGCTATAGTACACGGTCTCGGACGCCATACTAAAATGGCGTTTTTCGTTGTTTTTGAAAAAATGTCGAAATCGAAGAAAAACCATGGGCTATAGTACACGGTCTCGGACGCCATGCTATAGTATGGCGTTTCTCGGCGTTTTTGAGCGTTTTTGAAAAATGTCGAAATCGAAGAAAAACCATGGGCTATAGTACATGGTCTCGGAGCGTTTTTGAGCATTTTGAAAAAATGTCGAAATCGAAGAAAAACCATGGGCTATAGTACACGGTCTCGGACGCCATACTAAAATGGCGTGTTTTGTCGTTTTTGAGCGTTTTTGAAAAAATGTCGAAATCGAAGAAAAACCATGGGCTATAGTACATGGTCTCGGAGCGTTTTTGAGCGTTTTGAAAAAAATGTCGAAATCGAAGAAAAACCATGGGCTATAGTATACGGTCTCGGACGCCATGCTATAGTATGGCGTTTTCCGTTGATTTGAGCGTTTTTGAAAAATGTCGAAATCGAAGAAAAACCATGGACTATAGTACACGGTCTCGGAGCGTTTTTGAGCGTTTTGAAAAAATGTCGAAATCGAAGAAAAACCATGGGCTATAGTACACGGTCTCGGACGCCATACTAAAATGGCGTTTTTCGTCGTTTTTGAGCGTTTTTGAAAAAATGTCGAAATCGAAAAAAAAACATGGGCTATAGTACATGGTCTCGGAGCGTTTTTGAGCGTTTTGAAAAAATGTCGAAATCGAAGAAAAACCATGGGCTATAGTACACGGTCTCGGACGCCATACTAAAATGGCGTTTTTTCGTCGTTTTTGAGCGTTTTTGAAAAAATGTCGAAATCGAAAAAAAAACATGGGCTATAGTACATGGTCTCGGAGCGTTTTTGAGCGTTTTGAAAAAAATGTCGAAATCGAAGAAAAACCATGGGCTATAGTACACGGTCTCGGACGCCATACTAAAATGGCGTTTTTCGTCGTTTTTGAGCATTTTTGAAAAAATGTCGAAATCAAAGAAAAACCATGGGCTATAGTACATGGTCTCGGAGCGTTTTTGAGCGTTTTGAAAAAATGTCGAAATCGAAGAAAAACCATGGGCTATAGTACACGGTTTCGGACGCCATACTAAAATGGCGTTTTTCGTCGTTTTTGAGCGTTTTTGAAAAAATGTCGAAATCAAAGAAAAACCATGGGCTATAGTACATGGTCTCGGAGCGTTTTTGAGCGTTTCGAAAAAATGTCGAAATCGAAGAAAAACCATGGGCTATAGTACACGGTCTCGGACGCCATACTAAAATGGCGTTTTTCGTTGTTTTTGAAAAAATGTCGAAATCGAAGAAAAACCATGGGCTATAGTACACGGTCTCGGACGCCATGCTATAGTATGGCGTTTCTCGGCGTTTTTGAGCGTTTTTGAAAAATGTCGAAATCGAAGAAAAACCATGGGCTATAGTACATGGTCTCGGAGCGTTTTTGAGCATTTTGAAAAAATGTCGAAATCGAAGAAAAACCATGGGCTATAGTACACGGTCTCGGACGCCATACTAAAATGGCGTGTTTTGTCGTTTTTGAGCGTTTTTGAAAAAATGTCGAAATCGAAGAAAAAACCATGGGCTATAGTACATGGTCTCGGAGCGTTTTTGAGCATTTTGAAAAAATGTCGAAATCGAAGAAAAACCATGGGCTATAGTACACGGTCTCGGAAGCCATGCTATAGTATGGCGTTTTTCGTTGTATTTGAGCGTTTTTGAAAAATGTCGAAATCGAGGAAAAACCATGGGCTATAGTACACGGTCTCGGAGCGTTTTTGAGCGTTTTGAAAAAATGTCGAAATCGAAGAAAAACCATGGGCTATAGTACACGGTCTCGGACGCCATACTAAAATGGCGTTTTTCGTCGTTTTTGAGCGTTTTTGAAAAAATGTCGAAATCGAAGAAAAACCATGGGCTATAGTACATGGTCTCGGAGCGTTTTTGAGCGGTTCGAAAAAATGTCGAAATCGAAGAAAAACCATGGGCTATAGTACACGGTCTCGGACGCCATACTAAAATGGCGTTTTTCGTTGTTTTTGAAAAAATGTCGAAATCGAAGAAAAACCATGGGCTATAGTACACGGTCTCGGACGCCATGCTATAGTATGGCGTTTCTCTGCGTTTTTGAGCGTTTTTGAAAAATGTCGAAATCGAAGAAAAACCATGGGCTATAGTACATGGTCTCGGAGCGTTTTTGAGCATTTTGAAAAAATGTCGAAATCGAAGAAAAACCATGGGCTATAGTACACGGTCTCGGACGCCATACTAAAATGGCGTGTTTTGTCGTTTTTGAGCGTTTTTGAAAAAATGTCGAAATCGAAGAAAAACCATGGGCTATAGTACATGGTCTCGGAGCGTTTTTGAGCGTTTTGAAAAAATGTCGAAATCGAAGAAAAACCATGGGCTATAGTACACGGTCTCGGACGCCATGCTATAGTATGGCGTTTTCCGTTGATTTGAGCGTTTTTGAAAAATGTCGAAATCGAAGAAAAACCATGGACTATAGTACACGGTCTCGGAGCGTTTTTGAGCGTTTTGAAAAAATGTCGAAATCGAAGAAAAACCATGGGCTATAGTACACGGTCTCGGACGCCATACTAAAATGGCGTTTTTCGTCGTTTTTGAGCGTTTTTGAAAAAATGTCGAAATCGAAAAAAAAACATGGGCTATAGTACATGGTCTCGGAGCGTTTTTGAGCGTTTTGAAAAAATGTCGAAATCGAAGAAAAACCATGGGCTATAGTACACGGTCTCGGACGCCATACTAAAATGGCGTTTTTCGTCGTTTTTGAGCGTTTTTGAAAAAATGTCGAAATCGAAAAAAAAAACATGGGCTATAGTACATGGTCTCGGAGCGTTTTTGAGCGTTTTGAAAAAATGTCGAAATCGAAGAAAAACCATGGGCTATAGTACACGGTCTCGGACGCCATACTAAAATGGCGTTTTTCGTCGTTTTTGAGCGTTTTTGAAAAAATGTCGAAATCAAAGAAAAACCATGGGCTATAGTACACGGTCTCGGAGCGTTTTTGAGCGTTTTGAAAAACTGTCGAAATCGAAGAAAAACCATGGGCTATAGTACACGGTTTCGGACGCCATACTAAATTGGCGTTTTTCGTCGTTTTTGAGCGTTTTTGAAAAAATGTCGAAATCGAAGAAAAACCATGGGCTATAGTACATGGTCTCGGAGCGTTTTTGAGCGTTTCGAAAAAATGTCGAAATCGAAGAAAAACCATGGGCTATAGTACACGGTCTCGGACGCCATACTAAAATGGCGTTTTTCGTTGTTTTTGAAAAAATGTCGAAATCGAAGAAAAACCATGGGCTATAGTACACGGTCTCGGACGCCATGCTATAGTATGGCGTTTCTCGGCGTTTTTGAGCGTTTTTGAAAAATGTCGAAATCGAAGAAAAACCATGGGCTATAGTACATGGTCTCGGAGCGTTTTTGAGCATTTTGAAAAAATGTCGAAATCGAAGAAAAACCATGGGCTATAGTACACGGTCTCGGACGCCATACTAAAATGGCGTGTTTTGTCGTTTTTGAGCGTTTTTGAAAAAATGTCGAAATCGAAGAAAAACCATGGGCTATAGTACATGGTCTCGGAGCGTTTTTGAGCATTTTGAAAAAATGTCGAAATCGAAGAAAAACCATGGGCTATAGTACACGGTCTCGGAAGCCATGCTATAGTATGGCGTTTTTCGTTGTATTTGAGCGTTTTTGAAAAATGTCGAAATCGAAGAAAAACCATGGGCTATAGTACACGGTCTCGGAGCGTTTTTGAGCGTTTTGAAAAAATGTCGAAATCGAAGAAAAACCATGGGCTATAGTACACGGTCTCGGACGCCATACTAAAATGGCGTTTTTCGTCGTTTTTGAGCGTTTTTGAAAAAATGTCGAAATCAAAAAAAAACCATGGGCTATAGTACATGGTCTCGGAGCGTTTTTGAGCGTTTCGAAAAAATGTCGAAATCGAAGAAAAACCATGGGCTATAGTACACGGTCTCGGACGCCATACTAAAATGGCGTTTTTCGTTGTTTTTGAAAAAATGTCGAAATCGAAGAAAAACCATGGGCTATAGTACACGGTCTCGGACGCCATGCTATAGTATGGCGTTTCTCTGCGTTTTTGAGCGTTTTTGAAAAATGTCGAAATCGAAGAAAAACCATGGGCTATAGTACATGGTCTCGGAGCGTTTTTGAGCATTTTGAAAAAATGTCGAAATCGAAGAAAAACCATGGGCTATAGTACACGGTCTCGGACGCCATACTAAAATGGCGTGTTTTGTCGTTTTTGAGCGTTTTTGAAAAAATGTCGAAATCGAAGAAAAACCATGGGCTATAGTACATGGTCTCGGAGCGTTTTTGAGCGTTTTGAAAAAATGTCGAAATCGAAGAAAAACCATGGGCTATAGTACACGGTCTCGGACGCCATGCTATAGTATGGCGTTTTCCGTTGATTTGAGCGTTTTTGAAAAATGTCGAAATCGAAGAAAAACCATGGACTATAGTACACAGTCTCGGAGCGTTTTTGAGCGTTTTGAAAAAATGTCGAAATCGAAGAAAAACCATGGGCTATAGTACACGGTCTCGGACGCCATACTAAAATGGCGTTTTTCGTCGTTTTTGAGCGTTTTTGAAAAAATGTCGAAATCGAAAAAAAAACCATGGGCTATAGTACATGGTCTCGGAGCGTTTTTGAGCGTTTCGAAAAAATGTCGAAATCGAAGAAAAACCATGGGCTATAGTACACGGTCTCGGACGCCATACTAAAATGGCGTTTTTCGTTGTTTTTGAAAAAATGTCGAAATCGAAGAAAAACCATGGGCTATAGTACACGGTCTCGGACGCCATGCTATAGTATGGCGTTTCTCTGCGTTTTTGAGCGTTTTTGAAAAATGTCGAAATCGAAGAAAAACCATGGGCTATAGTACATGGTCTCGGAGCGTTTTTGAGCATTTTGAAAAAATGTCGAAATCGAAGAAAAACCATGGGCTATAGTACACGGTCTCGGACGCCATACTAAAATGGCGTTTTTCGTCGTTTTTGAGCGTTTTTGAAAGAATGTCGAAATCGAAGAAAAACCATGGGCTATAGTACACGGTCTCGGAGCGTTTTTGAGCGTTTCGAAAAAATGTCGAAATCGAAGAAAAAACATGGGCTATAGTACATGGTCTCGGAGCGTTTTTAAACGTTTTGAAAAAATGTCGAAATCGAAGAAAAACCATGGGCTATAGTACACGGTCTCGGACGCCATGCTATAGTATGGCGTTTTTCGTTGTTTTTGAGCGTTTTTGAAAAAATGTCGAAATCGAAGAAATACCATGGGCTATAGTACATGGTCTCGGAGCGTTTTTGAGCGTTTCGAAAAAATGTCGAAATCGAAGAAAAACCATGGGCTATAGTACACGGTCTCGGACGCCATACTAAATTGGCGTTTTTCGTCGTTTTTGAGCGTTTTTGAAAAAATGTCGAAATCGAAGAAAAACCATGGGCTATAGTACATGGTCTCGGAGCGTTTTTGAGCGTTTCGAAAAAATGTCGAAATCGAAGAAAAACCATGGGCTATATAGTACACGGTCTCGGACGCCATACTAAAATGGCGTTTTTCGTCGTTTTTGAAAAAATGTCGAAATCGAAGAAAAACCATGGGCTATAGTACACGGTCTCGGACGCCATGCTATAGTATGGCGTTTCTCGACGTTTTTGAGCGTTTTTGAAAAATGTCGAAATCGAAGAAAAACCATGGGCTATAGTACATGGTCTCGGAGCGTTTTTGAGCATTTTGAAAAAATGTCGAAATCGAAGAAAAACCATGGGCTATAGTACACGGTCTCGGACGCCATACTAAAATGGCGTGTTTTGTCGTTTTTGAGCGTTTTTGAAAAAATGTCGAAATCGAAGAAAAACCATGGGCTATAGTACATGGTCTCGGAGCGTTTTTGAGCGTTTTGAAAAAATGTCGAAATCGAAGAAAAACCATGGGCTATAGTACACGGTCTCGGACGCCATGCTATAGTATGGCGTCTTCCGTTGATTTGAGCGTTTTTGAAAAATGTCGAAATCGAAGAAAAACCATGGACTATAGTACACGGTCTCGGAGCGTTTTTGAGCGTTTTGAAAAAATGTCGAAATCGAAGAAAAACCATGGGCTATAGTACACGATCTCGGACGCCATACTAAAATGGCGTTTTTCGTCGTTTTTGAGCGTTTTTGAAAAAATGTCGAAATCGAAGAAAAACCATGGGCTATAGTACACGGTCTCGGAGCGTTTTTGAGCGTTTCGAAAAAATGTCGAAATCGAAGAAAAACCATGGGCTATAGTACACGGTCTCGGACGCCATGCTATAGTATGGCGTTTTTCGTTGATTTGAGCGTTTTTGAAAAATGTCGAAATCGAAGAAAAACCATGGACTATAGTACACGGTCTCGGAGAGTTTTTGAGCGTTTCGAAAAAATGTCGAAATCGAAGAAAAACCATGGGCTATAGTACACGGTCTCGGACGCCATGCTATAGTATGGCGTTTTTCGTTGATTTGAGCGTTTTTGAAAAATGTCGAAATCGAAGAAAAACCATGGACTATAGTACACGGTCTCGGAGCGTTTTTGAGCGTTTCGAAAAAATGTCGAAATCGAAGAAAAACCATGGGCTATAGTACATGGTCTCGGAGCGTTTTTGAGCGTTTTGAAAAAATGTCGAAATCGAAGAAAAACCATGGGCTATAGTACACGGTCTCGGACGCCATACTAAAATGGCGTTTTTCGTCGTTTTTGAGCGTTTTTGAAAAAATGTCGAAATCGAAGAAAAACCATGGGCTATAGTACATGGTCTTGGAGCGTTTTTGAGCGGTTCGAAAAAATGTCGAAATCGAAGAAAAACCATGGGCTATAGTACACGGTCTCGGACGCCATGCTATAGTATGGCGTTTTTCGTTGATTTGAGCGTTTTTGAAAAATGTCGAAATCGAAGAAAAACCATGGGCTATAGTACACGGTCTCGGACGCCATACTAAAATGGCGTTTTTCGTCGTTTTTGAGCTTTTTTGAAAAAATGTCGAAATCGAAGAAAAACCATGGGCTATAGTACATGGTCTCGGAGCGTTTTTGAGCGTTTTGAAAAAATGTCGAAATCGAAGAAAAACCATGGGCTATAGTACACGGTCTCGGACGCCATACTAAAATGGCGTTTTTCGTCGTTTTTGAAAAAATGTCGAAATCGAAGAAAAACCATGGGCTATAGTACATGGTCTCGGAGCGTTTTTGAGCGGTTCGAAAAAATGTCGAAATCGAAGAAAAACCATGGGCTATAGTACATGGTCTCGGAGCGTTTTTGAGCGTTTTGAAAAAATGTCGAAATCGAAGAAAAACCATGGGCTATAGTACACGGTCTCGGACGCCATACTAAAATGGCGTTTTTCGTCGTTTTTGAGCGTTTTTGAAAAAATGTCGAAATCGAAGAAAAACCATGGGCTATAGTACATGGTCTCAGAGCGTTTTTGAGCGGTTCGAAAAAATGTCGAAATCGAAGAAAAACCATGGGCTATAGTACACGGTCTCGGACGCCTTGCTATAGTATGGCGTTTTTCGTTGATTTGAGCGTTTTTGAAAAATGTCGAAATCGAAGAAAAACCATGGACTATAGTACACGGTCTCGGAGCGTTTTTGAGCGTTTCGAAAAAATGTCGAAATCGAAGAAAAACCATGGGCTATAGTACACGGTCTCGGACGCCATACTAAAATGGCGTTTTTCGTCGTTTTTGAGCGTTTTTAAAAAAATGTCGAAATCGGAAAAAAAACATGGGCTATAGTACACGGTCTCGGACGCCATGCTATAGTATGGCGTTTTTCGTTGTATTTGAGCGTTTTTGAAAAATGTCGAAATCGAAGAAAAACCATGGGCTATAGTACATGGTCTCGGAGCGTTTTTGAGCGTTTCGAAAAAATGTCGAAATCGAAGAAAAACCATGGGCTATAGTACACGGTCTCGGAGCGTTTTTGAGTTTTTTGAAAAAATGTCGAAATCGAAGAAAAACCATGGGCTATAGTACACGGTCTCTGACGCCATGCTATAGTATGGCGTTTTTCGTTGTTTTTGAGCGTTTTTGAAAAATGTTGAAATCGAAGAAAAACCATGGGCTATAGTACACGGTCTCGGACGCCATGCTACGAAATCTGGCAAAAGCGCAAGGGTATAGCATTACAGTCTTGCTCAGCATGCCGGTTTTCACCGTTTTGAGCGTTTTTGAGCATTTTCGAAAAAATGTCGAAATTTTGAGAAAAAAAAAACGTAAGGCTATAACAAACCTGGCAAAAAGCAAGGCTATACACGTTCTTGCACAGCATGCCGTTTTTCATCGCTTTGAGGATCTCTGAAAAATGACGAAACCTGGCAAAAACACAAGGCTAATAGTACACGGTCTTGCACAGTATGTTGAGATTTCAGAACTTATGTAGGAAGCAGGCAAACTGAGCCCTGCGGTGCTAAGGTGTGTGTGTGTGTGTGTGTGTGTGTGTGTGTGCGTGTGTGTGTGTGTGTGTGTGTGTGTGTGTGTGTGTGTGTGTGTGTGTGTGTGTGTGTGTGTGTGTGTGTGTGTGTGTGCGTGCGTGCGTGCGTGCGTGCGTGCGTGCGTGCGTGCGTGTGTGCGTGCGTGCGTGCGTGCGTGTGACTTAAGGCCTAGAAAGATGCTACAGTAAATAAAATTCATCATAATCATCAACTTAGTAGCGCAGGTGCCATTTGGAAAAATGCCAAGAATCAAGCCGTGCTTTCTTTAATACTTCCCATATGGCACAATTCACAATGCTTTTTTTGTAAAGAAAGATATTGCATTCTTGGACCCTAATCTACCCTGTAAAAGTGAACACAGGTCAAGTGGGCACAGTGGTTAGTTTACACTTTCTGGTCTGAGTCTGATGTGAGTTTAATCCATACCTGGGCATTATGCGCCCTTTTGGCTGACTCTGATCGGCCCGGGGACTACCAGCGGTCCTTGAGATTTAAATATGGAAAGTTGGTTAACCAGATGTAACTCTTTGAGAGCATAAAAATGAAACCAAATGGACCCTTGCGGGTCCATTTGGTTCCATATTTACACCCTCAAGAGTTAAAATATTCATCTGAATTAGACAGAGAATGTAAAAGAATGGTTATTTTTGATTGATGTTTGCCTGTTTTGTTTGTGAAATCCAGCCTGGTATTGTGGACAAAAGCAAAAGAAATCTTTAGTTTTGGGTCTGCGGGGCTAAAATGTCACCAATGGTGGTCCGTGGCTCAAATACTGAATAAATTGAGGGCTCTGGTGTCAAAATGGTTGGTCTTACTCTTACTTTTATCTCGAAATTAAATTAATACTACGCAGACTTTAGTTCAACCTTTAGAGAGTGGAATGTATTGCATGTGACTCCTATGGGGACGTTTTGTTTTGTTTCTATGTTTGTGTCTGTCTATACATCTGTAAATGCCCAATACAATACAGGAAGATTTCTATGTGTGTGGCAGTTGTGAAAAATGCAAAAACAACAGTCAATGAACCCTGTGTTTTCATCTTTAAGTGTGTGTAATGATGCCCAGTGGTATTTACTTTACAATGTAAAGGTATACTTTTGATCATGTGTTAGGCTTTTGAGCATATGTGCAATTGTTTTGGTCATACCTGGGCATCATGCGGCCCTTTGGCTGAATGACCGGGCCGGGGACCACCAGTGGTCCTTGAGAGAGAGTTCAAAGTTAAATATGGAAAGTTGGTTAACCAGATGTAACTGTTTGAGAGCGTATAAATACGGGTCCATTTGGTTTCCTTTTTACACTTTCAAGAGTTACAATATTCATCATCTGAATTAGCCCAAAGTCTACAATTCAGAGAATGTAAGAGAACGGTCATTTTTGTTATCCTGTTTTGTTTCCCAAATCCAGCCTGGAATTGTGGACAAGCAAAAGAAATCTTGAAGGTTTTGGGATCTGTGGGGCTAAAATGTCATCAAATGGTGGTCCGTGGCTCAAATACTGAATAAATAGGAGCCCTGGTGTCAAAATGGTTGGTCTTACTCTTACTTTTATCTTGAATTAAATTATTATGCAGACTTTAGTTCAGCCTTTAGTCTTCACAAGACCTCCACAATATTTTATGTATCTCATTTGGCCCCTTGGGAAAAATAATTGCCCACCCCTGGTTTTGGTAAATCTATAATATTCAAAACAAGGGTAAATGATCCCTAAAGTTTCAGCTACTCGAAAAGGTCCAAATACGTTTAAACCCCTCTTAAACATATTACTATACATATTACATTAATCCGTAATAATTAGTTACTGCCCAACACTGGTCACTAAATGGAAGCAAAACTAATTGTATGTGTGTGTAATCTCTTATTTACTCTGACAGTGAATT
Source organism: Benthosema pterotum (assembly GCA_039105355.1). Classification (NCBI taxonomy): domain Eukaryota; kingdom Metazoa; phylum Chordata; class Actinopteri; order Myctophiformes; family Myctophidae; genus Benthosema; species Benthosema pterotum. The sequence goes on along the minus strand of CM076980.1, from coordinate 7,445,536 downwards.
GATCAGAGTAATAGATCAATCATATAAATTAGAATGCATATCCATTGTATCAATATATAAATAGCCAAATATGTTGGCATTCTATACAAAACAAACGGGACAGTTGAATTGAGAAACGTTTACATTTACTCTCTCTCATAATGTGTTGAGGTCTGGGGTAATGTATATAAATCAAATTTAGTGATAATTACCTGACAGGAAAAAATACATTAGAATTATATTAGACCAGTGTTTTTCAACCTTAATCAGGCAATGAAACCGCCCAAACAATTTGTTTGGGTTGTATCAACTTCACTGTCATCTGGGGATTGATTTCATGATTTGCTTTTGCAAATACAGGGCAATTCACACTAAAGATCTCAACGGGCCTGAAAATTAAGGCCCGGCCCTAACTGGGCCCTAACAGTTCAGGCCCTAGGCCCGGCCCGACTAAATGGAATAGATTTTAGGCCCTACCCGGCCCTAAACCGTCGGGTTTGGGCAAAATTTGAGAATTCGCCACAGATTAAACATGAAATGGCAATCAGCACCATCTTCATAATAGGTAAATACAGAAAATAACTTTTTACTATAGTAAAATAATTCAATTCGTCATTATTTTAAAAGTAGGCCAACTACATTTGATTTTCAATGGACCCAATGTGTGGCTGATGGTTCATTTGGGGGCGTGAAATTTGTTGTCCCTGTGTGTCTCTATGGCTGAATGATACGGACTATGATGCAAACGGACGTGGCCTATATGGAGATGAGTCGTGACACAAGGACTGCAGGGGAAAAACACTTTTTCAACTTACAGTTAAGAGTTATAGGCCAAATTTTAGAAATGATAAACCTGCACTCCAAGTCTTAACTTTTGCACTTACAGCCTCAGAAGAAATAGTTGAGAGTTTGTGTTCTCCCATTCAAGTGAAGCTGCAAATTTAATGCACGATAGAGACTAGACTATACAACAGATCTCTTAGCAAAATAGCACATATCATACTTTTTCTGTTCAATTTTACATCATGCTCATGAGCAGCAAACACTGGAATGCATAGAGTGACAGTGTTTAAGCCAGGGCTGCCGAAAAGGTGATGGTGATCTACCAGTAGATCACACAGGCCATGCAGGTAGATCACATGACAGTCCCCCCGAGCACTTGGACCCTTACAGGTCCATTTGGTTTCATTTTACCGCTCTCAAGAGTTAAATTATATTTAAATTAATCAAGAGTTCACACAATTAGAAAACGGAGAATAATTGTTATTTTGACCAAGGTTTTGCCAGTTCACTTTCCCATTGTGAACAAAAAAGTGAAAGTTCTTAGTTTTGGGTGCAAGAGACTAAACTCAACATCAAACTTTCAACTCAAACCTTAAATACTGTTTTCACATGTCATCAATATCATACAGAAGAAAACCTTCCAATTCTCACCCTCTATTTTTCATTAGAAGTGCATTATTCTTAAACACCATAAAAGTAACATCACCATTTCAAAGCTCAAACTTTCTAGGGGGCCTTGCCATAGATTTTCAGTAATGGAACAATCAAATTTTTGATGTGTAGATCTTGTTGAGCCGCTCATTTTGAAAGTAGCTCTCAAGTCAAAAAAGCGTGGGCACTACTGGTTCACGAGTGATACGGAATGGAGTGGTTAGGCACCGCTCAATAAGGACATTCTTATTTCTTGGACCTTTCCATTTCCTGAAACAGTATTATCCACAGTACATATTATTCCCATTTAAAAATTAAAGGACATTGTAAACAGCACAAAATTAAGATGATTAAGATGAAAAATGTCAAAATGATTGTTAAACAATAAACATTCCCATCTAGTCCACCCAACATGCTACTGTCCCTTTAAGTCAACTTGTTAACTGTAGGGAGTACAATCAGGGGGTTTGCATTTATGCAACAAAATGTAAAGACCATGCAAATACAACAAATACAACATTGAACAGGGCACTGCAGGGAATCGAACCCCGTTCCGGTGAACCAGAAGTCCAACACAAGCGCCATAGTTTGTTCTGTTGCAATTTACAGGTTCAAAAATCATCAATCGCACTGATTGACATTTCAACCAACCAGACAACAAAACATCAAACAGAAAAGTCACTTCACAATTTACTTTTTTAAATTTTCTTTATTGCAACAGTATATAAAAGGAACATTTTACCCTTAACAGATTAATAGCCTACACAACAAAATTTCAACTTGAATCATTAATCCATGAAAGAGAGGTGTCTATACACAAAACGGAATCACTCCACATACATTAAGGTAGATTGTACAGACATAAGCTAAGGAAATATATATATTTTCCGTGCTCATTAAGTGCTACAAAGTGGTAAAAGTGAATAGAGCAGCAGCAGACGTTTGGGTCATAGGTCCATCGCCAATGCCTTAATGACATTTTAGCTGCAAATGGCAGCAAACATAAATCCACTCGCACATTATAAGACACATCTCAACCTGCATCACATACCTAACCCTAACCTAACCCTGTGTGCATTATGTGATGCAGGCAGACATGATGAATCCTCACAAATGTGAAATGATACGAGACAAATTACATAAACGCACATTGCATACCGGGCCTGTGTTCATATGCGATGTGAGATTACGTAATTAAACGTTTCTCGCAAATTAGACCTGAAGGTATAACACCAACAATGGTCTTATGACCTAGATGTTTGCTTGCTGCACTTTTCACTTTAAGCACTTTGAGCGCTTTATGAACACGAATAAAATAAATAGATTTCCTTGGTCTCAGCCCAGGCAGTTTACCTTAATGTTTCTGTGAAGTGATTACTATGAAAATTAAAAAAAATAATAATGTACACAACCCAATTCAGTTGACAAAGTAGTGAAAAATATGTGATAGGCAAGATGAAATTACTTTAAAATTAAATAAAATTGTGATCAATAGAGTCTGAGAGAAAAAACAAAAAACTTGGTCGGTCGGGTAGAAATGTAGTCTCAAATTGTGCCACAGTATTTGTCAGCAACACTATGAACATTAGTAATCATATGATATTAAAACACAACATACAAGAGCAATTAACAAAATTAGTATGGCGTGTACGATGCGCCTACATCACTTCCAGTACTCAATTTAAGGGGAATTACACCCATTTTTAAACATCCTATATTAATAGGATAGTAAAATGTTGAAAAGGGGTGGAATTCCCTTTAACAGAGTCTACCTCGCCTGAATAAAACGACGTCGACTGAATAACAAGCTGAAATAATCACATGAACGCACATAAGATACCGGGCCTGTGTTCATATCTTATGTGAACTCACGTGATTAGGATTTGTGCAACTGGCACAACGCAAGACGCACCCGATTCTCGCACCACTTGCACTAGTCAAGAACTAGTGTGATAGCCAAGAAGAGAAGAAATACATTGCTAAAAAAAAGGCGAACAAATAAAATTCGATCAAAGGAGTCCGAGACAAAAAAAACAAATAACTTTATTAAAGCAAAAGAATAAAGAGAAAAGATGAAGGTCGGCAAGAAACCTTGTATGTCCCAAACAGTTATTTTTCTGGGCTTTAGTGTTAGACACTGTAGCATGACGAGTAACAAATTAATTCACAAAAAAAGGCTGAACTATGGGGATACAAGGTTTCTGCCCGTCAGGTAAAGATAATAAACTACGCTCACTTACCTTCGATATCAGCTACTAAACTACCACACACTAACCAAGGAATCAAATGACACACCGGCCATCATTTGCATCCTCTGTTAGTTTGCTAGAAGGAGCGTATGCAATCACCCACGTTGACATTGCTGGATTAGCCATTACATTGCCAAGGTGCAGGCAGGATTGGCACCTTCCACGGCAGTTCTGTATGGCGTTATGGTTAAGGGTTTGGTTCACGTTGTGGTTAGAGTAAGGGCTTGGTTAAAAGGGGAATTCCACCCATTTTCAACATTTTTTCCGAGAGCGTACAAATGCAACCAAATGAACCCTAACGGGTTCATTTGGTTCCATTTGTACGCTCTCAGAAAAAAAAGCAGCGTCAAAGAAATCCATTAACATGGTGAAAATACATCTTGATGATGTCACAAGATGTTTCACCATGTTAGTGGTTTTCTTCAGACCTCCATTTCTTGGGAAGACAGAATGGGGGGGGGGGGGGACTTTTTATCATGTCACCCAACACCTTTAGGGTAGACTAATGAAATATTACAATGCTGACTCGGCAGCCGTCACCGCCAGTGATTGCATGCGGTCCTTCTAGTTTGCACAGACTTCAACACAACGTTAAGCAGGACTACATGCTACCATAATGATACCAGACAAATCACATAAGCTCCACATCACATCTGTACACGCAAAGTAGACTAGTGCAGAACTAGGGCAATAGATGGACAGAAGGAAAAGAAAATACTTTAAAAAAATGAAATGCGATTAAAAACTCAGACTACAAAAAAACAGATAACTTTATTAAAAGCAAAGAGAAAGGTGCCCCGACACTAGAACATAGCGTACACACATGTGATGTGGACACGATCGACAGATTTAAAGCATTTAACAGGAAACGCAAATTAGCGTTTAACCACCTTTAACCATTAATTTAAAACAGGGGTTTTCAACAGGTGGTCCGGGGACCACCAGTGGTCCTTGAGAGGGTTCCAGGTGGTCCCCAGGCTAAATGATGGAAAGTTGGTTAACCAGATGTAACTCTTGAGAATGTAAAAATGAAACCAAACGGACCCTTGCGGGTCCGTTTGGCTTCATTTCCACACTCTCAAGAGTTAAAATATTCATCTGAATTAGCACTATTTAATTAAGAAGTGTACACTTGTTTTGTTTGCAAAATACAGCCTGGAATTGTGAACAAAATCAAAATAATTCTTTAGGTCTTTGGGGCTAAAATGTCATCAAATGGTGGTCCGTGGCTCAAATGCTGAAGAAATGGTGGTCCCTGGTGTCAAAAAGCTCGAAAACCCCCGATTTAAAATATCAGAGCTAAAAGCTGACATGGACTGGCATTATGCACAGCGAGAACGACATCCTAGGGTATGGTAGCATGTAGCTCACTTAGACAAGTAGCAGGATAACCAGGATTCAGGAATCACTAACCTTTCACTGCTAACAGCATTCAGCAGTGGAATCACCCAGTGGAATCACCCAGCATGGACTCTGGACCTCTGGTCAGATTCACCTCCACTGCCAACAGGACCCAGTAGTGACCACAGCAGCATGCAGTCTGGACATTTGGTCAGCTCCACGTTCTGAAATGGCAGGAGGAAAGAAAGAAAACTTTTAGTTTGGCCTACAAGATGATATTTTGGAAGTCATAGCATGGTCTAACAGGGCTGTGTCACCATTATTTAACTTTATTAAAATTGTGAATGATTCAACCCATTGAAGGGATGATTCAGACGTATTGAAGTTAAGCTGTATGAAAAGGGACTGATCCAAGTACCGAAGTTCCACAGATCAGACGTCCCATTAGTCCGAACATGCGCTGGAAATCCACTATCAGCTGCAACGTGCTTGCGGTTATGGTGGCCCCAGTGACCCAAAACCAGTACCATGACCCTAAACCATACCCCAATTTTGTGGAAAAAGCATAATTGTGGATTGTTTAGCATTACTTACAAATAGCATCTTTGAAATGATCCCTGGCTAATGAGACAAATATGCCTTAAAACGCTACACTTTCCTGCTATAACTAAAAAATGCAGATAAAAACACCTTCAGTACTTTATTTCTTTCATAAATAGAGAATCTTTCACTCAATAGGAGGTGCTCCGGTCGCAGGATGATGATGTCACATGAGCATGTTCATCCATATATTCCATAGAGTTAGATCACATGCGACATCATCCTGCACCAGGAGCAGTTCCTGTTGAGTGAAATATTCTCCATTTATAAAAGAAATAAGATGCCATTGGTGTTTTTATTTGTTTATTGTATAGGGAAAGTATAATGTTTTAAGCGATGTTTATCTTATTAGACAGGGATCCTTTTAACAACTTAGCATGACTACCATTACTTTAGCCATTGAAAAATATCAGATCTACAAGCTCATAGCGCACCACTCTGTGGCACGATGAGCCATTTTTTGGAAAATGGTGAAAATGGAGAAAATCTTTGAATCATTTCTGCAGGTCAAAATGGCTTTATGAGTCACTTGTTTGACAATAATCATAGCGTGTCGTAATGGTGACACAGCCCTATAGGTTTCTACTACAGTCTCATGTACAGTAATGCAAGTACGTACCGTGGGGGAGGACTTCTGCGGCTCTGGGTTGAAGACAGACAGCCGGTATGAACAGTTCTGCACCGTAAGGTTTCAGCTCAGCCCAGTAGACACTGCAATACACCAGCTGTCTCCTGATGGCACCATCCAACGTTACATGAAGCTGTAAGACACATTGAAGAAAAAAAATACATTACACTCAGTTAGAGATTTTATATATTTTATTTATAATATATTAGAGGGGAACTCCACCCATTTTCAACATTCTAATATGTCATTAGTATACCCTAGAGGTGCTGGGTGGACATGATAAAAAGTTCCCCCATTCTGTGTTCCCAAGAAATGGAGGACTGAAGAAAACCACTAAGATGGTGAAATATCTTGACATCAAGATGTATTTTCTTTTTTTCTGAGAGCGTCAAATGGAACCAAAAAGGGTTCATTTGGTTGCATTTGTACGCTCTCAGAAAAAGTGTTGAAAACGGGTGGACTTCCCCTTTAAGTGTTAAAAATGGAAAATCAAGTCTCCAAAATCTACATTGTATAAACTGGCCCACATAGGTTTGAGAAACCTAACTAGCAATTCATTCCTCCACCTTTAATACCAATTGGTATTGGGTCTTATATCATTTTAATCAGTCACATTAACAACAAGGTATGGCGTGTATTGATTGGATATTCCTTGGAATGAGTAACACTGCTAAACATGTGTTTTAGCATTAGGTTTAGCTACTGAAAGCATTACCTTTAGTTATTAAAATCAGCAGCTTTGGTTATTAAGAGCAGCAGCATTAGCAGTTGAAAAATGGCAATGACAAGTTCATAGCATGTCACTTTTTTTTTTTTTTTTTTGAAATTTTGTAATCTAGTGTTAAAGATTGTGACTTTAATTCTTGATGGAATGAAGTAAATGCTACATTTAGTGACATTTAAAATAAAGCTGTTGTTGACAGCTGATTTACTAAATTTGTTTAAAGTCCACATGCAGTTATAGAATGTATAAGCATGGATGTCTGGATGTGAGTCAAGTGGCTTAAATGCTGAATAAATAATAGACCCTGGTATCAAACTGGCTAAAACCAATGCAATAAACAACAACCAACACTCCTATAAAACCACTAAAAGTTTAAACATCATAGCTAAAGGTGGATAAAACCGTGTGATTCTCAAACAAACATTTCAGGTGAACAAACATACCTTGGACAGCATGGCCGCAACAAACAGAACTCCTGTGCGCACGCGTTGTACTTTTAAATCATAAGCTCCGCCCACTTGAACACGTCAGCTCCAGAGCCATAGACACAGAGTTGCGACATTGAAGAGTCAAAAACTGATCAGTGCCCATGCCCAGTCTAAATAGGGAAAAACATTGTTTTTTCGACGAGGGTGTCCTAAAATACCTCTTATTTGCGCCGCGCAAATAAGAGGTATTTTAGGCCATGTGTGCAGCATGTCAAGTTGGCCTATAACCAGTGTTGGGAATATTACCATACCTTGTTAATGTATTACTTATTGCTTACCTTCATTTTAAAGCAATATATTGTATTACAATATTGCTGTCTGAGCAAGTGTAATATATTAATATTACTATTACATATTACTTAAAAGAAAAATGTTGTGCAAAATATATAATTAAATATTTAGTGTCACTATTAATCAAATATTGCGTAGGCCAGTGGCATAGCTACAATAAAAAAGTGCACTTGCCTATCTGGGAAATCCATATGAAATCAACTTGAAAAAACGTCCTCCTGAATAAATAATTTGATGACAAATTATAGAAAATAAGTAATTATTTAACTTCTGCAGTTGTCAAGAAAATTTCACAAGAACATTTTCAACGAGACAGATTGACAGAAAGTAATATTGAAAGTAATGCAGTAATGCAGAAAGAAAAGTATAATATATTAGATTGTTTTTGTTAAGTAATATATTTATATTACAAGTTACTGCATTTTGGTAATATATTATGTAATATATTGAGTTATGTAGTGCACATGTCCCAACACTGCCTATAACCAACTAGAACAGGGGTGGGAAATTATTTTTTCCAAGGGGCCAGATGAGATACATAAAATATTGTGGAGGGCCAAGACTAAATGCCGAACTAAAGTTATTATTATTATTATTATTATTATTAAAGTCTGCATAGTATTAATTTAATTTCAAGATAAAAGTAAGCTTTTTGACACCAGGTCCCTCTATTTATTCAGAATTTGAGCCACGGACCACCATTTGATAACATTTTAGCCCCACAGACCCAAAACTAAAGATTTATCTTAGTTTTGTCCACAATACCAGGCTGGATTTCACAAACAAAACAGGCAAATATAGATTTAATAAAAAAAAGACCATTCTTTTACATTCTCTGGCTAATTCAGATGAATATTTTAACTCTTGAGAGTGTAAACATGAAACCAAATGGACCCGCAATGGTCCATTTGGTTTCATTTTTACGCTCTCAAAGAGTTACACCTGGTTAACCAACTTTCCATATTTAACTGGAACTCACTCAAGGACCACTGGTGGTCCCCGGACCACTGGTTTAAAACCCCTTCAGGGGCCGGTCAGAGTCAGCCAAAGGGCCACATTTGGCCCCCGGGCCGCATAATGCCCAGGTATGAACTAGAACCAAGTCTCTGTAATCCTACAAAACGATCTAAAATGAAATATTTAAGTTCATTAAGCTGGGCTAGAGACCAATACTTTTCTGTCGACTTTCGTCCTTATCCAGACCATAATCTCCATTCTCAATAGAAGTCTATGTAGGCCTTAAGAGTCTCCATTAGACCAATAAAAAAATCATTAGAAGCCTGTCCCAGCTAAATTATAGTTCGGAATCGGAACCAAATGGATCCTTTATGGGTCTGTAATTCTGAGAGTGCACACATAAATTGAGTTACATTAACATGATTTTACAATATAAAATCATAAATTGGAAATAAATAGAAAACCAATTTAAAGGAGGGTCTCTAGACTCTTCTTAGCCCGAAGGGTCCTTGAAATTATGTGAGTCCCTGACCTATATTTTCAAATGGGGGTCCGCAGGCTCATCATTGTCAATTCGGGGGTACTTTGACATGAAAAGGTTTGAGGACCTACGGGTCTAGTCTACTCTAACATGCCCTGTAATCATGTAATGCATGGCGGTGTAATGAGCGCATGCTCCCACAGGGCGTCGCTGTTGCACGCCTAACATACCGGTAAACCTCCTCTGACAGACAGAAGCACACATGGAGTAGGAACTGATAAGGGTAATAATAATAAGGGCAGTGTAGGGCAGTAACTAATTTTAGATTACATATTACTGTAATATTATTACTTTTGCTCCAAAAAGTAAAGTAACGAGATTACTCTGCATAAATGGGTAATAAGTAACGCATTACTTTGCAAGTAACGCCAAGTTACTTTTTTAAAATGAGCTTGTTGTTGCATGCAAAAATAGAACAGATGTACAAGCTATCGACAAGTACTGTAACAACAGAGATGTGCAGTAGATTGTAGATCCAGTCCACACGCTGCATCCTGCACAGTTATGTACACTACAAATCGCTTGCTGCTTTATTTTGTAATAAACGGATTATGTTGTACTTCTCTATTTTTTCAAAAGCGGTGTTGAGAACTTGGGAAAGTAATAACGTAATATGTAATATATTACTCTTCAAATCCAGTAATAAGTAAAGTAATGATATTACTTTGTCTAAGGGGTAACGAGTAAAGTAAATAAGTTACTTTCCTAAGTAATATAGACCAACACTGAATAAGGGTAATAATAATAATAAATATAGCTGCAAGCAGCAATAAAACGGGATCAAGCAAGCAGCAATAAGGAGTAAGAACAATACGCACAAATAAGCCATAGAAACATGGGAGCCTGAACTTCAGAAATACATCAGGTAATTATGTGTGAGACTGACTCACATTGTAATCTGGTGTGACTGAGTGAATGATTGGTGAGCTGTGAGTGAGTGGTGAACTGAGCTATGAACTGTCATTAGTGACAACATGGCCGAATAGTGACAGTCAAACAGCCTTGCCCAGCCATGAGGCCCATAGGGCAGGTGCCTATCTCCTGTTTCTGTAGCATGAGGCAGCTTGATGTACAAGTACACCCTCTGGACATGACGCTAGTATGACACAGGGTCTTACCCCCAATCCATCCCTTGATGCTGAGTGCCAAGCAGGGAGGCATTGGATCCCGTTTTTAGAGCCTTTGGTATGACCCGGCCGGGAATCGAACCCCGGCCTCCCAGTCTCAGGGCGGACAGTCTAACCACAAGGCCACTGATTTGGTGAATGAGTAAATGATTGGTGAGCTGTGAGTGAGTGGTGAACTGAGCTGTGAACTGTCATTAGTGACAACATGGCCGAATAGTGACAAAACACAACATGGCCGAATGGTGACAACCACCATTACATTGAGTTTTACCCTGGGTTACACATAGAACCATGAACTTAGATGTAGAAGACCACATGAGATTGTGCATGATTGACTCATATTACTAGGTGTCCGTGCCGGGATTTGAACCCAGGAACTCTCATTTCCAAGTCATGCGCTCTACCAATGAGGCTACCCAACAGACACAAGACGTACTGGAAACAACACACACATTCAGTGGACTGCTTGGTAAATGGTAAATGGTGCATTTATATAGCGCCTTTATCCAAGGCGCTTTACATAGATTGTGCATCACATTCACCCATTCACACACACATTCATACACTGATGGCAGTGGGACAGGGACACATCGACACTAACTCTGCAGGAGCCCGGGATCGAACCGGCAACCTTGTGGTTACCATCCGGTTACTCTACCTCTGAGCCACTACCGCTCCTTAAATATGCACAAATAAGCCATAGAAACATGGAAGAAATACATCATGTGATTGTGGAAACACAGCAGGGTTTTTGGAGACTCAGACTTTGTATTGTCAGCAGTGGGACTTGAACCCTCAATCTTGTGTTCCGAAGTCAGGCACCCTACCGACTGAGCTATCCTGGCACAATGATTTGCTTAGTTGTTGTCATCAATGAAACAACCCAACAACACGCCACCAAGCAGTAAGCAATATGAACAATATGCACAATTCAGCAGTCAGAGGGTGGAGCTTAGTGGTCAAAGTGACAAATGGAAACTAGAATATTCGCAATTTAAAAATTGCAAAGTGTGGTTGCCGTTGTCGCTTGCCCCCCGCAGCTCCCCCCCATATTGTCACTTGCCCCCGCAGCCCCCCCCCATACTGCACACTGCGGTGCAGTATGCCCCCCCCCCATACTGCAGTACAGTATGCCCCCCATACTGCAGTACAGTATGCCCCCCCCCATACTGCAGTACAGTATGCCCCCCCCCCATACTGCACACTGCGGTGCAGTATGGCCCCCCCACACTGCACACTGCACACTGCGGTGCAGTATGGCCCCCCCACACTGCACACTGCGGTGCAGTATGGCCCCCCCATACTGCACATTGCGGTGCAGTATGGCCCCCCCCACACTGCGCACTGCGGTGCAGTATGGCCCCCCCACACTGCGCACTGCGGTGCAGTGCAGTATGGCCCCCCCACACTGCACACTGCGATGCAGTATGGGCTTCAGCCAGCAGGCGCCCTCGTTCCGTCCAACTCCCGACCCGTTGGCAACTACACCATGGTACATAGCGTTGTACAAAACGGTTTTCACACCTGCTTGTATAGCAAGCACCATGCAGCTCTAATGAGTGCTCCATCTCTGGTGTGTGTGTGTGTCTACATCAGTTCCCATTGTTGTACAACCAGAGGAATATAATTAAAATAGAGCTTGGAATTGAAATGATAGTTTAATAATCTCTAATTAAAAGTGGAACGATACAGCTTAAAATTGGAACGATACAGTTTAATAATCTCTGACTAATATTGGAATGATACAGTTTGAAATTGTCGCAATACAGTTTACTAATCTAAAAATGGAACGATACAGTTTGTAATTGAAACAATATAGTGTACTATTCTCTGACTAAAATTGGAACGATACATCTTAAAATTGAAATGATAGTTTAATAATCTCTCACTAATATTGGAACAATACAGCTTGAAATTGGAACGATGTAGTTTACTACTCTCTGAGTAAAATTGGAATGATACAGTGTGAAATTAGAACAATACAGTTTACTAATCTCAGACTAAAAATGGAACGATACAGTTTGAAATTGGAATGATACAGCTAAATTGTTCGAATTTCAGTCAGAAAAGATTAGAACGATGCAGTGCTTTGTGCTTTATAGCAGTGGTTTCCAACCTTTTTGAAACCACGGCCCACGACCTAAAGGACCCACAATGCAATGCAATCTAGCTAGCCTGAAAAAAAAACCCACATATATTTATATATATTAAAGGTGTTGGCGTTAACACGTTAATGCGTTAACGCATTAATGCATTAATCTCGTGTTAACACAGCCGTGCGTTAAAAAAAATTAACGCGAGATTAACACACTGACGATGGCTGTCCTCGGTGCGGCAGGCCACAGAAGTACTTTACGTCCACACACAAACACAGTGATGGTGTGTACAAAAAATGCAAACCGGCTTGTACAACAAACATTTGTTGTGCAAATCAAAAATCCAGCCAGAAAATCAGGCATGAGCATTTTTCAAACTGCTTAAAATGGCAGACACTCTGGGGGTGGAGCTTACCGGTCAATGTTACAGATGTGTTCCACATGAATCAAGGAACATGTAGAAACAAGTCCCATGATTTTTGGCCAAACGAGGCCCGAGTTATGGTTTTTCAAATGTTTCAGTTTCAAAGAATTGTTATAGCGCCCCCATTTGAGCAATTGGAGTAAGACTGGTTTTGCTGCTATTTGGCATCCCCCTCTACCAAACTGTAAAATCTCATAAACAGATTACTTTGCATGTGTAGATTAGGGATAATAGAAGAATTTTCACAAACAAGCAATTTTCATTGGCTCGTAAAAACATCATTTTTTTCACTGAAAACAAAATTCACACCCATTTCATGTTTGTATGGCTTCAAAGTTCATGTGTAGGTCATTGTTATGCATTTTGATCAAAGATTGTAGGAGAAGAGACATTTTAACTGTTTTACATATAATTCAAGATGGCGGTTCATCTAAAGGTCAGAGGTCAAAAGTAAGAATACAAAAGTTGTTCGGCATAAGCAGACGCATAAGTGAATATAAGTTACATTTCTGAGAGTCGAGCAGTTCATGAGTTATGAGTGTTTAAAGTTTGCAATTTCAGTTGAGTGCTATAGCGCCACCATTTGACCAGTGGTCACAGGCTTCGCATCATCACCGTTTGGCATCACCCTCTACCAGATTACCAATTTTCGCGAAAACCGACTGCACGGTTCAGCCAGAACAGCTATTTCTGGTGGAAGGAGGAAAAAAGAGACAAAAACAAGAAGGGATCAAGGTCCACTTCGTGGACTGCTTGATCCCTTAATAATAAACTTTGCCAGTACTCAATCACTAACATTTATTTCAAACAAAATCAGGCCCCATTTCCCAATTCTGTAATGTTGTGAAAAGGGTTATAGACACTATACTAATTCAATCTCAGAGAGAGTCTTCGGAGACTGAAAATGGTAACATTTATTTTATTTCTGTTAAACACTGTTAACATTTCCATGTTTATACATTTATACAAATACATACATCTGCCATGAATGAATGAGTGAATGAATGCATGTATAAATAAAAAAGTTGATTAATGGTAATGATAATGAATGCTGACCATACAGCATAATAAGGCTACTGCATTTAGATAATAACTTGTCAGTCCAGTCCAAACAGAAATTAAATCAAGTTACACCAGCAGACCATGGTAAATATATTGTGTATAACGTTTAAACACAGCAGGGAACCAGATGAAGTGTGTTTTGCATAGATAGCTAAATAGTTCAAATACAAGCTGACTAGTTCATAGTTAGCCAACTACAGTAGTTACTCTTTAAATAACTGGTTCTCAAAGTGGGGTCCAGGCAAGCTTCGGTCCAAGGCATACTCATTTGCAAAGAGAAAAGCCTGGTCACAACCTAAGGCTCAGAGTCCATCAGCCATTTCTCCCAGATTTGCCGGCACTTCCGACAATTATCTTCCACCGATAGGCTCTACAGCGTAGGTCACTACAGCATAGGTCTTGCCCAGTGCGGGTCCAGACCAAAAGACCATAAAGACTCATTTAGTGTCAGAGTTGCGACATTGAGGGGTCAAAAACTGAGCGCTTTAGCTGCTGTTCATGCAGCCTGAATAGAGACAAGCTGAAGTTGGAAATGCCTCGTTTTCAACCTAGTGCAGCGCAAATAGGCAGTATTTTGGGTATTGTGTACAACATGCCAACTATTTTAAAGTATTTTACAATAACAACTAAAGTCTCTTTAATGTGTATGTTGTACTATTACTACAAAATGATCTAAAAAATAAAAGGCATCAAGATCTTTAAAGCTGGGCTGTTGCCTGAGTCCAATGCATTTCTGCCTACTTCCAACCACAGCAAAAATAAGGAAACAATAAGGTTTAACGTTGAAGCCTAATTTTAGCAGCGCATATTTAAGCTCACAACAACACCACCACCACTCACAGAGCTTGTGGAACGGCTATTTGACCAAAAAAAATATGACAAATCTCGACAAAAATGGTAACTTGCATAAAGTATTTTCATAGGGGAGGGGGGGGCACTGGCCAAAATACTAATAAGATCATGTGATTTAACTTATCTTCATAATTGGTGTTCACTAACATAACACCATACAACCATATTTTTCCACTATTGTCTCATATGAGTTCTGTGTGCAGTCCAGCAACCCGTCCAGAAGCGACATCATCGTTAGGCAGATTTTATTTTTAAAAGAAACAATAGCTTCCATCATCACACTGCAACTTTTAAGGAGTCGAAATGCTGCAGTTTTTTTTTATTAGCTTGGATTCAGATGATGCCTCTGGTGGACAGTGTTTCTGAACTGCCCACAACCCTGCAATAAGACGGAGTATAACAAAAGTGGTATTTTATCATGAACAATAGAGAGGACCTGTTATATGTGTTATATAACAGGTCCCCGTTATATGGGACATGTGTGTTATATGAAGGTTGAAAAGTGATGAAGTGGTCCTTTAAGTCACTGAAAGTACCCAGTATGGAATATTGCAAAACAATGGTTTATGAATAATTATGAATTCAAGGGCATTTCTGTCCTTATTTTTCATACACTCTGTGTCTGTGAAAGATGCTACGTTTATCATTATTAGGCCCATAAAAGAGTTGAGTCCCTGACGAAGAGAGAGACAGTGAAATCATCATTGCGACCTCGACCTAGGTCGATTTTTGAATTCGATCGGCCGCGGCCGATGCTTACAACGACGGTCAGGAACCCTTATAGGTCGCGACCTAGGTCGAGGTCGATAAGACGAGATGATTTCACTATTCTTGGACGAAGATCATACAGCACAATCTGACAGTTGGGGGACCATCAGGGGTCCTCCTTGGGTTCTGTAACTCAAGAGTGTACAAACTCTTAGAGTTAAAGGAGCTCCACCATGAATTTAACACTTTTTTCAAATTGGGGTTCTTTTTGTTGCCCTGGGTGTATTGTTTACACCCCCCAAAAAGTTCTGTCTTTAAGTCATTGGTATGCATGGATGAGGGCGCCCCCTGAGGTGTGGATGTTTTTGGTATTGCAGCTGAAATGGCCTGCTACAGCATCCTTAGAGAGGATGACAATGAATGATCTGAGTGATTGTTTAAGCTTCAGTGGGTAGAAAGAGATATTAAAGGGATGACATTTCTATAATACATTGGATTTTAAATTCATGGTGGGGCCCCTTTGAATTACCATTGATTTTTACAATAGGTCAAAAATCAAAAACCAATGTCCTCAGGCGTCCTTGTCGGGCGTGTAGATGGCCAGGGTCCTGGCGGAGGGGTCCGTGGCCCCGCTGATCCAGCGGGGCATCCAGTAGTGGGGGATCCAGGTGGCGCGGCCCGGGAAGAACCTCTCAAACACCTTGCGGAAGTAGTAGGCCTCCTTGGTGGTGGGGGGCAGGTGGGGGAACGTCTGGGGGGCTTTCTCCAACTGGGAGTCGTTCACCTGGGAGGTGAGAGGGAGAGAGAGACCTTTACTCAAAGAGGAGAGGAGAGAGAGAGAATGGGGGCAGGCAGGGCACCCGCTATGACCGCTGTCGTACCATAATTCCCAGTAGGTTGATTATTAAAGGGCGGCTGTGGCTCAGGAGGTAGAGCAGGTCGGCCAATGATCCAGTGGTCGGTGGTTCGATTCCCGGCTCCTCCTGTCTACATGTCGAAGTGTCCTTGGGCAAGACACTGAACCCCACCTTGCCTCCAGTGGTTGCCACCACTGGTGTATGAATGTGGGAAGTGGGGACGCTGGCGTTGACTATTCGCCGCTCTACTTCCCAATGTATGAATGAATGGACCATTGTAAGCGCTTTGAGTATACACGCTGTGCATAGAAAAGCGCTATAAAAATGCAATCCATTATTATTATTATTATTAAAGATGAAGTGCCGTGATTTGAGTATTTTTTCCAATTTTGTACATGTACATAAGAGGTGACAGTTGGACCCCTTTTGGTGTGTTTTTATGTGCAAAGATGTCTTTCCTTTGTATTTAGGCTTTTTTCCTGGGGGCTGAAACCTTTCCAGTCAAACGTGCCAATGAAAAAAACTGTAATATACTTCAGATATCAGCCCCTCTCCTAACCCCTCCCCTTTATTACAGAACTAAGCTGTGGGTGTGGCTTCAGTCCAGGTGGATCTCCACCCATCACCACCCACCAGGCAAACCAGGCATACTTAATGAACTGGTGAGGGGGTCCACATAAAAACGCCATTTTAGCAGACACTGTACATGTTTTTGATGAAAATCTTCCTCCTTATATAACAATAATACCTGATGAAACGAAATGACAATTCAGACTGAGGTCAGGCTATGCCTCTATAGCAGTGGTTTTCAACAGGTGGTCCGGGGACCACCAGTGGTCCCTGAGAGGATTCCAGGTGGTCCCCAGCTAAGTTGGTTAACCAGATGTAACTCCTGAGAGCGTAAAAAATGAAACCAAATGGACCCTTGCGGGTCCATTTGGTTTCATTTTTACACTCTCAAGAGTTAGAAAGATCAATAGTCAATTTGATCTGTACGTTTTTCCCCCAAATCCAGCCAAAAGCAAAATAAATCTTTAGTTTTGGGGTCTGTATGTCTTAAAATATCATCAAATGGTGGTCCGTGGCTCAAATCCTGAATAAATGGTGGTCCCTGGGATGAAAAAGGTTGAAAACCCCTGCTCTATAGGACTACAGGGTGCAGTTCCTACCTCTGCCTCCAGGTGCTCCTGCAGAACGGTGTACCAGGACTTCCTGACAGACATGACTCCATCGCTGAAGGCTTCCTTCCTCCTCCACAGGATGTCATCAGGGATCAGGTTCAGACCTTTGAAGGAGTCCCTGAGGAGGTGCTTCTCTACGCCATTCTGGAAACACACCATAACATCAGATTTAATTATATAAAATCATATAATTAAATCATATAATCATATAATAATTGCACACTGTTTCAAAACAGGCAAATCCTGCAAACTTTGAAAGCCAAGTAGGATGGAGTATGATAAAATATCGCACGGAACCTTCTTTAGCATGTGACTGTAGAGAGACTGTCTAAAGATCTTGGTGGCACTATAAAAAAAGCAGATGTGTAAACCGAAGGTTCATCCTCGCCCCTTAGGGAGTGTGAATACAGTGTTTCACGTAGCTCAGTGCATTTATACAGTAGGTAGCTTCCATCTCCAGGCTGCACTGAGAAATGAAAGCCTGGGGACAGGGTACCCCAGAGAGACTATCAAAAAGCAGGACTTCCTGATTGTCAGACTCTGAGCCATGGCTCAAGAGTCTGACATTGGCCCCATTGTAACCGATTTACAAGGAGGCGGGCCCTTGATTTTCCCTCAACCAATCACTGGAGACGTTGTTTGCAGTCGACAACAACAGTTAACTAGCAGTTAACTAGCAGTTAACTAGCAGTTAACTGACTAGCAGTGCAGTTAGCGTCAGACATTTTCACTATTTATAACTAAATGCAGTGTTAAAGAATGAAACTCTATTTACAATGAAACTCTAGTTACAATGAAACTTTAGTTACAATGAAACTGAATGGATGTGTGCTGTTTTTATGGGAAACTGTTCTGTTGTGGCAGTTAGATGATCCTCGGTGTTGATTGGCTATTTTTTTAGACCCGCCTCCAACTCCAGCTCATTGGCCGAGCCGTTTTTCCGGACGAGATAAATCGAAACTCTTCATCACAACACCAGACCACAGAACCCAGCAGAGTGGGCGGGGCCTGTGGGCTGAACCAGGCTAATCAAAAAGCAGGACTTCCAGTTTGTTAACTTCACCCTGGAATTTGCCAATTGCAGCGCGGTGCTCGCGAAAATGTACACCAGCAAAAAATATCTCCCTTTGTGCTTGTGAAGCTGTAAAGGTTTACTTTGGCTTTGCACACTTCTACAAGTGCTTTGTTCGTTGAAGTTGTTGAATAACAGTGAACAAGACGCTAGTGAGGGCTGAACAGGGTTGTTTCAGTGTTGACTGTAAATGCAGCAACTTCTGGGACTGCCGTTGATAAGTCTCAAAACGTACCTAGTGCCCAAAGGTGATTTATAGGTAAAAATGAGGTTGATCATGGGCATTCAGGGAGTGTGTGTGCTAAGCAAAGTGCCAGAGATTAGCTGGTAACAGAGGAATGGACGGACACACGGACACGGACAGATGAAGTGCAAAACAGGCCATGCCTTCAGCCAATCAACAAACACGATGAGCACGCAGAACTACTGCTGGAGAGATGGTAAATGGTGCATTTATATAGCGCCTTTATCCAAGGCGCTTTACATAGATTGTGCATCACATTCACCCATTCACACACACATTCATACACTGATGGCAGTGGAAACCATGCAAGGTACCTACTAGCACATCAGGAGCAATTAGCGGTTCAGTGTCTTGCTCAAGGACACTTCAACACTGCCGCCCCTAGAACATTTCACACCCACAGTCACACGCACACAGTAACAGGGTGACCTTGAAGGGCAGTGCACTGACCTTGGGCGTCCTCATCTCCTCAGGCAGGGACAGGTAGTACGCTGTGAACCTGTGGTCCAGGAATGGAACCCTCAACTCCAGCCTGAAACCAGACACAAACTGCAATTCACTTAGGAGTCTTAGGGCTGGTGCTTTAAAAAAAAAGCTTTGTTGTTTGTGTCCTCAATCGCCTTGTTTTATTCCTTTGCTTATACTTTCCTCTTGTACTTTTTTAATACATATGAATTCTTGTTCTTCTTATTATTTTCTATACACAAGTGGTGTGGTCAGTGTGTAAAGTGACAAACAGTGGTCAGTGTGTAAAGTAGTGGTCAGTATTACCCGCATGCTGCAGTGGTACGGTCAGCGCGGAGGTTGTCGAACAGGTAGAGTTCCTTCAGGAGACGGACGCTGTCCTCTGTAGCCGCTTTAGGAGTGGGAGCCTAAACACAACACAACACAACATCACATGACAACATGGTGCTTTAGGAGTGGGAGCCTAAACACAACACAACACAACATCACATGACAACATGGTGCCTTAGGAGTGGAGCCTAAACACAACACAACACAACATCACATGACAACATGATGTCTTAGGAGAGGGAGCCTAAACACAACACAACACAACATCACATGACAACATGGTGCTTTAGGAGTGGAGCCTAAACACAACAACACATGACAACAGGGGCGGATCTAGGCATGGGCATTGGGGGGGGTGGGCAATGCCCCCCTAAATACCCAGTCTGCCCCCCCAAACACGAGGCCATGCAAAACAACCCAAGATATTTCAAATTAAAGTGCTTATATTTAAAATGATTTGAAACACTACTGCTGCTACTAACTAACTACAGCTGTGTCACCACTAAACCAACAGCATTTCATCATTGAAAACAGAAAACTCTCTGAGTCAGACCTTTAGCTTTATGCATGCTGCGTGTCTGTTGCAACTTCAACAACAACTGATGTTATTATTGATGCTTTACTTGACTAATAAAAGTCCTGTAACCGAAAATGGTATGGGTGCAGCCCCATACCATTTTCTCTTGCCCCTCCAACATGTTCTCGTGCCCCCCAAAATGGGACATGTTAAATCCGCCCCTGCATGACAACATGACGCCTTAGGAGTGGGAGCCTAAACACAACAGCACATGACAACATAATATCACTACATATCCCCTGCAGCCATCCTGGGACTGGGAGCAAACCCAGCAAACCAAATAGGGACATCCAGTCCCTAGAGGTGAACAGGATTTATGTCATACTCTGATCCAGATCTGACTAGTGCTGGTTTGATCAAGACGTCTCTAATTTGTCCAGGTACTTGCTGGGTAATTCCAGTTCACATTTAAGACAGAATTATGTTTTATTAAGTGCACATTTAATATCTACTAGGGGTGTAATCATATAGTCGTTACTCAAGTAGGCCACGGCCTACTTGTGTTTATCTTCTGGTTTAAAATTGCATTGACAGTGTAGCCAGATATAATCCACTCAATTCATCTGTGCTGTTAAAAAGAAAATCCTCAATTGAAGACAAACACAGTGGTTGTAGGTACATGGGTAGATTCGGAACAACTGAAAAGTCGGACTGACCCAGATGTCCATTTGTTTCCCTTTGAACCACACAGTTACCGCACAGGTCATATGTATCCCTGGTGGTCTCTGACCCCGATATTCGAAGCCACATTATAATAAGATTGTGCCGAATTTAGGACACATAGACAAACTCCAGAAAAAGTGGTGTTGTTAGTCATTGCACGGCAATAGTTTGTGTTGTGTGTGATGTTGGGGCCAGGCCTGGACACTAATATCAAGTATGGAAAACATCTTTTATCATTTCCTGAATAAATCAGAGATATTTTTAAAAGGAGGCTCACCTAAGACACACAGCCCTAAATTTATAACAGCCTTTCTGAGTAAAAAAAAAACCTAAACAACTAAGTTATGAAGTCACACCAGACTCAGATTAATTATGATTCTGATGATTATGATGTAACATCTCAAGTCGAGATGTGCCGCTACGATCTGGACTACCAAACGCAGAGCGATGGCCAGGTCACCGCGACCGCCCTCCATCCGATCAAGTCCTCTCTATACAGGCCAAAGCTAGAGGACCCAAACAAACCAAGATGGCTCTCTCGCCACCAACATCTTTCCGAGACTCCTCTAACTCTGCCAGGAGAACCGGAGACCTGCCGGACGAAGACGAAGCGCGAAAAGAGATCCCGCATCTGCCAGCATTGCGGCAAGACCTTTAGTCGCCTGGACAGCTTAAAGATCCACCAGTTCGTGCACACGGGCGAGAAGCCGCACCGCTGCAACCAGTGCGACAAGAGGTTTACCCAGCTGGGCGACCTGAAGACGCACCTGCGCCTCCACACGGGGGAGAAGCCCTACCACTGCGGACACTGCGACATGCGCTTCGCCCAGCTCAGCAACCTCCAGACGCACGAGCGCACGCACACCAAGGAGAAGCCCTACGGCTGCGACGAGTGCGGCAGGCACTTCAGCCGTCTGGACGCCCTGAAGATTCACCGGCGTGTCCACTCCGGGGAGAAGCCCTACTACTGCAAGCTGTGCCACTCCACCTTCAGCCGCATCGGCCACCTCAAGTCGCACCTCCGCGTCCACGCCGGCCACAGGCCCTTCTGCTGCCAGCACTGCCAGAAGAGCTTCAGCCGCGCCGAGTCGCTGAGAAAACACACGCGCGTTCACACGGGAGAGAAACCCTACCAGTGTAACGTGGCTGAGTGCCAGAAGTGTTTCGGTCACCTGAGCACGCTGGTCAAGCACAGGCTCACCCACACCGGAGAGAGGCCCTATGTCTGTAAGCACTGCGGGAGCCGCTTCGCTCAGCAGAGCGGCTTGACCGCGCACAACCGCATTCACACCGGGGAGAAACCCTTCCCTTGTACGCAATGCGACCAGAGGTTCAGGCAGCTGAACCACCTGAAGAGGCACCGGCTCACCCACGCCAAGGGGAAAGCTTTGAAGAAGAACCTGACAAGGGTTTCAGCGTGTTGATGTTGTCTCAAGTAGGGCTGCAACGATTAATCCATTAGTCGCAATCGAATCAATTATCCAATGTCAACTATTTTGTGGTTTTCAACCACTGGTCCGGGGACCACCAGTGGTCCTTGGGAGGGTTCCAGGTGGTCCTCAGGCTAAATGATGGAGAGTTGGTTAACCAGATGTAACTCTAGGGCACACCCGTCTCTGTCGCAAAAGAGTGGGACGATCCTCTTGAGAGTTAAAATATCATCCACCATCTGAATTAGCCCACGTCTACAAAACTAGAGGATGTAGAAGATTAATGTTCATTTTGATCTGTATGTTTGACTGTTTTGTTTCCCAAAATTCACCGGGTACAAGTTAAGCGATCGGTGCGCGGTTGTAATCCCTTGGGGCGCTCCGATTGGCTCCGAAGGGGACTTACCGAGGAGGGGAGATGTAATTACTTGTCTGAGCGCAGCAGGTTAGTGCGATCAGTTGAAAATGCGATCGGTGCGTGGTGGTGTGTGGCGGCGGTCGTCGTTGCTCAGGGCACTCCGATTGGCCATTGGGGGGTGATGTAATTGGGTGATGTAGCCATGGTCTCTTGTGTGCAACGCACACGTTTACACTCTACCGAGTGTTGATCTAGTTTGAACTGTTGTGCGTGTGTGTTATCATTCTGTTTTAGCAGTATTGGCAGCTTACAGTGGATAAGTCAGTTCTTTCATTATGGAGACACAGCAGCATGCTACTTTCAGATAGAAAAATCTTTCTTTTGTTTAAATCCCTGGTTTTAAAATGATATAGGTAAGATTTCTGCCTCATGTTGAAATGTTAATGTATATGGAACCTTAAGGACATTTATCTTAGAATACGTCCTAAAAAAAATACCAGGAAATACACACGTTTTGTCAAATTATTAAAAGAGCCCTAAACATATTATCAACTCAGGTTATTATTTTTTAAGTAGACACCTTAAGCTGTCTTTGGATATCATTTGTTTGCGCAAACTCACAACAGAGGATTTCAATAAATTATTTTGTTACTATGGAGCCTAATGGGAGCGAGCCTATTTTTTTCTGCTAATCTGTGATAGAGTTTAAAACAATCATGGTATCGCACCTAGCACTTTGTGTGTACCCTGTGTGTCCTCACCTTGTGGAAGTAGATGTATCCCTGGGTCAGTTCATCTGATCCCTCTCCAGAGAAGATCACCACACTGTCTGTCTTCTCCTGGATGTACTTCGACACCAGGTACATTCCTAAGGTACAAACATATTTAATTATAATTATACAATAGCCACAAGTAGGCCATGGCCAACTTGTGCGTGAGCAGAGCGAGCGACCAAAGATCAGAGATAGAGATAGAGATCTCTAAAGATATACTCATAAAGTAACCCTAACTTATAAAGTTCAATGTGTATGCTTGCACGTCGTCCGTGGAATATACTGTATGTAATATACTGCAAAACAACGGCGTGAATCAACACTTATCAGTTTATAACAGTGGTTTTCAACCTTTTTCATACCAGGGCCCACTGTTTATTCTCAATTTGATCCACGAACATTTTAACCCCACAGAACCCAAAACTGCAGTAAAGATTTCTTTTGCTTTTGTCCACAATTCCAGGCCGGATTTCAGAGAAAATAAAACAGTCAAACATACAGAACATAATGACCATTAATCTTCTACATTCTCTGGTTGTGTATACTTGGGTTAATTCAGATGGTGAATATTTGAACCGAATGGACCCACAAGGAAGGGTCCATTTGGTTTCATGTTTACTCTGTTAAAGAGTTACACGTGGTTAGCCAACTGTCCATCATTTAGCCACCCTCTCAAGGATCACTGGTGGTCCCCGGACCACTGGTTGAAAACCACTGTGTTAGAGCATAGCGTGACAAGCTGTAACTAATCAAATGAATGTAATGATGTCATAATGATGTCATAATGATGTCATAATGTTCTGGCTGTCACTCACCCACGGAGGCCCGTATGGTGGTGATGTCATAGCTCTCCAGGTGGAAGATGACATCATCGACGGCGCGGATTCCCTCCTCAGCCGTGAAGTTCACCTCGTGGTGCTCACTGCCGATGTGGGCGGCGACCTGGTGATGTCATCACAATGTAATTATAACACCTGACCTGGTGATGTCATCACAATGTAATTATAACACCTGACCTGGTGATGTCATCACAATGTAATTATAACACCTGACCTGGTGATGTCATCACAATGTAATTATAACACCTGACCTGGTGATGTCATCACAATGTAATTATAACACCTGACCTGGTGATGTCATCACAATGTAATTATAACACCTGACCTGGTGATGTCATCACAATGTAATTATAGCATCTGACCTGATGATGTCATCACAACATGTCATACTACCTGACCTAACAAAGGGAAATTAATTTGACTACTAGATCTGTAACCCCTTTGGGGCACAGGTCTCCACCAGCTCAGGTCACGTCACCCTGTGAGGGCAACACTCACCCTCACAGGGTAACTGTTATGTCACCCTGTGGAGGGGACGGAACAGTTACCGGTCACTGGTGAGCTACCCCTGCAGGCAACTGTTACGTCACCCACAGACATAGGGACGGACAGGGGGTGAAACAGTCACCACCTTACAGTGGAGACAATAATAAATAACACTCTTCTTCGGACCCTATTTCGAGGTGGTGCAGTGTGCCTTTAAAACACACAAATGGTCAAAATCTCAGTGTCCAAGGAGTTAAGGAATGTTATCATAAATAATGTTCACATTCATTCTACTATTTGAAATGAATAGACTACGGACTCTGATTGTCACAAATGAGGACTCCATTTCTGGAACACGGGCGATGTTGTGAAATGAGCAGGACTGCTCAGCTCTATATCACCTAGAAATATATCACAAATATATCACCTAGAGTCAGGAAGCAACGCAAGTTAGCCCCTCTTGACATTGGCCTCTGTGGCTGTGACACTAACCAGCTAGCTGTGAGGCTACGCTAACAACTGACAGCAGCTGAGAGTATGACAGCTGAAAGAATACTACTAGTTTGTACTATTAAGGGGCTTACAGACAGCGAGTAATAAATCGAGCATTTTATTTCATTTTATGTGCTTTTTTTGTGCTCAGAAAATGACCTGTGATAAAGAGTGTGTAACGCCAGTCATTTATCGTGCGGCATCACTGATTTTTGTTACACGCATGCTTGTTTCGTGCACACGTGCGCAATGTTTTTGAAAGCTCAATTCAGTGAGCTTTTTAAAACGACTGACGTTAATCGACGGGCGATTTTCTTTATGTTGGCACTGCAGAGAGAATCGAGAATCGCCGTGTTTATGCGGGCGTTTATCGTTGACGTCTGGAAAGCCCTTTACTGTGTTAACACATTGACCGCTGGTCTTTCACACAGCCTGTGGTTAACAGCGCTTGGTTGACCTTGCGAGCAGCCAGGATGTCGGGGCTGTCCTCTGAGCCGATGGCGAACGTCTGGACCGGGTACGGAAGCTTCTCCTCCTTGGCCAGTTTAACCAGCGTGGCAGCAACCAGACTGGAGTCTAGTCCTCCTGAAATAACACACACAGATATATCACAGTTTAACCAGCGTGGCAGCAACCAGACTGGAGTCTAGACCTGAAATACACAGAGATACAAGTAAAACGCTGGGAAGTGAATGCTGTTCTCTTCCGATAGATATACATAGAGTTCTGGGACAGGCATGGCCAAATATGTAGTGTGTGACACACGCATGCACAGACATTTCTGCCTGGATTACATAGTAATCTCGCTCACTCCGTTACATAGTTGGACCTCCAGACAGTTTTTACGGGGCGTGGCAGCTAAAATGAACATCAAATACATCAAATACTAGATACTGTATCGTAAAATGTCTGGGGTGTTCACATGAGCCTGAGTAGACGATAGAATGACCAAAGGTGACCAAATCGCTTTAAATGCGCACGATGACATGCCCCAAAGTTTGCTAGAGTTTACCTGAGAGGAGACAGCCGATTCTCCTGTGTGCCATGAGGCGTTTCCTGACAGCGTTCTCAAACAGCAGGCGGATGTTCTTCTTCACCGTTTCATATTCAAAACCTGGACAGATCAGAATACCAGACGTCAGTCACTGTGTGCGTCGACTGTCTGAGAGAGACAGCGAAATCAATTCCTGACTGTGGCAGCCATCGCAGCACGTATAAATCTAACTAACTGTCGTGTTATAACTGTCACGGCAGTTACTATGATTGACGGCTGTGCCGTCAATCATAATAATCACACACACTGACAAAGAGAAACTTGATCCTCCTGGAATACAAATCATAATCCGAAAACAACAAAAAACTAAATCTGTGCAGTGCTGCACCCAGAGGTGTAGTGGAGGGGGGACGCGGGGGGACGGCGTTCCCCCTCTTCTCTCAAATATTAAATATTTTTTGGGTCAAAGATATGTTTTTTGTGACTTGTCATTTACTTTTATTGATACAATTAGCATTGTAAACCATCTTTCTCAATATGTTTGTCTGTGTCTTATACTTGTCTGTGTCTTTTTAATAGTGTGTATGTGTTTGTTGCGCAGGTACACGCAAATGCACATGCATTGCGTGTGCGTGCACGTGTCTTAAGAGGCGTCCCCCCACTTCTAAAAGTCTGACTACAACACTGGCTGCACCATGTTGGCTGCTGCCACCAATGGTATTCTGGGTAATGTAAATAATAAATAATAACTATTACACATAAAACACTGTATGAGACGGTGTGCACCGAGATGAACTTCTACAGTACATCACGACAACTTTTGGCTCATGAGCAGAAGAGGATAATAAATCCATCACACTGAAAGGTGTGAGAGATCTGTCAAAGAGTTAACACTATTTTCTGGGTGGAAATGACCATGACCTGAGGGGCAAGTAGAACATTACCTTTACTTACACTGAGGTCTCTGAGGCCTCAGTGTAGTGTTGCCAACTGCCAAAATCCAAAATGCACTAGTGGCACTTCCAAAATGCACTAGAATGCGAGAGAAAAAGGTTTTCAACCTTTTTCATACCAGGGCCCAATATTTATTCAGAATTTTAGGCACAGAGGAGGATCACCATTTGATGTTGAGTTTAGTCTCTCAGACTACAGCGTAATTTAGGAGAAGTAACTGGCAAGATATTGGTCAAAATAGCAATTCTTATACATTGTCTAAATGTGTAGATTGTTGAAAATTAGGGAATTCAGATGTTTAAATATAATTTAACTCTTGAGAGCGTAAAATGAAACCAAATGGACCCCTAAGGGGTCCATTTGGTTTCCTTTTACTATCTCAAGAGTTACAGATCTATAAGGGTCCATTTGGTTACCAATGGTCTTTTCTAGGAAGGAAGGAGGACTCTATCATAGGAGGAAAAATGGTGAAAAACAAGGGTTTTATCTCTGGCGCCTGTCAACCAATTTTGCCCCAACTCACCAGCAAAAAAGCACTAGATTTTCCACCAGGAGTTTTTCACTAATTTTGGCGCTGGGGGGTCTGGAAAAAGCTAAATATTGGCGCAAATGTGCCAAGTTGGCAACACTGCCTCAGTGTCCTACCTGTGTTGAGGTTGTCCACTGTGTCGTACAGGGCATGGGACGGTTCCTGACACCTCAGTGTCCTACCTGTGTTGAGGTTGTCCACCGTGTCGAACAGGGCGTGGGACGGTTCCTATGAGACCTCAGTGTCCTACCTGTGTTGAGGTTGTGTTGTACAGGGCGTGGGACGGTTCAGTGTCCTACCTGTGTTGAGGTTGTCCACCATGTCGTACAGGGCGTGGGACGGTTCCTAGGGCCTCAGTGTCCTACCTGTGTTGAGGTTGTCCACCGTGTCGTACAGACCATGGGACGGTTCAGTGTCCTACCTGTGTTGAGGTTGTCCACCGTGTCGTACAGGGTGTGGGACGGTTCAGTGTCCTACCTGTGTTGAGGTTGTCCACCGTGTCGTACAGGGCATGGGACGGTTCAGTGTCCTACCTGTGTTGAGGTTGTCCACTGTGTCGTACAGGGCATGGGACGGTTCAGTGTCCTACCTGTGTTGAGGTTGTCCACCGTGTCGTACAGGGCGTGGGACGGTTCCTGGGTACAGCAGTGGAACTCTTCAAACAGGGTGGACTCCACCTTCCCGCTGGGTTTCAGGTTAAAAGCCTCGACGTGGCCCGGCTTGAACGGAACGATGGTGGCTGGGGTGGACATGGAGTGGCTTATCTCTGTCAGACCTGAAACACACCATATAAGGACATGTCAGATCACCTATACATACCAATAAGACACTGTGCATCTTACTAGCTAGCACGCGGGAAGCTAACACTGTTCGCTTCCCATATACACTGCATATTTGGGCATGCCTAATATGCATGCAACAAATATGGAGTGTTATGCACAGACACAAACACCCAGACATTTCTGTCTGGCTTACATAGTTATCTGGCTCACTGTGTTTGCAATAAGGACAAGGGCCTGTCATGTCATACAAGGGCCAATCACCTGTACACACCATATAAGGACATGTCAGACCTGTCACACCATATAACCCTAGTCAAAAAATCCTATAGGATTTTAGAAAAGTCCAATAGAAAAATCCTATCAGATTTTGGAACAAATCCTATTGGACTTCCAATAGGAATCCAATAGGATTCCTATAAGAATCCTATAGAATCTTACAGGAATCCTATAAAAGGATAGGATTGTTCCAAAATCTGAAAATCGGTTTTCTATTGGAATCCCATAGGATTTTTTATATATATATTTTTATATATATATTTTTATATATACAGTAATATATATATATATATATATATATACAGTAATATATATATATATATATATATATATATATATATATATATATATATATATATATATATATATATATATATATATATATATATATATATATATATATATATATATATATATGATTACATTTATCTGCTCCCAGCTCTTTGGTTTTAAAAATCCTGCAGTGTTCTGCTTTCAATTGGTGTTTTCTGCATTGCTTTAACATAGTTCTCTTTGTCTTGTTATTCCATTATCGAAATTAATTCAACTACTGTATATTCTTCCCTTTATCTGCCAACGTGTCTCTTCACTATCTGTGTGGAGTTGTGTTCAACTCTATGTAAAACTGTGTTGTGTGCTGCCCTCAAGTGGTTTGGTCGCGCACATGGGCGCCCCCGAATGCGCCCTCGGATCGCTCCTACCGCTTGCATTGAAGTCAATAGGACCGCAATGCATTGCCCTTCAGTGCAGAGCTCAATGCCTAAAGACGAATGCGAACCAACCCGAACCAACACGTGAGACTCAGTAACCTATCAGCAACGTTGTACAACGTAAACAACTTTTGACATTTCATGGCAGCATATTACAACTTTTAATCACTTTGTGGTTAGAGTGGGCTTTGGTTATTTATATTACATACAATTTGCACTGATGGATTGCTCATTTAAAGAAAATGACAAGCTGCAGATTTCATTTCTCCGTCATTCTTATTCACGTTTCATTCATGGGGTATTGCATGGTGGTGCGGCGCACTAGCGCCCCTATTGACCGGCCGCCACTGGTCAGTGTTTCATTCTGTGTTTCCTATAACTGGAACTATGAAATCACTCACATGGTGAATCGCATTTTGATGTGATTCATCATGTTAATGACCTCCATGTCTAGGAAACACAGATCGGGCAGACATTTTTTTTTTTTTAATTCTGACTGTCTGACCTTTGGCCTCTGAGGCGACGGCCAGACAGCCGTCGTCTGTCAGCAGCTTGAAGAGCGGCCGGACGCCGTAGGTGTCGCGTCCCAGGAACACCTTCCTGTTGGCCGTGTCCAACAGGATGAAGGCAAACACGCCGTCCAACATGGACGCCATCTTCTGGATGCCGAAGCGGTCGTACAGGTGGAGCAGGACCTCACCGTCCACCTTGGTCTGGTGCTCAAACTCAAACTGCTTCTGGAGCTGGAGGGGAAAATGACAAAACATCACAAACTCAAACTGCTTCTGGAGCTGGAGAAACAATACAACATCAAAATGTCAAACTGCATGGAGTGGGGGAATCACAGCCTTTGGTGTGAACTGAGGACCTGGCAAACCCGACTCCTGATTTATTTGCAAAACACAAAAAAATAGCAACCTAAAACATGAACCTTTGGTTGGAAAAAAAAATGCATTGAACACATGAGAGAATCCCTGCAGTAGTGGTTTTCAATTGTAGGCCATTTGCTTTATCCTTATGAGGTGCCAAATACATAATCCTGACACAAGAAATGAAGTTTTAAGTTAAAACCTAAATTGTCAGTGGAAGTGGAACATATTTTACATTGTCTGTCAGCATGTCGCACTATGTGTGGGAATCTCTAAGTAAAATCCTGACTTCTCCCTTCAGATAATTAATGCAAAACATGATTCTGAATGATTCATACACCCAAATAGACCCTTTATTATTGCTCATGCCCAGGAAATAGCAGAGACAAAGGTCCGCTATTGAAAGCTTGTAGAGTGGCTATTTTTGGAGGTGTATAGTAAATGTTAATGTAGGCAATATTGTTAGGGAACAGCATTCGCGTGCAGTCACGCACACAGCCGCACATGGTCGGCATAGTGGAACAGTGGAATGCTCACAGCAGTCAATGGGGCACTCTTTAGAAGTGCCATCCATGCATGGGCTCAGTTGCTGTTCTCTCTCTCTCTCTAAAATCACAGCCAATCGGGCAGATAATCTATGCAGTTTCCAGACGTAAACTGCATTTCTAACCTATATTATAGTAAGCATGACATGCACTAATGAAATCGTCACTTATTTATGCTTTTACAAAAACCTCCGCTTGAGTGGCCCAAAACGCCTGTTGTGGCTGAAAGACTTGAACACACCAAAAAATTCTGTGTTTTGGAAAAAAAATAATAATAATAATAAAAATCAGGAGCATGTAGCCAGATTGTGAGTGGTGCTGTGTATGTACTCTGTATTAATTAAACAATCCCCCCGTTGATACTCTCAACAAGTGTACACATGTACAGTACATACTGTATAGAGCCCGACCGATGCCATATTTTTGTGGCCGATGCCGATACCGATTTTTGGAAAAAACTGCACCGATGTTACCGATGTTTGGGACCGATGTATAATAATTAATTAAAATAATTAAAAATACATTTGAAAAACTTCTAAACATCAAATTTATTCTCTCTTTCAAGTAAACAATAGAATACGACATTGACATCATTTACTTTTGTGAAATAATTCCATTTGCTGTGTTTCTTTTTCTGTTCCAGGCAAATATCGGCCGATATATCGGCCGATGTTACCGATATATGGGCAGATTTTACCGATATAATGGCCGATGTATCGACCGATATATCGGTACGAATATCACCGATACCGATGCCGATATATCGGTATCGATATCGGCCGATATATCGGTACGACAGATATATCGGTCGGGCTCTAATACTGTAGATACAAATCCAGGCCCCAGAGTGGTTGTACCACTCAAAAAGAGCTCTACCGACTGGACGCAAAGTAAGGTGTGTGAAGTGAAGAGCGCTCTTATCATCGCACATCATTCTGTCACTGTCAATTTGAACATAATGTTTGTGTAGCACAGAAATAGCCAACACGCACACACACATATAAAAGAATACAATGGAGGAACTGTACTTCAGTGGCAGCCAAACAAAATAATTGACAGTGGATCAGGGGTAAAGTTGCCGCTCAATTGTGTTTTCATACAACGTCTTTAGCTAAGGCACTTGACATAATGCATTACATTCACCCATTCACACACACATTCATACACCGATCGAGGCAGAAGTCATGTATGTGGACAGAAGGACCCGGGATTCGAACCGCCGCCGACCCATAGATCACTGGGTGACTTGTTGCCACAGGACCCCCAGATGCTAAGCACAAGGTTCTAATCCATTACTAGGTTAAGGTTAAGCTTGACCAGCAGGGTTTAATCTGTACCACCAGATGGCTGTTACTGTAGATGTTTCTGTCATAACATAAACACAGGTAAAGAAACTTCTACTGATTGATTGATTGATTGATTGATTGATTGATTGATTGATTGATTGATTGATTGATTGATTGATTGATTGATTGATTGATTGATTGATTGATTGATTTTTAACAGATTGGAGATTTACAGTACAATTCCTGCACAACTCAATACAAGTATGATGACTGTGAATGGACAAAAAACCCTGTAGCATGCTTGTACCCAAATGCTGCTTTCTCTCCTTGCACATGTAAAAATACATTTCACTTTATATAATTAGTTTTTGTTATAATATTACTCTCAATTTATATAATTGGGTTGTTACAGTTTATAATAGGCTACATTTAACTTTATATAGGCTTCATTTAACTTTTTGTTATAGTTTCATCTAGCAGTTTATTGCCTTGATGCTGTTGCACTACTGCTACTTGTTGCTTTATTGTTTGTCTTTAATGTTTTTATTGCACTGGGGATGAGAGGGAAACGATGTTTCATCCCTTTATATGTCTCAACATAGGAGCGGCATAGGAGCGGAGTGGACTTCGTTTACATTAAATTAAAGTATTTGGACAGGTACATGGGTATTTTGGGAGTGTATTTATTGAATCTTGTGGACCAGACCTGTTGCAAGATGTTGTACTCTGTCGTCAACCCTAAGACAAACCATGCTGTCAGAGTATAATACATTTGAGGTGAGCTGGGTTTGGCCAGGGAAGCCGAGTAACAGCCTGAATAGTTTGTTTTGGGAGCTCTGTAGCCTTGTTTTTAAGGCTGTGACTGATAAACCTAGCGTACACCTGTCTCTGACTCGCTTTGCCCTATCGCTATAACATGTTTTGTTTCGTCTTTTGGGTTCGTTTTTGTAATGCCATGTCCTTGTTATGACTTAAATCTGTGGGTTTATGCACACGTCATAAACTCACAGATTTAAGTCATAACAAGGACTTGGCATGCTTTTTTGAATTTCACCCTGTAACCCCCCCTCCCCTCCCTCTATTTTGAGCAAGAATTAATAAACTTGCGGGCATAGTCGAAGAAACCTTGTTCGAGGGCTCCTAAAGGTTGTTTTTGTTAACCAGTGAGGAGATCCTGTATAGGAATCTATTTCTTTGACCTTTTTGATTCCTTGATGCAGTATAGCAGGGGTTTTCAACCTTTTTCATCCCAGGGACCACCATTTATTCAGAATTTGAGCCAAATGGACCCGCAAGGGTCCATTTGGTTTCATTTTTACGTTCTCAAGAGTTACATCTGGTTAACCAACTTAGCTGGGGACCACCTGGAACCCTCTCAAGGACCACTGGTGGTCCCCGGACCACCTGTTGAAAACCCCTGCAGTATAGTGTTAATAAAGGGTTTTCATATGCTGTATTTACCGTGATGTGGTTGTAGATCTCTCCGTTGTAGCACAGCCACAGGTAAGGGAACTTCTTGATGCGCAGCGGCTGCATGCCGTACAGCTGGTCCACGATGGCCAGCCGGTGGAAGCCGAAGCAGCAGTTGGTGAAGCCGTTGACGTTCTCGAAGCGGAAGGCGTCGGGGCCGCGGTGCGCGATCTTCATGGCAGCGAGGCACTGCACCGACAGGCACTCGTCACTGCCGAACACCGCCCAGATTCCACACATCTAGGAGGAGACAGACAGGTTAAAGATGGAGTGTGAAACGGACACCGTGGGCATTTTATTATGGATCCCACTCGATTTTCTGGCACGGAGGTTTTTCTGAACCAATGAGAGCATGCATCCCTTCAGACCAGGGGTTTTCAACAGGTGGTCCGGGGACCACCAGTGGTCCTTGAGAAGGTTCCAGGTGGTCCCCAGGCTAAATGATGGAAAGTTGGATAACCAGATGTAACTCTTGAGAATGTAAAAATGAAACCAAATGGACCCTTGCGGGTCCATTTGGTTTCATTTTTACACTCTTAAGAGATAAAATATTCATCAACTGAATTAGCACCACTTAATTAAGAAGTCTACAGTTTTGTTGGCAAAATACAGCCTGGAATTGTGGACAAAATCAAAAGAATTCTTTCATTTTAGGTCTTTGGTGTGAAAATGTAATCAAATGGTGGTCCGCGACTCAAATGCTGAATAAATGGTGGTCCCTGGAGTCAAAAAGGTTGAAAACCCCTGCTTCAGACGATGGGATGGAAAAGAGAGACAGCTCTAGGCAGAGCTATACTACACACGCAACGTATGGACTGTTTGTTTACAATTAGTCGCACGGCTCTGTCACTTTACTGCTATGTGCTTATTACTACCATATAATGCGTTCAGATATACTGTGTATTCTAGCGTGATGATTTGAGTTTAAATGGAGTATTTCTGACTGTAATCAACCCACCCGTGTTTGTGGGGGATGATTCAGAAATGGCAAAAAAACATGTCAGCATTTTCTGTTGGCTTTTATTGATGCGATACACCATCACGCATCACATTTCCAATGTGCTGTCATGACTACAATAAGTAATTAAAATCCATATTTTTTATGGAGTTTTGATAAATATATACACAAGTGAAAAAGTTCCCATAGATTGTTGGGTATTACCATATAATAAAAGTGAGTTGAAAAACTATTTTTCAATTCACTGGGACTTACTTCTACTAATCTAATCCAAAATAACTGAGGATCAGAGGAGACAGTACTTATTTATTTGTTATCGCACAATGTTCAGAGTGTCCATTCATTAGAATCTGCCGAGAGGCCGCACGGAACGCATTATGGCATGGCTGGGCAATTATTTTTCCCAAGGGGCCAAATGAGATACATAAAATATTGTGGAGGGCCAAGACTAAAGGCTGAACTAAAGTCTTTGTAATTTTATTTTAATTTCAAGATAAAAGTAAGAGTAAGACCAACCATTTTGACACCAGGGCCCTCTATTTATTCAGTATTTGAGCCACGGAGGACCGCCATTTGATGACATTTTAGCCCCACAGACCCCAAAACTAAAGATTTCTTTTGCTTTTGTCCACAATACCAGGCTGGATTTCACAAACAAAACAGGCAAACCTAGATAAAAAAATGACCATTCTTTTAAATTCTCTGGCTAATTCAGATAAATATTTTAACTCTTGAGAGTGTAAAAATGAAACCAAATGGACCCGCAAGGGTCCATTTGGTTTCATTTATACGCTCTCAAAGAGTTACATCTGGTTAACCAACTTTCCATATTTAACCTGGAACTCTCTCAAGGACCACTGGTGGTCCCCGGCCTGTCAGAGTCAGCCAAAGGGCCGCATTTGGCCCCCGGGCCGCATGATGCCCAGGTGTGCATTATGGCAAAGTTAAAATGGCAAAGTCAGAGTGGCTTATTTAGTGTGCCATCATGATTCGTCCCGAGTCCCGACCCGAGTTGGCTTTGTCCGCGGCGTAATCGTCGTAAATTATCGTAAATTATTTTCGAAAACTCTATGAGAAAAATGAATAGGGAATCCGTTTCTGGAACGGGGCGGTGACGTCACTGCGCAGGTCTATTACAAGTGGATTATTATTATTGTGCAACACAGTGTGAACATGTGTTTTTTTTTATATAGTTGACTATTAACAGAGAGTGCAATCAAACACACAAAAAGACTACATAAAGGTGTTATTACATTACGGGTCATTTGATTCCAATATTCACATGTTGAGTATACCAATTAAGTCGTTTTATTTATGCCTACTCAACATGTGTGGGTTCACAAGGGACCTCTCTATGGACTGGCAAGTAGACTAATAGGCTGCGAGTGGTAGTTTGTTAGTCTCTCACACACACACACACACACACACACACACACACACACACACACACACACACACACACACACACACACACACACACACACACACACAGCCCATAGACTATTGTAGTTGGACATGACAGGGTCGGGTCAGTCAGGGCCCCAATAGACAATTCAATTCAGCAGCAACTTCAACAACAATTAAATTATCATCGAATCACTCCCGTGTGGATGAACTCTCATCACCAGTGTTGTAGTGGTACTTTTAGAAGTGGAGGGGGGGGCGCCTCTGAAAGGGGAATTCCCCCATTTTATTTTATTTTTGTACAAATGTGAACCAAATGGACCCTAGCAGGTCCATTTGGTTCCATTTGTACACTCTCAGAAAAAAGTAAACTCATTAAGATGGTGAAACACATCTTGATAATGTCATCAGATGTATTTCACCATGCTAATGATTTTTTTCAGACCTCTATTTGTAGGAAACACAGAATGGGGGGAACTATCATGTCCACACAACATATCTAAGGTGTATATTGAAAATGAGTGGAATTCCCCTTTAAGACACGTGCATGGCATGCACACTTGCATTTATAGCATATAGCATATTGAGAAAGATTGTTTACAACGCCTAATTGCATCCATAAATAATGACAAGTGGGTGAACTCTCATCACAAAGTGTCCATATGTTACAGGCTGACAGACTAGTGATGTGGCTGTTGAGAGACCACGTGCAACGTCTCCTCCTATTGCATCATTAGCCCGGCGACAGAGATACAGCACACACAGACACACCGCCTCACTAGTGGACCCGAGTGGACCGAGCGAGGCTGTCTGCTACTAGCTCTGGTCCAGAGCTCCACTCACTGCTTCTGAGTCTGACTTGCATTGGAGGTCAGACTCAGAAGCAGTGGAGCTCTGGACCAGAGCTAGTAGCAGACAGACAGCCCTGAAACAAGTACGAGCGCCATGCGATGCATAGCCTATGGCTATGGCAGACAGTGAGTGTAGTACAGTAGCAACACGTGGTGGTTCTAATAGCGCTCCGAAAAATACGACTGTCCGTCATTAAGTAGTAGCCAGGCCCAGGCCTAACAATACGAGCGACATCATGTGAAGCACATGGCTAAAAGTAGCCGGTTTGTCCAGACTCCCGAGTCCCGACACATTGAAACCAGTCAGCTAGTCGCTACTTTGTCGCTTTAAAAAAAAGAAAGAAAGAACAGATGTACAAGCTCACAGCTTGTCGCGATCGCGACAAGCTGTGAGCTTGTACATCTGTTCTTTTAGGGGGGCAGTGGCGGGGCGTCGTGCGCGCGCAGCTATACGTATATTCAACATATGGGCTGAGCCGCTCAGTGTGTGTGTGGCGTGCGTGCGTGCGCCTGTCTGTCTGTCTGTCTGTCTGTCTGTCTGTCTGTCAGTCAGTCAGTCAGTCAGTCATATTATGGCTAGCATGCATTGCTGAGCTCAGCTCTGAGCTACACACACGCGTACACTTACAATAGGTTCTAATCTAAACCTAGAATCAATTACCTTATGTCTAACAACTGTATAGATAGATAAAGCCAATGTGGTGATAATGATGTAACTGATGTAACGGAGTCCTACCTTGATGATCGGAGAGGTTTTATTGTCTTCACGGCAGAGATATGAGATTGAAAAGTAGTTTTGTTTTAGAGATGGTTCTTCTGTTCGGCAGGATGGCTAAAAGTCATTGACTGATGATGATGCCGGTTAGGTTCGGGTATCTCTAATGAATGATGCTCTCTGGTCCCATAGCTCGGGAGGACGGTCCCGCCCCCCGGCGCGCTGTGATTGGCTGCTTAATGTGATGCCGTCCAGTAAGCGTCACGTTCTACCGTAGAACAGCGGCTCGCTTCCCGTAAGAGTAACGTAGTGCAATATTGCATAAGCAAGCATTGCATGCGTGGGGGCGGGGCTGATGGAGGGGTGCGTTCAGAGATATTACCAGGCGAGGGAATTTATAACTCTTTCTTGACCCTCGTTATAACTATATGGGGTTGTGGTTTGGGGAGTGGGAGATCGAGCCATAGAATTCGAGGGCTCATTGAGAGTTCCAGTGGGTAGCCAAATAAATTACTGATGTACAGTAGAATCAAATAGACCGTTATGGACCCTTATGGGTCTGTAGGGTGAGTGTACATGGAACCAAGGTCCATTTTCAAAGTTCAAGTTTTTTTTTTTTTTTTTTTTTTTTCCACACACACCAATGATGAAATATTTTCCACAAATGCACAGTAGGCTACAATAAAATCAATGGTAGGCTATTTTACATTTTTGCAAGAAAGAGATAGCAACAGTTGGGTACTTGATTGATTTGAGCCTCTTTTTTGTTTGTTTGTTTTCAAAAATCTGTTGGTTGCAATATCACAGGTCAATGTGAAAAGATTGTGGTGCCGTTACATATTATTTGTCCAACTAGTAGGAAAGCATGTTAAAGATTTCACAGGTTGTTCATGGTTTGATGTTTTTTGCTCAAAACAGGCAAATCCTGCAAACTTTGAAAGCCAATAATAGTTGGCCACTATTGTAAACAATTGTGTATGCTTAACTAGTGTGTCCAATCAGCTTTGTCAGACTTAATGTGTTGTACTTGAATTGTACTGTAATTCTCCAAGCTGTTATCAGTTTTGTAGCAGTGTGTACTTGACATGTACTGTAACTCATCTTTGTCAATAAAAAAACATTCATTCATTCATTCATACATTCATTCATTCATTCAGACAATTAGAATGAAATGATATGAAATATTGGACAGATCCATCCGTCTTGAGCCCATGACTGTACCACAGTTACGATTTCTAGGATTTTAGGACAATCTGAAGGATTAAAATGAACTTCTCTCTCAGCTTGATCATCTCATTACTGTTCTCTTTCTCTTTGTTGGGAGTTGCACAACTTTTGCAACCATTTTAAAATAATGTTTAAGACACAAGCAACACTTTCTTGGTGTTTTTATGTGTGTAATATGTTTTTTAAAGATATTTTAGTGATGAAGGGATGATGTTCATGAGGTGATGAACATCCAGGAAGTTCCTTCCTGTACTATATGGTCACATCTTAAGTGTACTTCCCCTTATCCTTGCGCAAGCGATGTTGGGTAACTTAATATACAACGTATTATGTAATATGCAGTATTACCAAAATGCAGTAACTTGAAATACCCTATATTAATTAACAAAATCAATAGTATATACTTTGTTTATTAGTTGTCAATCTGTCTTGATCCATTAGTTCAATAATTACTAAAGTTAAATAATTACTCATTTTCTATAATATAAGACGACTCGTTTATAAGACGACCCTCATTTTTCAAGACCCATTTACAGAAAAAAGAACATTGAATGTCAAATAGTATAGCCCCTGAATATAAGACGACTCCATTTTAGGGATATTTCCATTGGGATAAAATCATAGTCTTATATTCAGGCCAATAGGTTACTCATTTTCTATAATTTATCATCACAACGTCCATTGGCTTCCATGAATTCATGGAATACATTGTGTTAAAGGGGAATTAAATGGGTCTGAAAGAAAAATCATTAACATGGTGAAATACATCTTGATGATGTCATCAGATGTATTTCACCATGTTAATGATTTTTTTCAGTCCTACATTTTTAGGAAATACAGAATTGGGGGAACTTTTTATCATGTCCACACAACATCTCTAAGGTATATTATTGGGTGGAGTTGCCCTTTAACTCCTGTGTTAACCAGGGCCGGATTTAGCCAAGCCAGCCCTATACTAGGGTGGGTTGGAAGAATGGCAGGTGTCTGCCCTGTTTTTTCCCCCTCAGTCGTGATTTCAAATGGAATTGTCCAGGCAGCAAATGGCCTTGCTTTATTATGTGTGAGCGGAGCGGGTGCAAGTAAGGCAATCGGTGCGCAATGTTCTGTGGTCGGCGGCTGGTCCCTCGGGGTACTCTGATTGGCCGGTTTAGGTGATGACGTAACGTGACGTAAGTAAAAGACCTTATAGCTAATGTCATGAATATTAGCCCACTCCGCTCACGAACAAGTAGGCCATGGCCTAGTCGTTGGTATGCCACTGGTCTATGCAATATTTAATTACGTATTAAATTTAATCACGTTTAATTTAATTAACCTAATTATGTAAAAAAAATACATTTTTAAAGTAATATGTAACAGTAATATTAATATATTACACTTTGTCAGACAGTAATATGTAATATGAATGTTACTTTAAAATTGAGGTAATAATTAATTAATAAGTTATATATTATAGAAAAACAAAGTAGTATGCCCAACACTGTGTGCCACTGCCAGGTACAGTGCATGATGCAAGCAGGTAGTGACACAATGTCACTACCTGCTTGCAGGGACTCACCGGCCGGGGGTAGTGAGTGAGTCAGGTGGGTGTGCTGTGGACCATGGACTTAGGCGTGTGGAGAAGTGGGCATACTGTGATCCAGTGTTGTCAACTGCATTTTGGCCAAGGAACACAATTTGATGGTGAGTTTAGTCTCGCTAATTTATGAGAAATAACTGGAGAAAGGTTGCACAAAATAGCAATACTTCTACATTTTCTTCTACACAAGGGTGCAGATTCTTGAAAGTTAGGTCATTCAGATGTTTAAATATAATTTAAAATTTTTACACTCTCAATTTTACGCTCTCAAGAGTTACAGATCTATAAAGGTCCTTTTGGTTACCAATGGTCCTTTCTAGGAAGGAAGGAGGACTCATAGGAGGAATAGGAGGAAAAATGGTGAACAATGAGGGTTTTATCTCTGGCGCCTGTCAACCAATTTCGCCAACTCACCAGCAAAAAAAACACTAGATTTTCCGCCAGGGGTTTTTCAGTAATTGTCGTCTACCAAACGGTAATGGCCGTACCCTACTACACCTAACCCTAAATGTCACCTCAGTAAAACCTAAAGCAACCCTCGACTGTTAGCAAAGCGGGCGCAACCGATATGAAACTGTTGTGGCCGTTATGATCTGATTGCAACTGTTCTATAAAGCGGTTGTGACCTATGCCGCGGCCCCAAATGATGTCACGGAAGTTGAAAAATAACAAAACTCTTAGCCATCAGTCGAGACACATTTATAACAGTCGCGACTGTTTGACCATACGTCGCGACGTATGCCACGGTCTCAAATTGATTTTGCTCCTCCTCCCCTTAGTAGAAACAAATTATAACACAGCATTCTCCTTTAGGTCATTATTTCAAAACTTTCCAAAGAGATGGATTTGAATCATACTGGCAGCCAATCATTTTTTTAACCAAATGCTTGAAAATGGAACACAGGATTCTGTCAGGAGCAAAATTCCTATAATAAATCACACTGTGGCATGAGCCCCATTCATGGTGCATAAATATAATGGTTATTTAAGTATGGATAAGTAATTTTGTCCTAAAGCAGGGCAGTAAAATTAATTAATCATTCATACAGCCTCAAAGTCAAGTCAAAGTGAAATCCAATCCTGGGGAATCACAATCTGTTCTGGAATAAAAGGATATTTGGTTAACAGGATCATTCTTTGTAGAAAAAACCTTGTGCACACCTACAGGGACAGGTGCGTCGGAGCCAGCAAACAAATGCAAGTGATCAAAACAAGACGGGGATTCCGCACAGTCTTCACTTATAAGTGGCTTTATTCAGGATGACAACGTTTTGGTCTAAACCTGACCTGATGATGGTTGTCATCCTGAATAAAGCGACTTCTACTGTAAGTGAAGACAGTGTGCGGGACCCCCTCTTCTTTTAAAGGGATATTTCTGACCGTTTATAAGCCGCTCGATTCAGAAATTATAGTGACTACACATTGGTGAGATCAAATCAGATCAGCTCGATCTGCAGTCCAGGCTTGGACGGCATGCGGCACCCGGCCAAAATCATTTCAGGTTAGGCCAGGCTAAGTGAAATATCCCTTTAGAGGGAATCGTTAAGGAACCAGAATAACATTAAAAGGATTCAGACCTTAATCATGATTAATTGAATGAATAATTACATTTGTGGCAACAAAACAACAAATCACAATAAGATATAGGCCACGCACTGCCAATTTTATTGAAGTTTGTGTAAATGAAATCAGTTACTTAAATTAATTTCAAAAGATTAAGAAAATGTCAAAGATAACACTGCGACCCATCCTCCAAAAAAAAACAAAAAACAAAACAAAATGCACTAGCAAAAATGTAATTGCAGCAATATAATTTAAACATACTGTAACGTGGTATTGAACCTATGCCTTAATAAGCTTAATGGTGTTTATTGAGGTTGGATTTCCTCCAATTCAAACATGTGCTTTAGAGAGGGATGTGAGTGGAGTGCAAAAATAGATTTTGCAATACAAAAAAATAAGATTGTCATCTTGGTTTCTTTCATCTCTCACACGTTTTAGGCATAGAGCGCACGCACGCACGCACACACACACACACACACACACACACACACACACACACACACACACACACACACACACACACACACACACACACACACACACACACATTGTTAAAGCCATATTTGACCTTCCAAAAGCTATCGCCCAACAGGTAGTAACTTTATTCCTCTTCGCCTATTCTCAAAAGGGAATTCTGCTCATCAAAACCAGTTAAACCCGATTTACATCTTCGGTCGTTGCACACCGATGTGTAAAAGTCCTTTAGGGCGAGTTTGCAAATATGCACTGAGAATAATGCTCAACGCGGCCGTAAGAGATTCCTATCTAACTGACGTCATTGTGTGTTAAAATGAACAAATGGATAACATTCCAGGCCCTATTTTCAGTTTCTCAAGTATCAGATATTATGACTTAAAGGGGAATTCCACCCATTTTCAAAGTTTTCCTGAGAGGATACAAATGTGAACCAAATGGACCCTAGCGGGTCCATTTGGTTCCATTTGTACCCTCTCAGGAAAAAAAGGGGTCTGAAAGAAAAATGCATTTTCATGGTGAAATACATCTTGATGATGAAACATATTAAAATGTTGAAAATGGGCGGAGTTTCCCTTTAAGTCAAAACTTGGAACCTGGAACTTTTGAGTGGCCAAACAGCTTTGCCACAACTCCAAGTTTTGACTTAAGAAAATAGGTAATAGGTGATAAGAAAATAGGGCCCTCGGTGTATACACATGATTATGACAGTTTTTGCAAATTGCTGCATGACAATACAGTCTAGTAGAGCAGAGGTTTTCACCCAT
Organism: Benthosema pterotum; assembly: GCA_039105355.1. Lineage (NCBI taxonomy): Eukaryota > Metazoa > Chordata > Actinopteri > Myctophiformes > Myctophidae > Benthosema > Benthosema pterotum. The sequence continues at coordinate 7,402,315 of CM076980.1, read as the reverse complement.
ATTGGTGGTCCGTGAAGGTATTTCATGTGGTCCCTGGTGACCATGCATTTTGTACTGTTGTAGGACACTGAAGATTTGTTTTTGTCAAACACTTGAGTCCGTGCGATAAATGACCTAGTGATGTATGATGACACTTTGATGGAAATGAACTTCTAGAGAACATGGAATTACAACTTCAAGGGAAGGTGCAGGCCTACCGCGGACAGACAAATTGCGTCGTTATCTTTAAGAAACCATAAAATCATGCAATCGCATGTGTCTGTGAAAGGGAAAGGAAGAGATAAGATTCTCATTGTTGTTTTACAGCTCCAGACCAGAGCTCCAGATTGTTAATGGCATCATTTAATTCGGCTCATGATAACAATTTAAATTAAGCCCTTATAAGTCAATATTTAATTTCCACACCACGTCCATAACCCTCAAACAAACACAACATTGGTCACCAGGGTTGATTCTTATAGGCCAGGAATTCACACTTGGCAGGTGTTATGGTTTGTGTGATTGTTGCAGACCGTTCCTGGGGGGCGGATCGAACCCAAACATTCCTGCAGGACCGCATCGGTACCGATACATTGAATACAAAATCAAGGCCAGTGTAAATCATGGCTCACTGAGGAAGTCTTACTGGAGGTATAGGCTCTCACTGGAAGCAGTGATTCAGGTGGGCGTACTGTGACCATGAGGTTACAAGTGGTCTGAAATTACTAACCCTGTCTCTGACACTCATCCTCAACATAACCGTGGCCACGCTGATGGTGGACTTGGCCCAGTTCTAGTTCTCCACACGCCCAGTTCTCCTGCCTCCAGCTTCTTCATACCTCCAGTTACCTATACTTGCACTGAGTCAACCGTAATCAGGAACGGTGGAACAAAATTGTTCCATTTGTACAAGCACAGTTACAGACCCATAAGTGTCCATTTTGTTCCAAACTATTATTTAGCTATAGGACCACATGGAACTCCATCAAGGACTCCTTCGGGTCCCTGTGGGCTTTGTGAACCACTGCTTTATGGTACAGGTGTGTGTAACAAAATAGTTCATTTGAAATATGAAATTTTCACGAGTATCTACTGAAATTTCATGGAGCAGATAATCCAAGCATTCTATGGCCTTACACACATAAAAAACAAATGTTGTGTTCTGTTGTTTGATTGCACCCCTTCCCCCAATCAAACACAAAAATGTTTGATTTAAACAATGTGACTTCCATTGGGGAAAAAAATCATCAAACACAGGCAGAGCACATAACATTTGTTCTTTGTGTGTGAATGAGGGATCGGACGTCGAAAAACCAACGCGTTATTGAATCAAGTGGAGTCAGATTCTCAACTCATTTCCGAAAGCACCTTGAACATGCTTGTAGATCGTTTGCGTTCGGTACACGAGGTGGTGAGGCGCAAGCATGTGTAAATCAAGCCCTGTGTGTGTAGGGCTTGCAGGCTTTTATTTTGACGGCTCGATATCCATTAGTACAGAAAACGGCACCCTGGCATGACCGTAATTAATTAATTAATTAATTAATTAATTAATGAATAATCTGTGCCAAAGCAAAATCATCATTATAGTTCCTTTGCTCTCTCACTTTGTACATATATACACATACATACATACAAACACACTTGAATATAATGAATAGAAATACATAGGGGCTGCCCATAAGCAAAAAAAAACGTATACAAATTATACAGTGAGTGCGGGGTAAACTGGAGTTAGTGACCATTAACGATGCTGTAACATGACTGTAACGAACATTAAATGACTGCATGTTCCTTTGATAGAAAACATAAAAGGGGATACATTGGTATGTACTGTAGTACTGTATTGTATTGCTTTGGTCTGTTCTGTGAGCAGGCAGCCCACTCCCCATCCCACCACCTTCTAGCCACCATGCAGTAGCATCCACTAGCCACTAGATGGCACCGTTGAGAGGACTTGGCAGCGAGGAAACCACACACTGCTCTCAGCAGTCAGTGTCCCTTTTCAACATTTTCCTCTCCACGTTTTCCAGCCGTGTCGACTCGTCTTCTTTCCCTCTATTATTTTCCTCTTTTTCCTCCTCCTCCTCCTCTTCCCTCTTGGCGGCTTATAAATAATAACACCGCCTTTTTGTTGTTTTTAGAAGCCCAACGTGTCCTTTTGCTCGGCGAGGTCTTCCGTCGTTTCCGCTTTGTCCCATTTGCCTGGGGACAGGCACTCGTCTGTGTTGTTGAAGTCCTGAGGGGTCACCCCAATGTCCAGGACCTGGGGGTTAGTGCGAGACTCAGCGAGTCTGCGTTGGCGGGGGGGACAGGGGACGAACGACACACAGGAAGAGAGAAGGGGACAAGTGTCAGTGCTGCATCACTACTATGTACCACCGCATGGAGAAGAGGAGTCACAACAGACCCAACAACATCTACAATGATGAATGATGATGATGAAATATGAAAATGTATGTGGGAAGTTGTGAGACACATGTGAATCTATAGACACACACTACTTCAGCACCCATTCATTCCACACAGCACTGTTCTACAACAGTGTTAAAAATAGGGACTTCGGCTACAATCCCCTTCCCTGCGACTTCGTCGCGATGAAGAAGTAGGGCTGCTCTGTCGCAGTCGCAACAGAAGCACAACATAGGAAAACAGGCGAAGCTGACGGGGTCCACCCCTTCCACTAGCGTCTCTGGTTTCCATGTAGCCGCAAGGCGACTCTAGATTTTTCTTATAATGGCATGAATCTAGAGTTGCAATACCCTCCATTGACTCCCAATGACAATTTCTTTCATCTGTAATCTGCTTGTATTAAAAGAGGTTGTAGATGTATGGAAATTGGGTTGAATTATCCTCTATCTGCAAAGTGCTTGTTGATAAAAAAAAATGTACTCTAGACATGTTATGAGCTACTTTCTGTCAATAAATTCTCCGCAAGTTATTATTTGTCTAAGTACTGGAGTTTGAAAGCGCTTAACATTAGTCACTTAAAGGGGAATTCCACCCATTTTCAAAAATTTCCTGAGAGGGTACAAATGGAACCAAGTGGACCCGCAAATGGACCCTAGCGGGTCCATTTGGTTCCATTTGTACCCTCTCAGGAAAAAGGGGTCTGAAAGAAAAATCATTAACATGGTGAAATACATCTTGATGATCTCATCAGATGTATTTCACCATGTTAATGATTTTTTTCAGACCTCCATTTTTAGGAAATATAGAATTGGGGGAACTTTTTTATCATGTCCACACAACATCTCTAAGGTATATTAATGACATATTAAAATGTTGAAAATGGGTGGAGTTCCCCTTTAACGACCCTGTTTCAGAGTTTGTACATAATGCAGGAGGCACCAAGCCGACGTCTTGGACTTTGGAGGTTTGTATTAACAAACCTCCAAAGTCCAATACTTTTATTTACTAACAGAAAGTAGCTCATTGCATTTCTATGGTGGAGTTTTATTAAACAAACACTTTGCAGGTAGAGAGAGGATAATTCAAGCTCGGACTGTAGAATCAACATATCAAAGCTGCACATGAACCGCGCACGCACGCACGCAGCACGCACACACACACACACACACACACACACACACACACACACACACACACACACACACACAGTGACAGACATCATTCAAATGAGTGATGTGGCACCAACAACAGGGAGCACCAAAACACAATGAGACGTTCTGAGATGAGAACATTAACGCATACAGCATGTCAACAGAGCTATGTCAGGGACATTGTCCCCTGATGAGGACAAGGCATACAGTATGTGAATGGACAGAGCTATGTCAGGGACATTGTCCCCTGATGAGGACAAGGCATACAGTATGTGAATGGACAGAGCTATGCGAGGGACGTCCCGTCCCATGGCCAGAGAACCATGCCATTGTGTGGAATAAAGCTAAATAAGACTGAAAAATCATTCATGTTTCTGGAAGATGCTTCTAAACTTGTATTCTATTGCCATTTCAAATCGCTTCATACTCTATTTCAAATCGCTTCATACTCTATTTCAAATCGCTTCATACTCTATTTCAAATCGCTTCATACTCTATTTCAAATCGCTTCATACTCTTTCATCCTAAAATAACTAATGGCCTGAAGATAGCCAATCTACAAGCTGATAGATCAGCCATTTTTGGTACCATGGACATTGATTAGCAGTTGTTTAAGCATCTGCATATAAATCTTTAAAGCTAATAGAGGCAACTTTTTTCCAGCCAAAAATCAAAATAAATATATAGCTTTAGCTATATAGCCCCCCTATATGTTGCTTCTACTTGATACCGTGGCTGTTTCCCTGCAGACAGACACTTGCTTCGTCCTGCAGACAGTCCAGAACTTTGTTGTTGTCAACTAATCATAAAGCCAAAACATTCTTCAGACACAGGAAAGGCGGTGCTAATTTGTGAGGGGGCGGGCTGTGTGGGATGAGACAGTGTTTTAGCCAATCACAGCACAGCAGTCTCATAATACAGATTCATAATGAGCCAATGGTGTGAGGTGGAGTTAGATTCTGTTAGAAATCTGTTCAAACATACACAGTGTTTGTACACACTAAAGTTGCCTCTAATACCTTTAAGAAAAACTTTCAACGTTCATTTCATAGCTGTTTTTAGAGGTACAGTATATTAGACGTAGATTATTATGGTCTGTGCAATATTATCATCATCCTTGGGGGAGGATTTCCCCCTATCCTGCCTTCTCTCATTTGATCCGCCAGGTTTTGTCTGAACAGGGTTCTGAGCCATGCTGGCTTCACAAGGACACCAGAATAAAACTACCATGCAGTCCTGAGATCAGATCGCTCCCTGAATACCAATACTCCAGGAATGTGATTAAAGTCTAAAGTGGAGGTGAATGGTGGTGGGATGGTGCGACAAGGGCGACATCGATTTACCTGAGTAGGATTCAAAACTATCCAGACTGCGGCTGGGGTGGGGCGAGGTAAAAAAAAAAAAGTAAAAAAGTACATTATTACCAAACAATCGATCAATCAATCAATCAGACAGTTAAGTTGATATTTGTAAAACTGCCCAAATCTCAAACGACTCTGACATGTTACGAAATAACATGTCTATCTTTCTCCACATGGCACTTAGGCATAGATTTTCGTCACCACTAAACCCCTTATCCCTCAACTTCTTTGCCTTTTTAAACTATTTTTTCAATAGTTAAAATGGCCAGTCTGCAAGCTCACAATGTGTCAATAGATTGGCATGTTGAACTCCAAAAAGTTTATCAAAATAGTAAAAAAGGGATAAGGGATTTAGCGTGTAACGAAAATGGAGCCCTTAGTGTTAGCAGATGTCCAGATGTCCTCCTTTGTGTAGGTCAGTGTCTCATTTCAAATACTTTTCAAGCGTCCCACATATTCAGACCCTGCCTGTCCCACACTTTGACAACATGGAAAAGCACAAAGAAATGTCCTAATAGTTCTGTTGTAAAACTCTTGCCTTTTTTCCTGCTAGACGTGTTTTTAAACCGGTTAAAATAGTGTGTGAAATATTCCGCTAAAGCAGAGGTGTTGGGCGAATGCCCAACACCACCTCCGAACACTGCAGAGGGTCACTGTATCTCCACACTCACTCATCTCTACACTCACTCATCTCTACACTCACTCATCTCCACACTCACTCATCTCTACACTCACTCATCTCTACACTCACTCATCTCCACACACACTCATCTCTACACTCACTCATCTCTACACTCACTCACTCATCTCCACACTCACTCATCTCTACACTCACTCATCTCCACACTCACTCATCTCTACTCTACACTCACTCATCTCCACACTCACTCATCTCTACACTCACTCACTCATCTCTACACTCACTCACTCATCTCTACACTCACTCACTCATCTCTACACTCACTCACTCATCTCTACACTCACTCATCTCCACACTCACTCATCTCCACACTCACTCATCTCTACACTCACTCATCTCCACACTCACTCATCTCTACACTCACTCACTCATCTCTACACTCACTCATCTCTACACTCACTCACTCATCTCTACACTCACTCACTCATCTCTACACTCACTCATCTCTACACTCACTCATCTCTACACTCACTCATCTCTACACTCACTCACTCATCTCCACACTCACTCATCTCTACACTCACTCATCTCTACACTCACTCATCTCTACACTCACTCATCTCTACACTCACTCATCTCTACACTCACTCATCTCCTACTCACTCATCTCCTACTCACTCATCTCTACACTCACTCATCTCTACACTCACTCATCTCTACACTCACTCATCTCTACACTCACTCACTCATCTCTACACTCACTCACTCATCTCTACACTCACTCATCTCTACACTCACTCATCTCTACACTCACTCATCTCTACACTCACTCATCTCTATACATTCACTCATCTCTATACACTCACTCATCTCTACACTCACTCATCTCTATACACTCACTCATCTCTATACACTCACTCATCTCTACACTCACTCATCTCTACACTCACTCATCTCTACACTCACTCATCTCCACACTCACTCATCTCCACACTCACTCATCTCTACACTCACTCATCTCCACTCACTCATCTCTACACACTCATCTCTACACTCACTCATCTCTACACTCACTCATCTCTACACTCACTCATCTCCACACTCACTCATCTCCACACTCACTCATCTCTACACTCACTCATCTCTACACTCACTCATCTCTACACTCACTCATCTCTACACTCACTCATCTCCACACTCACTCATCTCTACACTCACTCATCTCTACACTCACTCATCTCTACACTCACTCATCTCCACACTCACTCATCTCTACACTCACTCATCTCCACACTCACTCACTCATCTCCACACTCACTCATCTCTACACTCACTCACTCATCTCCACACTCACTCATCTCTACACTCACTCATCTCTACACTCACTCATCTCCACACTCACTCATCTGCACACTCACTCATCTCTACACTCACTCATCTCCACACTCACTCATCTCTACACTCACTCAACGCTACACTCACTCATCTCTACACTCACTCACTCATCTCTACACTCACTCATCTCCACACTCACTCATCTCTACACTCACTCATCTCCACACTCACTCCAGAGCATGCACAGTCTATAAGATCTACAAGCTCAAGGTGTCGCAACAATAGTTGAACGCTCAATTATTTTTTAATATGACATCGAGAAGTCATAATAATATACGCGCACGCACGCACGCACACACACACACACACACACACACACACACACACACACACACACACACACACACACACACACACACACACACACACACACACACACACACACACACACAAGTTTGACTACCAGGCATTTCTACAAGGTGGTTCCAACGTGTGATGACAATCTGCTGCCAGCAGATGGCAATGTCATCTCACAGCAACACACAATATATCCTGGACCTCTGCTGGACAGAGGAAATGCTGGGTGGATGGAAGGGAAAAGCCAGGGTTTAGGACAGTGGTCGGCAACCCAAGATGTTGAAAGAGCCATTTTCGACCCAAAATTAAATTCAAAACCTGTCTGGAGCCGCATTTTATTATTTTTTTCCTGAGAGTGTGCAAATGTGAACCAAATGGACCCTGGCGGGTCCATTTGGTTCCATTTGCACACTCTCAGAAAAAAAGGTCCTCAAAGAAAAATCATTAACATGGTGAAACACAACCTTTCTTCAGAAATGGAGTTTCTAAAAAAAAAAAAAAAAAAAAAAAACCTTTGAAAATGGGTGGTTCAGATTGAAAGCTCCACCTCTGATAACTGCTGGGCTTTTTTGACATGGCCAAGTGCTACTTTAACTGGAGACGGTCAGACAGCGCAACGCATTTTGGGTGACTGAAATGTTTATATATTTTGGTGCGGATCACCCCAGTGTGTGAATGTAATAATGCTACATCCAGGGAGCCACTAGGGCTGTGTTCTAGAGCCGCATGCGGCTCCTGAGCCGCAGGTTGCTGACCCCCGGTTTAGGAGGTGACAACAACCAACCGGACGATCCATTAAGTCACAAATCGTCCAAAGAATGTGATTAATTGCCAGCAAAAAACAAATAGGAACTCAAAGGAGATCATACAAGGAACTGATAGTAGTGAAACAGGTAGTGAAACTGGAACACTTCTTTTTCTCCTCACAAAATTCTCTTCCCAGCAGGAAATTATTGGCCTTTCTTGTCAAATACATATTGTGATTCATGTACTTAATGCTCCACTCTGCTGCTGCACTACTGAATTCAAGTATGATTATTTGAAGGCCTCCCGATTCCCCAGTTCAAATACGATTATATTTTGGGGGTCCAAAAGTTATTACTTTCGGCTCCCCACCTCAAATGTGATTTGGAGGGTCTCTAATTGAAATGTGATTATAATGGGGGAGGGGTCTCCAATTGAAATGTGATTATCATGGGGGGGTCTCCAATTGAAATGTGTTTAGGGTTAGGGTTTACCATGGGGGGGGGCATCTCCAGTACAAATACGATTCTTTTTAGGGTCGCTGGCTGTGCTAATTTGCACTGATAACAGCATAAACCACAGCATGCTGGAGGTATAGGAAGCAAGCAGTGTATGTACATCATCAGTTCTATATATGCTCTGTAAACTGCCTGCCGTACATGAAGATATTGCTCTAAATTGCAGAGGAAACATCTGTGACCTCAGTTCCTCTCCGTCCCAGAGGGAAATCAGAGGAATGCAAACATATAAACAACTAAAACATCTCCGTCAATATCCAGCGTTTATATTTAGCTGCTGCTGCTGCTCGGAGCACAGCGTCCACTCATACCCTGGAGATCTGTCTGCCGTTCTGCTCATTCAATAAGAGTCTGAAATATGGCCTGCAAGATATTAGCTTTGTTGTGTCTATTTGTTTCACTCCATCTTCAGTTAAGTAACAGGGATCTCCGTATGTAAGCTGGAAAGACAGACAAGTAGAATATTGGCTGGTATTCTGGAACGCTATGGTGTAGCCAATGTATGGTGTAAGCCAGGGCTCACCGCTAAACCCCTTATACCTTAACTTCTTTGCCTTTTTAAACTATTAATAAAAACATTTTTAATAGTTTAAATGGCCAGTCTACAAGCTCTATGTGTCAATAGATTGGCACGTTGAACTATTCCAAAAAGTTTTTCAAAATAGTAAAAAAAAAAAAAAAAAGATAAGGGTTTAGGAAAAGGGGTTTAGATGGTAACGAAAATGGAGCCCTAAGTCTTCTCATTGGCTGCATAATAATAAGAATTACCCAGAATAATGAATAAGCTCCATGGGCCCTAGCATCCCAGGGCCCAAGAATATGCAACATGTCCATAAAAGTTAGAAGCTGATCTACCTTATGCCACTGATTTTTTTTTATTTGGTCTTCCGGCTTTTCCCCTTCAGATCCAAACCAATCTGCACCCGTGGGTGCGTCACGTCCTCAGAGGGTGGGAGGGGGAGAGGGAGGGATCCCTGGCTGCTGATCGTTAATCACAGAGTGGGTGCAGATTACCCTAACGTTAGGGTGTAATTACAGAGTTACTGCAGACAAATCATCATCTGATAACAGGGGGGGCAAAAAACATGGGCTGGGGGGGGGGCTCTCAGAGAGGGTGTGATTACAGAGAGGCTGCCGGTCGTACTGCTGGGTTCTACTCCTTCTGGTAAATGAAAGAAAGACGCACACCAGAGGAGAGAGGAAGGAGGAGCACCAGGGGCGGATGTAACATGTCCCATTTGGGGGGGCAAGAGAAGATGTACCATTTTTGGTTACAAGACTTTTATTAGTCAAGTAAAGCATCAATAATAACATCAGTTGTTGTTGTTGAAGTTGCAACAGACACGCAGCATGCATAAAGCTAAAGGTCTGACTCAGAGAGTTTTCTGTTTTCAATGATGAAATGCTGTTGGTTTAGTGGTGACACAGCTGTAGTTAGTTAGTAGCAGTAGTAGTGTTTCAGATCATTTTAATTATAAGCACTTTAATTTGAAATACATTTGAAATTTGGGTCGTTTGCATGCCATCATGTTTGGTGGGGCAGTCAGATCATTTAGGGGGGGATTGCCCCCCCATGCGCATGCCTAGATCCGCCCCCTGAGGAGCACACAGTCAAATTAACAGAGCGCGGTGTGTGTGTGTGTGTGTGTGTGTGTGTGTGTGTGTGTGTGTGTGTGTGTGTGTGTGTGTGTGTGTGTGTGTGTGTGTGTGTGCGTGTGCGCGTGTGCGTGTGCGCGTGTGCGCGCACGTGCATGCGTGTTTTAAGGCTATGAAAACGCCAATAAAGCGTTGAGTAATCATCCTTCTTAGCTGACTCCCACATCATGGTGGTATCAGAGACCCAACAGGCAGTACTAGGCCCACTACCAACCCTAATGCTTATCAGGCTCTTACTGATACAGGGAACCAGAGGAATGCGTCTAATGGCAGTGGAGTCGTTGACTCTGTGGATTTGGATTGGTTTGCAGCCAGAGACAAAACTTCTTGGCAAAACAAGAAAAAGTGGCCACACACACCAATAGCCAAAGTGCCAATATTTTTATTTAGGACGCAGCAGGTTTAAAAACGAATCCAACGTTTCGGCGGTTAAGCCTTCATCATTAAGCCTTCACCATTCCCTGATGAAGGCTTAACCGCCGAAACGTTGGATTCGTTTTTAAACCTGCTGCGTCCTAAATAAAAATATTGGCACTTTGGCTATTGGTGTGTGGTTTTGTCTACAGTTGTCCCCAGTGGGCCTGCACCACCAGACAGGACTTTGGAGTGCGTGAGCATTTCTGTGCACTTGGTTTGCAGCCAGCACAGAATATGTTTGAGAGGAATTATCATTAGCACCAGGCAAGGAAACGTTGGATACTTTGTCTTATTGTTTTATTCTCTGGTTTTTTTGGCCAAATGTGAACTGTGAAAGCCTGAGTGTCGAGGCTTTTAGTTAGTGCATGGGCCAGAGGGGGTTTTGGCATACCGAGAGGTGGCAAAGGCTACTTATGATTTTTGAGAAGCTCTATGTCTATAGATAATATTTTGATATGATAGACCTTCCTAAGTGGTAGCTAAATTGGTGTTATCAGCTGATAAAGGGACCCTCCCCTATTGAAAAATGGCATTTTAGATACAGGTGCATGCTGCAATATTGGCTCATTTTCATGATGTATGTCATATGTCATACTATAGTGTTTGGACTCATCTTGAAGAGGACACTTTAAGCTTTCATTTAAGCCCCTTTGTGTCTATGTGGGACAAGTACAGTCATTTCCAGGGCTCTTCAAATTTAGAATAAGATATTTTTCACACAATATTTTCTTAAACCATATTCTTTCTTTTAGTTCTATGCCATCAAAAAACATCAATGACACAAAATACAACATCTGGAGTACTTGTGTAACTCTAAGGATTCAGGAAATGTATGATTTACCTACAATATTTTGTTCCATGGGGGTGATTTTCAACTTTATATTAGACTAGCAGTTTTTAAGAACCTATAGGAATGGCAGTCTGGAACACAGGCGAGACAGTCTTTCGGAGAATGTAGCACCCTCAAAATTTGACATAGACCAAAGATAGAAATACCGTCTGATTCGAAACAACCTCAGGTTTCCAATGAGACCAACGATGTCATGCTACCTTGTCGAGAAGGGGGTTAAATCCATACTTCGTTGTAAGTTTCACTAGATTTTGGTAAATGAAAAATGTCCACAGTCATTTTAAATCCAAAGGCCATATGATATTTGACAATAGTGATAGGTGGCAAAGGCTACTTATGATTTTTGAGAAGCTCTACGTCTATACATTCTATTTTGATATGATAGACCTTCCTAAGTGGTAGCTAAATTGGTGTTATCAGTTGGTGAAGGTACCCCTCCCCCATTGAAAAATGCAATTTTAGATACGGGTGCATGCTGCAATACTAGCTCATTTCTCCTTACATATTTTATAGATCACACTATAGTATTTGGACTCATCTTGAAGAGGACACTTTAAGCTTTCATTTAAGTCCCTTTGTGTGTATGTGGAACAAGTACAGCCATTACCATGGCTCTTCAAACCTATAATAAGATATTTTTCACACAATATTTTCTTAAACCATATTCTTTCTTTTAGTTCTATGCCATCAAAAAACATCAGTGACACAAAATACAACATCTGGAATACTTGTGTAACTCTAAGGATTCAGGAAATGTATGATTTACCTACAATATTTTGTTCCATGGGGGTGATTTTCAACTTTATATTAGACTAGCAGTTTTTAAGAACCTATAGGAATGGCAGTCTGGAACACAGGCGAGACAGTCTTTCGGAGAATGTAGCACCCTCAAAATTTGACATAGACCAAAGATAGAAATACCGTCTGATTCGAAACAACCTCAGGTTTCCAATGAGACCAACGATGTCATGCTACCTTGTCGAGAAGGGGGTTAAATCCATACTTCGTTGTAAGTTTCACTAGATTTTGGTAAATGAAAAATGTCCACAGTCATTTTAAATCCAAAGGCCATATGATATTTGACTATAGTGATAGGTGGCAAAGGCTACTTATGATTTTTGAGAAGCTCTACGTCTATACATTCTATTTTGATATGATAGACCTCCCTAAGTGGTAGCTAAATTGGTGTTATCAGTTGGTGAAGGTACCCCTCCCCCATTAAAAAATGCAGTTTTAGATACAGGTGCATGCTGCAATAGTAGCTCCTTTTTCATGACATATTTAATATATCACACTATAGTATTTGGACTCATCTTGAAGAGGGCACTTTAAGCTTTAATTTAAGCCCCTTTTGTGTGCATGTGGAACAAGTACAGTCATTACCAGGACTCTTCAAACTTTGAATAAGACCACACCAGTGATGCAAAATACAATATCTGGAATACTGATATCACTCTAAGCATTTGGGAAATGTATGATTTACCTACAATATTTTGTTCCAAGGGGGTTCCAAGGGGGTGAATTGGACTAGCGTTTTTAAGAACCTATAGTAATTGCCTCCCCTGTACAGACATACCAAATTTCTGCCTATTGTAAACATTTTGGGTGACCCAACGTGCTGTAGTCCTAAAGGTTAATACGATTGAAATGGTAATGAAAAGAAAACAATGCGGGAGACCCAAGTTTGAATCCCGGGACATTGCATACACATGCACTGCACAGGGTTGTCTATAGATTATACTACAGTGGTATACTCCTCCACTAATGGTCTAAACCTGCACTATAGAGTGCTCCAAACCTGCACTAGAGTGGCCTATATATGCAATAAATTGGCCTACTAATGTGCTAGAGTGATCTAAATTTTTACTTCCATGGTCTACATGCACTACACCAGCCTACAAATGCACTAAAGTGGTGTATAGATCACTCTAGTGCATCAGTAGACCAATTTATACATATGTAGGCCACTCTAGTGCATGTTTAGATGCCTCTATTGAGTTAAGATGCAGTACTGATCTATATACAGTGCAGTGGTTAATGTATCAGGTCTAAAGAGGCAGTACAATGGTCTAAATGTATGCAGTACAGCTATACTATGAAGCTATATGTATGAAGTACAGTGGTATAAATTAGACACAGTACAGTCATATTTATCCAGAACAGTGGTCTCATGCAGCTTTAGATAAAGCACAGTTGTCTCATACAGCTCTAGAAATAGTACAGTTGTCTCTTACAGCTATAGATGCAGTAACGTGGTCTCATTTGTACAGAAGGCGGAAATTACACATTTGTACTGCATGTATAAAATGGCATGGTTCTTGCCCAAAACAGCATGTGGTTGCCATAAATTGGCAAATCTGTACAGGGGGCTTGAAGTTATCCATGCAACCCTTTTCCATTCACATAATACTTGTGTAAGTGGAGCAGAAGCAAGTGTGAGCGGAGCGGGTGCAAGTAAGGCGATCGTTGCACAGTGTTCGGTGTTCGACCTTTATAGCTAATGTCATTAGTATTACCCCACTCCGCTCACGCATGAGTAGGCCATGGCCTACTTGTGCGCAACACGCAAGTTTGAACTACTGAGTGCTGATTTAGTTAAGTGACAGGGAGCGGGACCTTTTTTAAAATGGCTATGGATGTTTTTTCAGTCACCAATATCTAGTCAAACTTATAACAAACAAGAGTTGTGCCTACGGGGCACAGGTCTCCACCGTCCGGGCTCAGGTTTGAACGTGTGCACATTGCAAAGTAGTTTATTGTGAGTGTAATGAGTCAACACTAATAGCATAGAGCTTGTGAGGAGGTTTATGCACATCATATTTTTCCATGGATGAGCTTGGAGTACGTTTCAGAGGGCAAGGGACTGCTGTGGCGCTAGACTTCTTAAGGGTGGTATTCTTTCTTGTATCATCAATGTTCCCGATGTTCATTGAGGAATTTTCATTCTCAAACAACATGATTTTCTCCTCAAAATTTTCCTCTGATGCCTCAGCTGAGGAATTTCTGACCAAGATACTGACTGGATCGATGGAGTTCAACTGAAGTGGTAAAGAGTCTTGAGAATCTCCCCTGGAGCTGTCTTGAGCATACTGTATATCCTCAAATCATGCTGTTTTGCATCTACTTTATGATGAGATAACATTTTTCTAACCAAATTAACAATTTAAAACTATATCCACTGCTTAAATAACATATGATAGAATCTTTGTGGTTTAACCTTATATCATCTTACCCATGACATCATCTCGACTTCATTCCGTGCACAAACCCCTATCTCAGACCTCTGTCTCACAGACCCCTATCTCAGAGATCATAGCTATAAAATCTTCATCTCTTTCTCCTAGCTCAGGCTCCCTCTACTTTGATGTCACCTCAGAGTCTTCAGGGGTCCTTCTAACTCAGGTCTTCAGGGGTCCTTCTAACTCAGGGCTCCTCCTACTATTACGTCATCATGACGTCATCACATGCGAACTCTCTACATCCCCACTCAGTATACATTTTTTATATATGGGGATATATTGACTTCTGGTCTCCTACTATTTCTGAGCACCTCCTACCTATGACCTCATCATGACATCATCTCAACCTTCTCCTAGCTCAAACTCTGCCTACCTCAGGACTGCTACTATCTATGACCTCCGGCTCCTAACTTTGTCATCATCTAACGAATCCTCCTAACCCAGGGCTTCCCTATCTCACTCTTTATGACATCATCTCAAGGCTCACTCTAGCTCAGGGGTCCTCCTAGATCAGGCCCCCCTAGCTTGATGTCATCTCAGGGTCCTCAAGGGTCCTCCTAGCTCAACTATGACGTCATCATGACGTCATAGTTGGGAGGACGGACAGATCAAGGTACAGACGGGCTACGTGCAGGGACAGAGGGCGTTTTATAGTCACCACCTACGGCGGAGACAACGAGGGCACAGACGGGCTACGTGCACGGACAGAGGGCGTTTTATAGTCACCACCTACGGTGGAGACAAATATGGATTTAACCCCCTTCCCGACAAGATGGCATGGCAAGGTTGGTCTCACTGGAAACTTGAGATTGTCTAGAATCAAATGATATCTCTATATTTGGCCTATCTCAAATGTTGAGATTTGCCACATTCTCCAAAAGACTGTCTCACCAGTGTTCCAGACAGCAGTTTCTATAGGTTCTTAAAAACGCTATCCCAATATAAAGCTGAAAATCACCCGCTTGGAACAAAATATTGTAGGTAAATTATACATTTGAGTGATATCAGTATTCCAGATATTGTATTTTGTGTCACTGAGGTTGTTTGAAGGCTTAGAACTAAATGAAAGAATATGATTTAGGCAAATATTGTGGGGAAAATATCTTATTCTAAGTTTGAAGAGCCATGGTAATGACTGTACTTGTTCCACATACACACAAAGGGGCTTAAATGAAATCTTAAAGTGTCCTCTTCAAGATGAGTCCAAATACTATAGTGTGATATATAAAATATGTAAGGAGAAATGAGCTAGTATTGCAGCATGCACCTGTATCTAAAATTGCATTTTTCAATGGGGGAGGGGTACCTTTACCAACTGATAACACCAATTTAGCTACCACTTAGGAAGGTCTATCATATCAAAATAGAATGTATAGCCGTAGAGCTTCTCAAAAATCATAAGTAGCCTTTGCTACCTATCACTATTGTCAAATATCATATGGCCTTTGGACTTAAAATGACTGTGGACATTTTTCACTTACAAAAATCTAGTCAAACTTACAACAAAGTATGGATTTAACCCCCTTCTCGACAAGGTAGCATGACAACGTTGGTCTCATTGGAAACCTGAGGTTGTGTCGAATCAGACGGTATTTCTATCTTTGGTCTATGTCAAATTTTGAAGGTGCTACATTCTCCGAAAGACTGTCTCGCCTGTGTCCCAGACTGCCATTCCTATAGGTTCTTAAAAACTGCTAGTCTAATATAAAGTTGAAAATCACCCCATAGAACAAAATAGTGTAGGTAAATCATACATTTCCTGAATTCTTGGAGTTACACGAGTATTCCAGATGTTGTATTTTGTGTCACTGAGGTTTTTTGATGGCATAGAACTAAAAGAAAGAATATGGTTTAAGAAAATATTGTGTGAAAAATATCTTATTCTAAATTTGAAGAGCCCTGGAAATGACTGTACTTGTCCCACATACACACAAAGGGGCTTAAATGAAAGCTTAAAGTGTCCTCTTCAAGATGAGTCCAAATACTATAGTGTGATATATAAAATATGTAAGGAGAAATGAGCTAGTATTGCAGCATGCACCTGTATCTAAAATTGCATTTTTCAATGGGGGAGGGGTACCTTTACCAACTGATAACACCAATTTAGCTACCACTTAGGAAGGTCTATCATATCAAAATAGAATGTATAGACGTAGAGCTTCTCAAAAATCATAAGTAGCCTTTGCTACCTATCACTATTGTCAAATATCATATGGCCTTTGGATTTAAAATGACTGTGGACATTTTTCATTTACCAAAATCTAGTGAAACTTACAACGAAGTATGGATTTAACCCCCTTCTCGACAAGGTAGCATGACATTGTTGGTCTCATTTGACACCTGAGGTTGTTTCGAATCAGACGGTATTTCTATCTTTGGTCTATGTCAAATTTTGAGGGTGCTACATTCTCCGAAAGACTGTCTCACCTGTGTTCCAGACTGCCATTCCTATAGGTTCTTAAAAACTGCTAGTCTAATATAAAGTTGAAAATCACCCCCATGGAACAAAATATTATAGGTAAATCATACATTTCCTGAATCCTTAGAGTTACACGAGTATTCCAGATGTTGTATTTTGTGTCACTGGGTTTTTTTTGATGGCATAGAACTAAAAGAAAGAATATGGTTTAAGAAAATATTGTGTGAAAAATATCTTATTCTAAATTTGAAGAGCCCTGGAAATTACTGTACTTGTCCCACATACACACAAAGGGGCTTAAATGAAAGCTTAAACTGTCCTCTTCAAGATGAGTCCAAACACTATAGTATGACATATGACATACATCATGAAAATGAGCTAATATTGCAGCATGCACCTGTATCTAAAATGCCATTTTTCAATAGGGGAGGGTCCCTTTATCAGCTGATAACACCAATTTAGCTACCACTTAGGAAGGTCTATCATATCAAAATATTATCTATAGACATAGAGCTTCTCAAAAATCATAAGTAGCCTTTGCCACCTCTCGGTATGCCAAAACCCCCTCTGGCCCATGCACTAAGTCTCGACACCCAGGCTTTCATTTTCGTCTGTGTTGCGCGAAAAAGGAAAAGCCTGGACTAATTTGTTACCCACGGTTGCCTAGGAGTGGGAGTCAACTTTTCGGGATGGGTGTCGCTCCAAATGATGTGACGTAGCACAGCAGCGGAGGGGCCGGGGATGACGACACGTTTGTGAGATCAAGTCAGATCAACTCATCAGCCGTCCAAAAACTGACAGCACCCCGCCCGGCATGTCGGCATGTTCTCCCCGCGTCCCCTAGGAACTCATTGGAATAACGTGTTCCTTCCACATGCTACGTCCAACCAGGGAAACTCCCCTCTGTCAGGTGAAAAGAAGGCATCTTGGACTCCTCATGCATTGAAGGAAACATGAGGCCAGTCCGCTGCCTCCCCATGTTGGCGGAGGGTGTGTTGTGGTGCCCAGGATCATATCAGGAATTGGCACGGGGTGAAAAATTGGTTACAATTTTCATCATGGTATAAACATATTTAAAAGTTTTTTTTTTTGCATGATGGCCTCCACGGCCACCCACACTGGCCATGATGGTTTGTGAGGACCTAGCATATGAATTATAGGTGGAGTGGTCCTTTAAAAAAACAGAGAGAGGATCAAGGCTATTATTTGGAGGTCCCTGGCTAGGCAAAGGAAACGTTCTTATTCTCTGAACATTAATGGTCCTGTTGGGTAGTTGGCAAGTATGAATGCTTTCATCTCTCTCGCACACACATGCATACACATGACGTACGCACACACACACACATAACCTTCACACACACACACACATAGTGGGGTCCCACGACACACCGTCATTTACAACTCTTGTAAAAGTTTGACTTTCGCTTCTAATTTGTAGATGATGACCTATAGAACAATTTTAGTTCGAGTGGCCCATCTGTAGATGAAAAAAATATGCATTTTTTGCCTAATTTCAAAATTGACCAAAATCGGATTTTTTTTTCTTCTTAAAAGTCTTTATTTTCTCACAATTGCTGTTTTTTCTTTGATTTCTTTTGCTATATCAAGTCAATACTAACCCAGGAATTAACTGGATTTCAAATATTAATGTTTGGAATATGATATGGAAAAAATGGACGCCCATGTACATCAAATTACTTCAAATGGCACCTAATTTAAATTCTGTTGAACTTAGAAGGATGAAGTTAGTGCCTACCTATCATGAATGAGTAATGGTATAAATTGTAAATAAATAGAAACAATACAGTATTGGGGGGATTAAAGTTAGGCATACCCACTTATAGCCCAGCCTCTGTGTGAAAATTGTGCACTTTTCAATGAAAGCCTGACATTTGGCACAAAGTTAAAGCCTGCCATAAGGAATTGTTTTGGCTATGGGTCTGTGATGACAGCTATGGTGGCCATCATCTGCTGTTATTTTACCAATTCAGCTCATACAACATACAATCTTGATTCTGATGACAAAACGTTTTCAAGGATTATGATTTTTTATAAAATGCTAGATAATAGTCAAATCATCAAAATGTGTAATATTGATGTATTGATGTAGGCAGTAAATCCATGTCTTCTACCCTATATGTGAAAATCAAGTGAGCCCATGAAATCAGCTGAGATATTCTTAGTACTCACTCCAACTCAAACCAGCTCTACCCGATTGACCAGTACCCAGTGAGGTCAGAACACCAGTCTGTGTACTTCTAACCAGATCCCCATCCAGATCCAACACCAGTGTACTTCTAGCCAGATCCCCACCCAGATCCAACACCAGTCTGTGTACTTCTAGCCAGATCCCCACCCAGATCCAACACCAGTCTGTATACTGTACTTCTAGCCAGATCCTCATCCAGATCCAACACCAGTCTGTGTACTTCTAGCCAGATCCCCACCCAGATCCAACACCAGTCTGTGTACTTCTAGCCAGATCCAACACCAGTCTGTGTACTTCTAGCCAGATCCCCACCCAGATCCAACACCAGTCTGTATACTTCTAGCCAGATCCCCACCCAGATCCAACACCAGTCTGTGTACTTCTAGCCAGATCCAACACCAGTCTGTGTACTTCTAGCCAGATCCCCACCCAGATCCAACACCAGTCTGTGTACTTCTAGCCAGATCCAACACCAGTCTGTATACTTCTAGCCAGATCCCCACCCAGATCCAACACCAGTCTGTGTACTTCTAGCCAGATCCAACACCAGTCTGTGTACTTCTAGCCAGATCCAACACCAGTCTGTGTACTTCTAGCCAGATCCCCATCCAGATCCAACACCAGTCTGTGTACTTCTAGCCAGATCCCCATCCAGATCCAACACCAGTCTGTGTACAACCCCGCCTTGGGGGGCGGGGGTGTCGTGGGATCCACACGGCGGAAGTGCTGCGCTCTGATTTGATCTCACTAACGTGTCGTCATCTCCGGCCCCTCCCCCTCCCGTCCACTGCTGTTCTACGTCACATCATTTAGAGCGACGCCCACCCCGGAAGGTTCACTCCCCCCTCAAGGCCACTTTCCAACGTGCGTTAGTCCAGGCTTTCCGTTTTCGCGCAACGCGAATGAAAATGAAAGCCTGGGTGTCGAGGCTAGTGTACTTCTAACCAGATCCCCACCCAGATGCAACACCAGTCTGTACTTCTAGCCAGATCCCCATCCAGATCCAACACCAGTCTGTGTACTTCTAGCCAGATCCCCACCCAGATCCAACACCAGTCTGTGTACTTCTAGCCAGATCCCCACCCAGATCCAACACCAGTCTGTGTACTTCTAGCCAGATCCCATCCAGATCCATACAGTAAAAGCTGTCTGGTGAAAACCACTGCTGAAGTGCTGTACCTTCACACACAAGCTAGTTGACAGGAAAATAGTCATACTCAAAGTAGTTATATTGCATGGTGACCATTCTTTTCGACTCTCATGTCCTTCTTGAAGATGGTTCAGAATGCATAATGCTTCTCCCCATGAAGACTCAACAACAATGTCAATTGAAGGAGCCTTCACCTCATGAAACTGTCTCCTGTATATAGCCTCCAAAACAAATGCAGACACTTGGCTAGACTGCCACAGTTTGAAAGGGTCAAGCCCCTAATCCTGATTGCGGCAGTCAACCCCACCTAATCACACAAACCGGGGCCTCCAGATGAGCCAGCAGCCATCTGCACAAGTCTGGGTTAGACCTTGCAGGGCTGAGCTAGAGACTTGGAAAGAAACCTTCAGCAAAGACAATGGCATTGACATAGTTGACATAGCCCCAGAACACTGAGGCCATAAGAAGTGAGGAGAAACTCTGGCTGGAAGCCCTCACCCCACGTCATCCTTTAGACCTCGTCCTTGAAAACGTAGGATTAGTTACCAGAATCAGGATCAGAGAATTTTAATTACTGTTAAAATATCAGCAGGTGGTGGCCATTATGAGAAATATCTACCATGGTCACAGGACAAATGTAAATAGTACCAATGAATTCCTCATCATTGACAATGTGGGACTATTTACTAGAATTAATATTTTAGAAAATAGCTGTCAGGATTACCAAGGGACAAATCTGTGATGGTGCCATAGCCAACAATGCTCCTAATGACATGCTCCAACTGTGTTCCAAAATTCATGCTGTTATCATCAAAATACTGCACATAGAGGCTGGACTACGTGCTATTCTTGTGGATACACACCAGGGGGGGGGGGGGGGGGGGGGGCTGGGGTAATATGGTCTAAATGACTAAATACTACTTCTGAATGTGAATATGTCATATGTTCAGATTGGATAAGTTACGACAGTCTTATATCATATTTTGGAAGCCCCCCCTAATAATCTTTATCTGCGTGCTGGCCACTCTAACCAAAATGGTTACCTCACCTAGAATTTAGTATTGAAAGTTAAACTTTTAAAGTTGTAAACGACAACTAAATTTAACATGGAGATGGAAACTCACTTCGGTTTTAGCTAATTTTAGCTTGTTTGCTTGCTATTTTTGTCGATATACACCAATAATGGATGAAAAAATATATTTTATGTGTAATTAGGTTTAGGTAGCAAATGCTACACCTGATTGTGAATCCATAGATATGTACAGATTGGACAATTTGATCAAAAGTTACAACAGTTTACATGTTTTGGTAGGGTTGGCACCTTGTTACGCCCCTACAGGCCCAATATTTAATTTGTTTGCGGGCCACTCGAACCAAAATGGTTCTATAGACCCTCACCAACAAATTAGGACTGAAAGTGAAACTTTTACAAGAGTTGTAAATGACATCCACATTTAACATGGAGACGAAACCCCACTAACACAGAGACCACCTTGAAAGAGTTTCCTTCACAGGGGCGGATTTAGTAAGTCCCATTTGGGGGGGGGGGCAAGAGAACATGTTGGAGTGGCAAGAGAAAATGGTATGGGGGCGGCTTCATCGCCCGTGATGAAGTCGCACCCATACCATTTTCTGTTACAAGACTTTTATTAGTCAAGTAAAGCATCAATAATAACATCAGTTGTTGTTGAAGTTGCAACAGACACGCAGCATGTCTGTTGCAACATGTCTGTAGCATGTCTGTAGCAAGCTAAAGATCTGAAAGAGTTTTCTGTTTTCAATGATGAAATGCTGGTTGGTTTAGTGTTGCCAAAATTGTAGTTAGTTAGTAGCAGTAGTAATGTTTCAAATCATTGTAAATATAAGCACTTTAATTTGAAATATCTTGGGTTGTTTTGCATGGCATCGTGTTTGGGGGGCAGACTGGGTATTTAGGGGGGCATTTAGGGGGGCATTGCCCCCCCCCCCCCATGCCCATGCCTAGATCCGCCCCTGTTCCTTCATTCTTTGCCTTCGCCTCGTCTCTGAACAGCAGTAATAACAGGGTATATTTCATGAAATTCTTCCCTTCCTCCTTCCCAGTGGGAACTCTGGGTGGATATGGCCTTGTAGAAACAGGCAGCGTGACTCAGACATCTGTCTGTCCGTCTGTTTGTCTGTCTGATGTTAAATTAGGGGGGGCGTGTAAACCCCCGAACCCGTCTCTCTCTCTCTGAGGGAGTGGTTGTGTTTATTATTATTACTATGATATGGCCCTAAAACCATGGCCATTTGCAGGCGGACGCGGCTTGTGTGACTGAAATAGAGGAGAGGTGTATGTGTGTGTGTGTGTGTGTGTGTGCGTGTATGTGTGTGTGCGTGTGCGCGTCTGTGTGTCTGTGTGTGCGTGTGCATGCGTGTGCGTGTGTGTGGAATTTGCTCACCTTGAGAAAGCCTCATCCAGGCCGTCTTCCAACTCCTGCCAGATGAAACACAGTAAGATTAAAAGCACTGGTTTTCAACCTTTTTGATCCCAGGGCCCACTATTCATTCTGTATTTTGAGCCACGGTCCACCATTTTAGTTCCACAGACCCCCAAAATTAAGGATTTATTTTGCTTTTTGGTCTACAATGCCAGGCTGGATTTGGAAAACAAAACAGTCAAACATCTAGATCAAAAGCATTAATCTTCTACATTTTCTAACTAGACTTGGGCCAATTTAGATGAATATTTTAACTCTTGAGAGTGTTAACTCATTGACCGCTAGGGGGACCTTCTTTGTTTCCTCTCCATTGCCGCGGCTCAAACCAGTTCGATCGGTAAAAAAGCCCTTATTTTGAAGCTCAGATCTCCTAAACAGGATGTGCTGTTTCTGTTATGCTGTGTCTGTTGTCTTGCCTAATCGATCATCTGGCGATCTGCCCAGAAACATCCGGGTCCTAAGTCAGGAAGAGCTGTGTAGCCCTGGCTGCTTAACCCATGCGCCAGCGACATTGAGGGGGCAAACCGGAGGAGAGCCGTTTGAATGCATTGGGTTGAATGCAAGTCAATGGGAGGGGAAAAAAAAAAGTTGTCGCCAATTCTGTCCCAAATGAAAGTCAGCAACGGGATGATCATCAGACGATGCGCACGGACTAATAGTTGGATTAAAGAATGAAATCTACATCTCGTCGTGATACGAGCCGTCCGCGTGACCGGCAGTGGGGTTCTCCACGGGAGGTCCACGAGCTGCGCGTCTTCGGCAGGAAAACTATTAAAATGAAACCAAATGGACCCACAAGGGTCCATTTGGTTTCATGTTTACGCTCTCAAAGAGTTACATCTGGTTAATCAACTATACCAGGTAGAACAGGTCCATCATGCGCTGGTTGTGGTGGGACGGTCTAGGCCAAATCACACTAAAAATGTCCGGGCCGATTTTTTTTTCGCCCAGTCCACCACTGGCTTAAGCTCCATGGGCCCTATAGCATCCCAGGGCCCAAGAATATGCTACATGTCCTTAAAAGCTAGAAGCTGGTCTACCTTTTTTATTATTACTGCAGTAAATAAGCTGCTGTTGTTAATGACTCTACTAACAACCAAAAAGTAATAGTCCTTGAATTGTAATTTGTAAACTCATGGTCATTCTGAGTCCCAACATGGTAGTTTAGTAATGGCACTGTGGCACTGTGCCCAGCCCAGTGCCTAGTTGTGTTTTGTGCATCAGCGCAGGCAGCAGCAGTGGTGGATATGTGTGCATCGGTGCGCTGAGCACACATGTGTTACTGTAATTAATGAATTGGTTGAATTACATAGGGCCCTTTGATTTCGTAAAGCGCCAAGGCCCTGAAAGATTTCATCCGGCACAGATGAGTTGTTACCTAGGGATGTGCCGAGGAGGGACCAGCTCAGTGGCCTTGTGGTTAGAGTGTCCGCCCTGAGACTGGGAGGTCGGGGTTCGATTCCCGGCCGGGTCATACCAAAGACTCTAAAAAATGGGACCCAATGCCTCCCTGCTTGGCACGCAGCATCAAGGGATGGATTGGGGGTAAGTCCCTGCGATATACTAGCGTCATGTCCAGGCGGTGTACTTGTACATCAAGCTGCCTTACGCTACAGAAACAGGAGATAGGCTCCTGACCTATATGGGCCTCAATGGCTCAGCTGGGCCTCCTGACATCATGGCCTGGCAAGGCTACTTACTTACTTACTATGTGCCGAGGAGACATTTCGGCTGATTAATTATATCGGATATGGCCGATAAACGATATTAGCAAAGCCGATGTGATCTCATTCTGCATTTGACTCCCTGTATTTGTAGCCTGGAACCAGCCTCATTTGCCGTTGCAACATTCAACTTCTAAATGTTACTGGCAACTGAGTCTGGTGAGTGCCTGATTGACTCGAATTTCCCATCACCTATTGCGTTAGCACCGTTGTTTCTGATTCAATGTTGTTCCAGCGAAGGTAAACTGTTGTTTTTTTTCCCCCAAACAAATCAGAAATCGACAGTATTTCAACCTTCATAAGCCACGCCCACTCATGGAGACAGCCTCCTTGCCAGACAGAGTTGCAAATCTGAAGTTGAGTCTGGTACCAGGCTACTGTATTTGACTCCCATTCGCGAGTTACACCAGATAATTAGTTATTGCATAACAGCCTCGCTGCGATTAACGGGCTGTCCGAGATGTGCTGTCATTGCTTAATCCTTGTTTTTAATCTGTTTTAATCTGGTCATATGTGCATCTACTGGACAGAAATGGATATGAGGTGCATGTTTGATGCGTCACCACAAAGAATGCTCCATAGCGATGTAGGGAAAATGAGACCACTAAAAAATCAACAGTGTTTTTGACTGTATTTGTGTAAGATATTACCCAAATGTACAATCATAATTTATGGTTATTATATTAAAAGACTCCATCACTATAATATTTTCATACAATCATTTATTCATGTATTTTTTCTAACCCTTTACATAATTTCCCTTTTAAATCCTAGTAGTACAAAGTAGTAGTAGTGAGTTTTTTTGCGAGTAGAAATGTCCAGGTTTCTGAGGTGTTATTCTAAATCTAACACCACATAGTGGTCTGACTGCCTGCCATGTATTGTACAGCCCCCTTGGGGTCTATACTTGGTCCAGCCCAGCCCCTTGGGGGCTTATATCGTACTTGGTCAAGCCCAGCCCCATGGGGTCTATACTTGGTCCAGCCCAGTCAATAAGTGCACATGGATTTAACAAAGTGGTCCATGTAGGCCAAAGGCAGAACCTCCCTTACTACAGTATGTGTAACATCTGATAAGGCAGGTTCCGTTCAATGCACCATTGTGTTAACTGAGTATAAATATAAACCCTCTGTCTGAATAGTGAATACAACAACAGGTAATGGTATCACCAGGCCATGTTTGACTTATTAACATGCAATTCTTTCCCACCGGCATCTTATCTAGCTCGGCCAGGAGGTTAAAACGCATTAATTGCGGCGGGAATTCTTCAAAAATAAAGGCACTTGAGTGCCAGGAGATCGTTACATTTTAGCCCCACCTTTCGTAACGCCCCAAAAAACGCTTGGAGGAATAATCTTCCATTCGTACCAAAGACTCTCTAGAAGCATCTATATGACAAACAACATGGTTCCTAATGTCAGACATTAGGCTTCGGGGACAATGGAGATATCTAGATACCAGTATATGAGCCATTCTAATTGGTCCGTAAACAAACAAGTGAATGGCAGTACAAATGCAGGAGATTAGATTCAAGAGAGTCAAAACAAAAAAGAAATAAAGTCCCCCCTCAAGGACGTGTGCATACTGTACATCCTTGGCATAGATTGTGTTAAATTAACAGGCCACCTTACCCATACTATGTTGTTGTTTCCGGCGGTGTGGTTGTGCACCATGAAGCCTTCCGGTTCGCTCTCCATGGGTTCACTCTCCATGGTTTCTGAGTGGACCAACGCCGCGTTGGCACCGTCTGCTAAGTCCAGAAGGTTCCCTGTGGCCACCTCTGTGAGAGGGACACGACAAACAGAAAGAAACAAAACACAAAACATGTATGATAAGAGGTGAATAATGATCACACGCATGTTTTCTCGAAGTGTCATGAGATAGGAAGTTTTTGGTAAATCAGATGCAAAAGATATTGCGATATGATGTAACTATGGAGTGTAAAATGTTGTATTTGGGGAGTCTGGTTGAGGGGAAGGTGCAGGAAGATGACATCTATCTGGTTAAAAAATATTAGCAGCTGCAAAGAAGGACATTACCAGGAAAATTGAAGGGCCCGGTCCGATACTTTTCTCCGATACCAATACACTATTGGGACATACCTATTTCCAACAAACATGCATTACATTCACACACTGACAGTGGCGGAAACCATGCAAGGCACAACCAGCACATCAGGAGCAATATGGGGCTCAGTGTCTTGCCCAAGGACACTTAGACGGTAATCGAACGGATCATTGGACGACCTGCTCTACCTCCTGAGCCACAGTTCAGGAGGTCATTTTAAATTATTAATTCAAAATTAATAATGCACAGTCTGGAGGTCGTCTTGAATGAGGAGACGATTCATAATTAATACATGCAGCTACGGCAATCAAATAAGTGAATGAAATCAAGATTCATTCATATTTATGAGTCTGTGTACTGTATGTCCTCACATAGCATGTTTTATCAGCGTTGGGTAAGTAACTCTTTACAATTAGTTATTGTTTTGAAAAAGTAATATATTACTTTACTAGCTACTAAATTATAAGTAACTAGTTACTATTACTTTACCATATAAAAAACAAGAGTTTAAAACATACAATTCAGAAACATTGGTTTCAAGGAAACAAAATTCCCTAATGTCACTGGTCCAGTTATGGTCTGTTTTAAGGGTAATAGTAGCCTGACCTCAGTCTGAATTGTCATTTCGTTTCACTTCATTATACAGAAGTCTCTCTCTACCACAGCAGTTTCGAGGATGGGCGTTACCAAAGCAGCAGCCTTAATGGTGATTGGTTCATATGAACCCATTAGAATATTGGGAAAGCAGACAATGTTGTGAACGAGGTGAGTGACAGCGCTGTTGGCCAATCAGGTGCTGGGACTGGATTTCCAACAGGGAAAAAATAAGCTAGTATTTTTTAAGGTGCTGATTCAGGGCTGAGCCAGGCTAGGGTAATAGAGCTTTTTAGCCAAGAATCGAATTAGATATATAGCTATAGGTTTTGCCTTTTCCCCTTTACATTGCTTTTACTTTCATGCTGCAGCCGTTTCCTTGCAGACAGACACTTGCTTCGTCCTGCAGAGGGTCCAGAACTGTCTTGTCAACAAATCATGAAAACAAAACAGTAGTCGGGATCAGGGAAGGCGGTGCTAATTTGTGATGGGGAGGGGGGTTGTGTGGGGTGAGGCAGCGTTTTAGCCAATCACAGCACAGCAGTCTCCAGCAGATTCATAATGAGCCAATAGAGTGGAGGTGAGGTGGAGTTACAGTAGATTCTGTTTTTAAACAAATCTGTTTACAAACAGTGTTTGTACACAGTTGCCTCTATTACCTTTAAACTCAACTTGCCAATACAGAGGAAAAAACAGAACACGTATGTCAATAGTACAATATCAACAATCACAGACAACATCCAGTATAATGATATGATATAATACCTAATGTGGTAGCCTACCTGTATGTAACTAGTAACTCACACAATGAAAACACAGTAACTGTAATGGTGTTACTGAATGGGAAAATGTTACTTTACAAGTTACAGCAAAAAGTAGTTTCTTTATGTTTCTTAATGTAAAACTTAATGTAGGGCATTACTACCCAACACTGGTTATCATTCACAACAAGTCGGCTTTTTAGGGACTTTTAGTATAAAACATGAGCAATATTTCCCATTGTTTTGACATACATTGTTGGGCATCCATCCGTTGGCGATAAGACGACCACAGAAGTACATGTTCCAAAAGTGTGAAATCCATATTTTACATCTCCCCGGCCTCTAAGATTGGACCCGAGGTACACAGTCATTTAAATACAAACCTAGACGTTTGCCTCTGGGTTCAAGATCTCCCAGGATTCCAATCTTAAGCGGTAGCAGCAGGATAACGTTATTATGAAGATGGATGTGCTCCTAGAACCCATTTGCCTTGGACGCCTATGATTATCATACTGTACACCTGCTCCTGGGTAAACAATCATATCAAATCCATCCTGATTAGGCCTCTCTAATGCGTCTCATCAGCTGGACCATCTGTGGATCGTCACTCAGTGATAAGTGAGAGAGGAATAACCCACCGGACTTGAACCGCTGCTACCCGCCGAGACACTGGTGGGCTCTAATGGGATCACTTACTAATGGCCAGGGGCGGATCTAGGCATGGGTATGGGGGGGGGGGGATGCCCCCCTAAATGCCCAGTCTGCCCCCCCAAACACGATGCCAGGCAAAACAACCCAAGATATTTCAAATTAAAGTGCTTATATTTAAAATGATTTGAAACACTACTACTGTTACTAGCTAACTACAGCTGTGTCACCACTAAACCAACAGCATTTCATCATTGAAAACAGAAAACTCTCTGAGTCAGACCTTTAGCTTTATGCATGCTGCGTGTCTGTTGCAACTTCAACAACAACTGATGTTATTATTGATGCTTTACTTGACTAATAAAAGTCCTGTAACCGAAAATTGTATGGGTGCGGCTTCATCGCCCGTGTCGCTTCGCGCCACGGGCGATGAAGCCGCACCCATACCATTTTCTCTTGCCCCTCCAACATGTTCTGTTGCCACCCCAAATGGAACATGTTACATCCGCCCCTGCTAATGGCTTAGCTGGTCACGGCAGTTTAACTGTGTGTGTGTGTGTGTGTGTGTGTGTGTGTGTGTGTGTGTGTGTGTGTGTGTGTGTGTGTGTGTGTGTGTGTGTGTGTGTGTGTGTGTGTGTGTGTGTGCACTTGCATCAGGTTTGCTCGGTACACAGAAATTGATTTATGGAAGACTTTCAAAGTGCATACTTCTTTCTATTGATTGTAAGCTACAATATATTGATCGTATTGTTTTACTGTTGTATTCTTTGTGTTTCTTGCTTTGGAAATGTAAAGCTGTGTGTGTGTGTGTGTGTGTGTGTGTGTGTGTGTGTGTGTGTGTGTGTGTGTGTGTGTGTGTGTGTGTGTGTGTGTGTGTGTGTGTGTGTGTGTGTGTGTGTGTGTCACTGTATTTGCGCGCGCGCAAATACAGTGAGTAAGATTACTACTGTATGTAATGCAGGAACAATCAACACATATTTGGGCATACCCAAAAAGCGCATATCCAAAAAGGTTTATATATTGTAATGTCAAATCTGTTCATTTATAGCATACTATTATTATGTGAGATCAGGTTGGTGTGTGTGTGCGTTTGCGTGTGTGAGACTGTGTCTATGCGCAGTAGGGCGGGTCATACTTTTTTTATTTTTGAAATTCAAAATGCTTGGGTGCCTATTTTATGTTTTTGGGTATGGGGAATTCAAATATGATATTCTTTTTTTGATTGGACAAACCCTAGCTACATCTATTTGCATTTCTATATCAGTAATTGTATCGATTTTACCTCAATTATGAGATTTAAAATCCAAAGGAAATTCTAACATGTGGGGTGTCTAAATTATGTGTTTTTTGATGGAGAATTCAAATATAATATTGTTTTTTGGATAGAATAAGTCTAACCTACATTTTTCTGTACTTCAAAATTGCACATTTCACCCGTTTTGACATATTTTTAGGATTTTTAAATACATAAAGGAAATCATCAACAAAGTCAAATCAAATTAACCTATTTATTAACAATTCAAGTGCAGGTATATCTGAATAAAATTGATGATCAATCACAGTATCACTTTCTGAGTGTCCAAAGTCCTGCTTTGACTCAGCCATACACATCAGCCGATCTTCTGAGGCCTGATTCCTTCATCCTTCTTTTCCTGAGAGAAGTAGGCAGAGTAGAAGCTAAGTCACCATTTTGACCACCCTCTCAATACTTTGAGTGTGGCAAGACCAGTTAGCCACCTCCATGGGCCTGGATTCTCTCCACTCCCTAAATCATTTTGTCCTTATCCGTTCAGCAGGATTAGGATTTTTATATACTTGATTTTTATATACTGGTATAGTATATATACTTTTATATACTATACCAGGAAATATTTTATGTTGACAAAGTCAAATCAAAGTTATTTATTAAAAATTCAAGTGCATGTATAATAAAATTCTGATGATCAATTTTCAGTATCACTGAAAATCACTGAACAAGTTCTCCTGAGCCCTGATTCCCCCGTCCCTCTTTTCTTGAGAGAAGCAGGTACAGCGGAAGCCACTATGACCAGTTGACCACCCTCTCTCAATGCTTTGAATGTGCTGAATGTGCTCCAGTTAGGCACCTCCATGGGGGTTGATAAAGGTCTTCAGTTCAGGTCAAAGACACCTTTTTATCAGATAATCAATCCACCAATGTTGGATATGTTTTTCTGGTTCTTTTCATTGCTGTCTCTCACCTGAGTGTCTCAGTCTTCTTATCCCCTGATGGCCAGGCTTCTCTCCCTCCCCACAATCATCTCATTCTGATTCTTGAGATGTTTTTGGAGGATGGCTTCATGATGGCTCCACTGTGTGGGCACGGCAAGCAGCTTGGCATCACAATCCCCCATACCTCCTTTCTCTGGGACTTGTCACAGGCCAAGTGAAACTTTTGCTGCCTAGGACCTTCAATCCATCATCTTTGTTGGCCCCTAACTGATCGATCTGTCTGACAAGGTCATTAAAGATGAAAGATCTTGACTGATCAACACTATGGCTATAGAATGGTTTATGCAGTCAGGGATAGTGATTCCTAGCTGCAAGGCTGGCTCTGAATGGGTCAGTAAACCACAGCTGCTGGCTCATTGCAACAAAAAGATATCTCAGACTCTGAATGTCAAAGCATGGTGAAAGTAAAGAATCATCTGCATCTGACAAATCTGAAGTGCATTGCTGAATACACCATTATTTTTACAGTCATGGAAAAATTATTAAACCACCCTATTATTAGACCACCATACAATGGTGGTCTAATATTTTCCATGACTGGACTGGACTGTCCCAGAGGAAGGATGTATTGGGCATTGTGATGCCAACTGCTAGATCTGCTTGTTGTGATCACAATGAAGCCATCCTTCAAACACTGCTGTGCCCAAAGGATCAGGATGAAATGGTTGAGGGAGTGGAGAGAATCCAGGCCATCAGGGGCAAAGGACCAGAAGCACGTAAATATGATGCTCCCAGCATGGTGTGTCAGAGTATCTCACCTGTGCAATAAACACCTCAAAGATTAAGACCATCAATCAAACCCCCCATGGAGGTGGCTAACTGGCCTTGCCACACTCAAAGCATTGGAAGGGTGGTCAAAATGGTGACTTAGCTTCTACTCTACCTAGAAGCTAAGGGATGAAGGAATCAGGGCTCCGAAGATCGGCTGATGTGTATGGCTGAGTCAAAGCAGGACTTGTTCAGAAAGTGATACTGTGATTGATCATCAATTTTATTTAGATATATCTGCACTTGGATTGTTAATAAATAGCTTAATTTGATTTGGCTTTGTTGATATAAATGATTTCCTTTATGTATTTAAAAATCCTAAAAAATAGGTAAAAACGGGCAAAATGTGCAATTTCAAAGTACAGAAAAATGTAGGTTATACTTATTCTATCCAAAAAACAATATTATATTTGAATTCTCCATCAAAAAACACATAATTTAGACACCCCACATGTTAGAATTTCCTTTAGATTTTAAATCTCATAATTGAGGTAAAATCGATACAATTACTGATATAGAAATGCAAATAGATGTAGCTAGGGTTTGTCCAATCAAAAAAAGAATATCATATTTGAATTCCCCATACCCAAAACCATAAAATAGGCACCCAAGCATTTTGAATTTCAAAAATAAAAAAAGTATGACCCGCCCTATGCGCAGGTACGTGCAGCTGTCTTGCGTGCATTAGTCTAGCTATTCCATATTTACAGGCTGTCAAAGTCTCTCGGGACGCGAGGAGGGGTCAAAACTCACCAAACTACTCTTACGTCTCCACCCTCCATTACACTAAGACTAAAATGACCCCCCACCCATTATGCAACCCTTTTTTCAGAGAATTCCTGGTAAATAGCAGCGGCCAACGGCATTCTCTCTCTCTCCCTCTCCATCAACAACCGACCGTCTGGCTCATTGGCATTTACAGCATTTTCCCTTTCACCGAGAAGGCAATTATCTGAAAGAGATTAGTGTTCTGATACGAGGGGACCCCTGTTTTCAAGAGCTGACCCCCCTAGTAAGCACCCAGACCCACTCTGTTGGGGCAAATGTAAAGGTATCAGGTTCCTGCTTTCAAGGAGGAAGCACTTAGATTTAAGTAATAATGCGGGAACGGTCGGACTAGCACTCGAACACGCGCTGCTTCGTGCTTGCGGTTAGGGTAGGGTTTGAGGTTATGGGTTGTTTTTCTCCAATGACTGTGGAAAGTCATTAGACCAATAATCGTGTCTGAACCCAAGCAAAGTGTCAATAGAGCTGAGCAGTCCAGCCCCCTTGTGACCTCACCTCCACTCCAGAAGTGTTTCCCCATTCATTTTCCTCATAGACTTTTCAAAAATGATCTATGTACAGACAATTACGCGGTGGACAAAGCCAACTCGGGTCGTAACAAATCATGACAACACCCACAATGTTTACTTCTTGTTAATTAGCTATTGTGTGGTAATATACTGCTTGTTGTCATGATTTGTCAGGAGTTGGCTTTGTTCGCCTTGTAATTGTTGGCGGGGCTGCTCAGCTACATAATGCAATGTAGACTCTTGATACAAGTAAAAACCTAGTCTGGTAATCAGAATTGACTTGATTACTAAAAGTACAACAGTGTTGGCATCAAAATAAGTGTAGCATAAGTAAATACTGTCAGTGTTGGTCAATATTACTTAGGAAAGTAACTTCTTTACTTTACTCGTTACCCCTTAGACAAAGTAATATCATTACTTTACTTATTACTGGAATCAAAGAGTAATATATTACATATTAGGTTATTACTTTCCCAAGTTCTCAACTCCTACATTTGAAAAAATAGAGATGTACAACATAATCTGTTTAGCGAGCTCTTTTTAGAACTGAATCCAATTTATTGGAATAATAATAGTCTCTTTGCCTCTTTGACTTTTTAAACTTTTTCACAATTGTTTTCAAAGACAGTTGAGGTCTTGTATTTAAAAATAAATACAAAATATAGCAGCAAGCGATTTGTAGTGTACATACTGTAACTGTGCGCAGGATGTCCAGGTGTGGACTGGATCTACAATCTAGTGCACATCTCTGTTGTTACAGTACCTGTCGATAGCTTGTAAATGTTCTATTTTTGCATGCAACAACAAGCTCATTTTAAACAAGTAACTTGGCGTTACTCGCAAAGTAATGCATTACTTATTACCCATTTTTGCAGAGTAATCTCGTTACTTTTTTGGAACAAAAGTAATAATATTACAGTAATATGTAATCTAAAATTAGTTACAGCCCAACACTGAGCATAAGTAAATACTGTAAGTGCAGCATACTGTAAGTGTAGCATACTCGTCATTCAGGATCAAGGTTATGTTTCACACATCATCAAAATAGCAGGTTTGTACAATGCCCACAACAGGTTGTAGAAAACTGAAAATAAATAATGACAATAATGACACATTAGCCCACAGACCATCATTTGAAGAGATATGCCATGTACGGACCCCAATAAGAAAATATTTTACCAGTTATGCAAATTTGGCGTGTATTAGGCTACGGAACCCCAATTTAATGGCATGGCTATCTCTGGGACCCACAATATATATTGTAAAATTAATGTTAATTTAACGCTACGAGTGTAACTAGCAAGTCCATTTCGTTCCATTAGGCCTATATACATTCGCAAAGTTACAGTCCTGCAACGGT
Organism: Benthosema pterotum; assembly: GCA_039105355.1. Taxonomy (NCBI): domain Eukaryota; kingdom Metazoa; phylum Chordata; class Actinopteri; order Myctophiformes; family Myctophidae; genus Benthosema; species Benthosema pterotum. The sequence goes on along the minus strand of CM076980.1, from coordinate 7,367,952 downwards.
TCATATGGTTCCAGACTATCATTTAGCTGGGGCCCCTCCTGGGACTGCCTCAGGTACCACTGGGGTAAGTGAAGAAGCAAAGTGGAGAAGCAAAGTTGGGAAGCAAAGTGGAGAAGCAAAGTTAGTACAGTACTTCAGCACATGTGCTGGTGTTACTTGAGACCACATGTGACAGCATGCTGTAGCTGACATGCTGACTCAGAGGAAGGCGATGCGAGGCATGGAGGACAACACCACACGCAGCACATAATGTGACTGGAAGGAGGACCAGGGGTCGGGGGGAGGGGAGGGAGGGAGGGAGGGGCGGATGTAACATTTCCCATTTAGGGGGGCAGGAGAAAATGGTATGGGGGCGGCTTCATCGCCCGTGTCGCTTCGCGCCACGGGCGATGAAGCCGCCCCCATACCATTTTCGGTTACGGGACTTTTATTAGTCAAGTAAAGCATCAATGATAACATCAGTTGTTGTTGAAGTTGCAACAGACACGCAGCATGCATAAAGCTAAAGGTCTGACTCAGAGAGTTTTCTGTTTTCAATGATGAAATGCTGTTGGTTTAGTGGTGACACAACTGTAGTTAGTTAGTAGCAGTAGTAGTGTTTCAAATAATTTAAAATATAAGCAAGTTAATTTGAAATATCTTGGGTTGTTTTGCATGGGATGTTTGGTGGGGCAGACTGGACATTTAGGGGGGCATTGCCCCCACATGCCCATGCCTAGATCCGCCCCTGGAGGGAGAGGCGTATCATGTTTGTAAAATAACGCTGAATCACCTCTCAGACAACAACACGCCCTCCTTATCCCTCCCTATCTGACAGCTTGACAGCAACTCTCTGATGAAGGAGGCTGGTGCATTCTATCAGCTGTAAATATAGTGTTCAGTTAAGGAGTGCTTAAAAGCCGTCTTCAGGGGCGACAATGAAAACTCTAATGAAAACTCTGTTTTTGGCAAAAAAGAAAAAAAAAAGAAAAAAAGGATTTCTCAAAATATTTTGGGTGGTTAATTTTTATTTTTTCTTTAAATGTTTTATGATATCAGTTCCACTCAGAAAACCTGAACTATTGAGCAGGGAAACTCCAGACAACAAAAAAATCTACAGAATGTGAAAAGTTCAGGAGTTTTTGGGGTGTAATTGAGCTTTTAATGTGCCAATCCCTTAAAAGTCCTACTATTACCCTGCCATACATTTGGGCTATTTGACAGGATAATAAGGATAATAACTATTGCAGGGTTGGCCAAAATGAAGCCTGGAATGCAGCCTCAATTCCTATAATGTTGAAGTTCAAATTCAACTTTGCAACTTCGTCTGGCAAAGAGCCCATCTGCTGGAGTGGGTGTGGCTTATGAAGGTCGAAATGCAGCTTCTGATTGGTCTGATTGGTCTCTGGTTTATTTTTTGGGGGTCGGACAAACATCTGAATTACGTAATTTTCAAGAGTCCACACAATTAGAGAATGGACAATAATTGTTATTTTGACCGACGTTTTGCCAGTTCTCTTGCCCAGTTGTGGGCAAAAATGTGAAAGTTCTTATATTAGTTCACAAACTGTCAACTCAAACCTCAAATACTGTCAGTAGTAGCATATACAGGAAAACCTTACAATTCTCCCCCTCTATTTTTTATTATAAGTGCATTATTCCTAAACACTATAACAGTAAGTAACACCATCACCAACCAAGCTCATGCTTTCTAGGGGGCTTTGAAATGGATTTTCAGTCATGAAACCCATGACCACATATTTGATGTGTAGATCTTGTTGAGCCGCTCATTTTGAAAGTATCTCTCAAGTCAAAAGAGTGTGGGCACCTCTGCTGTAAGTGTGTTCTGTAGCTATCCCAGAAGGGACATTACTGACCCGCTCAGACTGGCCCACACAAGAGGAGGGTCAGTGGATCAGTAAGGGGCTTAAGTGCCTTGCTCAGGGGCACTTAACCAGGTGACACAAAGCCTGGGGAGGAGCCTTCTGCTTCACAGATGAAGTGTTTATGGATTCATGGAAGGATTGTGAACATGTTACCCAAATGTGTTAATTATAAACATCACAAAGCAACTCATTAAGTCAGATGCTGTGTGAGAATACTAGAGGATGCCATCTGGAAACGGCAGCTTGGGTTTGAGAGGGAAAAGGAATCGCATTCGACACAACATGATGAACATAAACTAGACTAATAGTTTCTGCCCCGCTGGAGCCTTTGGCAGGAGGATTAGGCCTTCAATATCTGCGTAAATATGGAAATTGTTGCTAGACATTATAGAGCAGGGATGTAAAACCCAAATACAGAGTGGGCCAAAATAGAAAAATTGGTACAAGTCGAGGGCCGGAGATACCGGTCTGTGTTTCAACACCGGTTTACGATGACGTCACTGTCAAACAGCAAAAAAGTAATTTCCCTTCAAAAATCAATGTCTCTTCATGGCAAGATAATTGTAAAGATGAAAAATAGCAGGTGTTCATGTCTCATAGCTATGAGACGTGAACGGGGGGGGGGGGGGGGGGGGGGGGGGGGTTCTTCTATGATCCTTACCAAGTGCTGCTTTCATAGTTAATTGAGAAAGTAAATGAGACTGAGTTGAGGAAGTAAAACAATTAGTTGCATTCATTTCTTATCATGGTGTGTGCAATATACCAGAGGGCCAGTTCTAATACTAATTCAATATCATCCTGCGGGCCGAAGATAATCCATTCACGGGCCTGATTTGGCCCCCGGGCCTTGAGTTTGACATATGTGATATAGAGTCACATATGTGTTATAGAGTGACATATGTGTTATAGAGTGACATATCTACACAGATATTGTGATATTTATTCATGATGAAATATATACAAGGAAGGGAAAGTGGGTTGAGGAGGGCGGGCGTCAATTTTGCAGTATTTATTTAATAGTTTTTAAGACTTATTATATTTTGACAGGTATTGACACTCCAAAAGGATGGTGAATGACACAAAACCAGGAGAAAAACTAAATGTTAAAGTTAAAGCCCACATCACCCACGTCTTTTTGACTATCTGTGCTCAGTGGAAGGCAATGTTCAGTTCCTTCCAATTACTGCTGGACTGAGATCAGAGCCTGAGGCACTTAGACAGAGCCAAGAACACTGCCTGGAGATCTTTAAGAGATCTCTCAACTTTAGAACAGGGGTTTTCAACAGGTGGTCCGGGTACCACCAGTGGTCCTTGAGAGGGTTCCAGGTGGTCCAAATCAGTCCTAATCTACACAACTAGAAGATTACAGACAGAAGCAAAAGAAATCTTTAGTTTTGGGGTCTGTGTGAGTCTAAAAATATCCTCAATTGGTGGTCTCAATGGCTCAAATGCCGAATAAATGGTGGGCCCTGGGATAAAAAAAAAGGTTGAAAATCCCTGCTTTAGAACCTTGACGACTTTTTCAATATCTCCTGTAATATTTGTGCATGTGTGCGATCACGGTGGCTTCTGCATTGACGCACAGAAAGAATATCTTGTATTTCCTCATCTCCTGCGCTGTGGACCACATCATCTCATTTGGGATGTTAACGCTTCCAGAGGTGTAAGATGTCACAGTAATAATCCTGTTTTTTCTTCAACTATTTTTTCTGCTTAAACCTTTATTTTTATAGAGGGATAGGGATAGACTGAGGGGTGACATGCCGTAAATGCCGCCGGGATCAGGAGTTGACGGTGCCACGGTGTCTGGACCTCTGAGCCACGGCCCAGGCCACAACCAACTGTTGTTGATAATCCTGCTATCCTCTGATTCTTAACAGTTTTGCCGCTAGTATTTTTTAATATTAGTATTTAGCTGCCGCCAGTATTTTTCAGTGTTGGGACTCATATTTCAAAGAGCCTAGTTTCTGTCCTGAGGGGGTCATTTTAGATCAGTGCACAGGATATGGCCGATTCATCTGCTGAAAGATGGCAGCCTCGATAGAGTCACTAGGTAACTGCTCTGAGCTGTGGTACCTGTATATACGCTGTTTTGACCAAAAAGCCATCTGGGATAAGGAATAAGAGATACAGGTATTGAAAGAAAAGCGTAGAATGGATACCTACGGGCATGACGTATTCCTGTTTTACTGAGAGCAGCTAGCAAGACGAGGGTAGAGATGGCAACGGCTGTTAGCGCTAGGACCACATCAAACCAGTGGTTTTCAACCTTTTTGATACCAGGGCCCACCATTTATTCAGTATTTGAGCCACGGACCACCCACAGACCCCAAAAACTAAAGATTTATTTTGCTTTTGTCCACAATTCCAGGCTGAATTTGGGACACAAAACAGTCAAACACGCCAAAATGACCACTAATCTTCTAGTTGTGTAGACTTGGGCTGATTAAGATGGTGAATATTTTGGTCCATTTTTTTCATTTTTACGTTCTCAAGAGTTACATCTGGTTAACCAACTTAGCTGGGGACCACCTGGAACCCTCTCAGGGACCACTGGTGGTCCCCGGACCACCTGTTGAAAACCCCTGCATCAAACAATTGGACTATTAAGGTATGATTGTTGAAGTTCTAAGCCAATGTTGGTGAGTGTAACTATGGCAATTGTATTAAGTATTCCTTGTCTTATTATGGAAAAAACACTATATAGTCCTTGTTACTGTACATACAATAAGTGTATCATTGCATTAATAATATATTTTACTATTGCCGCTACCGTACAATGTCTGAGGAATCAGAACAAAGCCTTTTACTTCTTCGTATGTACCTGTGCACGAGATGTAACAACAAAGAAACCTTGAACCCTGCGTGTAATGGTTATTTTTAAATCGTATGGTCCCTAGAGAGACAGACGCACTCATACACACACACCTATACACACACAAACACACAGACAGGCATGAGGAGGAGGATGGAGGAAAAAAAAGGAGAAAAGCAGCCAGGCTCAAATAAACAATTGATGAGGAGAGGGGGAGGGGTCTGTCTGGAGACAGTACATTACGTAGTGCAGATCCATCAGGGGCGGATGTAACATGTCCCATTTAGGGGGGCGAGATAACATGTTGGAGGGGCAAGAGAAAATGGTATGGGGGCGGCTTCATCGGCCGTGTCGCTTGGCGCCACAGGATGAAGCCGCACCCATACCATTTTCAGTTACAGGACTTTTATTAGTCAAGTAAAGCATCAATAATAACATCAGTTGTTGTTGAAGTTGCAACAGACACGCAGCATGCGTAAAGCTAAAGGTCTGACTCAGAGAGTTTTCTGTTTTCAATGATGAATGCCGTTTGTTTAGTGGTGACACAGCTGTAGTTAGTTAGTAGCAGTACTGTAGTGCTTCAAATCATTTTAAATACAAGCACTTTGAATTTTAATTTGAAATATCTTGGGTTGTTTTGCATGGCATCATGTTTAGGGGGGCATTGCCCTCCCCCAAGCCCATGCCTAGATCCACCCCTGAGATCCATTGTGCCGCTGGGGCTTAAAGTGATTCTCATCTTATCTGAGAGAGCGCGGCTTACAGACGGAGTTAATGAGGCCTTAAGGCTATCTCCGTACCTCAGTTACCGTCAACACCATGTCATGACCCCCAAATCACAGCGGCGGTGCAGTGGTTGAAAACCACTTTGATACCACATGGGGCATCGCTGTTTATTCAGCATCTGAGACACCAAAGGTACCGCTGCTGAGGTACCTTATTTTACCTCCACTAGTAGGCCTACACTTATTTGAAAAGTTTAGTCACTTTACTTTGAAGGTTTATGTTTATGGGCGAGAAGCGGCGGCACCACAGGTCAGCTGTTATTATTATTTACTGTAAGGGGCAGTTGTTATACAGAGGGGTGAAAGGGCAAGGACTGAAGCCCTCTTTGATGTACCGTATTTTCCGGACTATAAGGCGCACCTAAAAGCCTTTAATTTTCTAAAAAATCCACACTGCGCCTTATAATCCAGTGCGCCTTATATATGGATTGTTTGACTGAAGTAGCTTCTATTCTATGTAAACTGTAGTAGCTTCTATTCCCTGCGCCTTATAATCAGGTGCGCCTTATATATGAAAACAGTTCTAAAAGGTGCGCCTTATAATCCAGTGCGCCTTATAGTCCGGTGCGCCTTATAGTGCGGAAAATACGGTACATGTGCACAATCCATGGATATACTAGCAGCGCTGCCCCCTTTGATGCATAATGTGTGCACTTCTATGCAATATCGGTACTGCTAGCATTGGTGGATAAAGGTCGGATTTCGGATAATGAAACAACGCACAAGCAAAGTTGTGCGTTGGTGGATGAACCTGGCCTGCCATGATTTTATAGAGCATTTCGTTTTACTGAAGTGCATTTTGAATACGGGACTCCTACTTGTGAATAACTACATTGCATAAGAGAAACGTTGAGTTCTTCCTCCAGTACTGCGGTGGGATGTGTCTGCTAATGGGATGCCATGGAAGAGCAAGTAAGGAAAATGTGCATTGTTGTCACTGTCGTCCCAAACAAGCAGCACTGTAACTGTTCCTGTTGTTCTGTTGCTGCTGTCAGCCTGCTGTCAGACAGTTCTACTGCTGCTGCTCAACCAGGGATGGATCTAGGCATGGGCATGGGGGGGCAATGCCCCCCTAAATACCCAGTCTGCCACCCCAAACACGATGCCATGGAAAACAACCCAAGATATTTCAAATTAAAGTGCTTATATTTAACATGATGTGAAACACTACTACTGCTACTAACTAACTACAGCTGTGTCACCACTAAACCAACAGCATTTCATCATTGAAAACAGAAAACTCTCTTGAGTCAGACCTTTAGCTTTATGCATGCTGCGTGTCTGTTGCAACTTCAACAACAACTGATGTTATTATTGATGCTTTACTTGACTAATAAATGTCCGAAAATGGTATGGGTGCGACTTCATCGCCCGTGGCGCTAAGCGACACGGGCGATGAAGCCGCTCCCATACCATTTTCTCTTGCCCCTCCAACATGTTCTCTTGCCCCCCCCCCCCCCCCCCCCCCCCAAAATGGGACATGCTACATCCGCCCCTGTGCTCAACCTTACACATACAGTCTGAAGAGAAATGCTAACCATGCAGTCTACGGGAGAACGGACCGAGGACAGGATTTATTTCTATTTTAAAGGTAGGGGAAGTGATTTCACTTTTGTCAGATATCACCCAAAAATATTTTTTTCTGTTAAAATGCTCTATTATAAGGTGTGGAAACCACATATGGAGTTTCCCCCTCCCCCACGTTAGCAGAGGAGCTAATAAAAGTTCCCCAGGTTGCCACCAATTCTCCTCCAATCAGGAGCGAGCAGCAGGTTCACATAGTGTAGCTACTGTTGGGGCCCCCTAGTGCACCAGGCTGGTACTACACCATGAATTTCAAATCACTTCCCCTACCTTTAATATACCAACGTGTTAACACTTATCTACTGTCGTAAATGAAATCGTATAAACCCACCCAGAGACTGCTAGGATCTGAGTAATTGCCATTTGAGCAAACACTGTGAGGTGATCGCACTCTTGATCCGTGAAAAATCGCTAGAAAACACATCCGTCATTGTGTGACAGAAAGGCCACTGAGTTGATTTGTAGCTCAGACAAAGAGCATTACCCCTTTAACAGTTACCGTATTTTCCGCACTATAAGGCGCACCGGATTATAAGGCGCACCGGATTATAAGGCGCACCTTTTAGAACTGGTTTCATATATAAGGCGCACCGGATTATAAGGCGCAGAGAGTAGAAGCTACTGCAGTTAACATAGAATAGAAGCTACTGCAGTTGAATGATCCATATATAAGGCGCACTGGATTATAAGGCGCAGTGTGGATTTTTGAGAAAATTAAAGGCTTTTAGGTGCGCCTTATAGTCCGGAAAATACGGTAAACTGCCATTGAAGTTGATTTACGTCAATCTTACCATTATCAAATAATAGTTACGACCCAAATAAGAACGTACCGGAGGTCCTGTGCGAAGATGTCCGACCGGAAACATGGACCAAAATATGAAATATTGGTTTTACATGAAAATCACTGGCACTAGCTACCTACAAGAAAATTAAACAGTGCTGACGGAGTAAATGTTAAGACAGGTGTATGAGTGTACGAGCCAGGATTATTAGAATATGCATTCAATGGTAAATTAAACATATAGAACAGTATTCGGCCGAACCTGCAAGCGGCAATTTCGACAATGATTAATCTTGTGTAAATCGTGATCCGGGGGAAAGTGTTTACCCTAATGTCCCTATCTTTTTTTTTTTTTTTCAGAGTAAAGCAAAAGATAGTCCATCCACAGGCTCTCAGGTCACAGTTCATAGTTCTTTTTCTGCTCCGTAACAACAAAGCATATAAAAATAGGTCTGACACTGAATCAACAAGACAAGAGGAGCACTCTCTGTCTCTCTGCAAATATTTAGAGGACGTTATCATCAGCGGTATCATCATTATCATCATCATTAGTGTCGTCCCCAAAATGTCAAACATGAACAGTCCAGTGGCTGATATCCAATGACAATGGATCCTGGAAAAAAAATAATAAAGGGCACCCGAGGAAATTATCGCACGGTGCTGTGAGATGACCCATCAGAGGCTGCTGAAGGGGGAAAAAACACGAAAAATAGGCTGGACGGCTTCACATGTAGACATGACATGTAGGCCTCACTTCTGAGGCGTGGTTGAAAGGCGGTTGTTCCCCCGAGGCAGTGATATCAGCGAGGATTGGGGGAGAGAGAGTGTGTGTGTGTGTGTGTGTGTGTGTGTGTGTGTGTGTGTGTGTGTGTGTGTGTGTGTGTGTGTGTGTGTGTGTGTGTGTGTGTAGGGAAGGGAAGGGAGGGGGGGGGGGGGCAGAAGACATGTTGACAGCAGGGGCGGATGTAACATTTCCCGATTGCGGGGGCAGGAGAAAATTGTATGGGTGCGGCTTCGTACCACGGGCGATGAAGCCGCACCCAACAACCATACCATTTTTGGTTACAGGACTTATATGCTGGCTTATATTATTAAGTATAAGCAGTATAAGAACCCCCCGCCCATGCCTAGATCCGCCCCTGACAGACAGACAGACAGACAGACAGACAGACAGACAGACAGACAGACAGACAGACAGACAGACAGACAGACAGACACTCACCTCCTCCCTTCAAACTGCCCAGACTAGCAGAGCTGTCCGACTGGGAGCTGCCGGCTCCCTCTCCGTCCGACGATCCAGATTTCACTCTCTTCTCCTTCTCTGTGTGGTGAAGAGGGTGGGGGGGGTGGGGGGTACGGGTTGACAAAGAGAGAGAGAAAGAAATAAGCAGTCAGCGAAAGACAGCGCAATAGTGTTCTCGAGACATGAGACAATTTTTTTGTTTTTGTCTCGCCCTCAATTGGTTTGGGTCTTGTCTCTGTCCCGCCACTGCACTACATTGGTCTCGTGGTCTTGTCTTGCGTCTCACCCTCAATTTGTCTTGGTCTTGTCACGATCTTGGAGAAAAATGTGTCGGGTCTCTTTTGCCCCAGAGACCACTCGAGACGAGACAATGCAAACTAAATGTGCTATATAAATTGTGTGGACCGAGGAGCCCATTCATAAGTACAGCTGTCCTACACAGAGCACATTGCTAACAGTCCGCAAACCGACAATTATTTATAGTAACAAATAAAGTCTCTGTAATGTGTTAAGTTGTACTATTACTACGGAACAATTAAAATGGCTTTTTGGCCTTGACCTCTCTAGGTCTTGGCCTCCGCCTCGATCTTGATCCCTCTAGGTCTAGGTCTTGGTTTGTTCATGATGCCTCTAGGTGCAAGTCTCTTCTTCATCTCATCTTGACCAAGTCTGCTGTGATTGTCTCGGTCTCGTTTTTAGTCTCGACCCCCCCTAGGTCTTGGTCTCGATGTCAGTGGTCTTGATACAGCACAGCACACAGCACTAATAACAATAATGCGTTCTCAATCGCAGAGGTTAGCAGTTTGGCGCGACACTCTTGAGCCTTTGGCAGGGAGGATTACTGTACGTTTATATATTAAAAAAGGTGAGCATTTATGTGTTGCTGGCTGCCCGCTTATAATGCAGTTAACACAAAACGGCGTGGTACAGTTGGCAGTTAGTCTGACAGCCATTACTCCAGCTAAACTATTCCATTCCCGTCTCCAGCACTTACTGTATGTGTCTGGATGTGGCGATGGAGGAGGTGGAGAGGGAAAAAACAACTCCTCTGTAAGCTAACGAGCTGTACAGTATAGCGATGCCGCCCTGCCCAGTGTTGCCAACCACCAAAATCCAAAATGCACTGTCAAGTGGCACTGCCAAAATGCACTAGATGTACAGCATGCACTAGAGCAACGAGTTTTCAACCATTTCCATACCAGCAGGGCCCACTATTTATTCTGCATTTCACCAACGCTTTGATGTTGAGTGTATAGTCTCTCCAGTCTACTCACCCTAGTATACTCCCTAGTTTAGGAGAAATAACTGGTAAAATGTTGGTCAAAATAGCAATTCTTCTACATTTTCTAAATGTGTATATTCTTGAGAATTAGGTTATTCACATGTTTAAATATAATAAGAAATGAAACCAAATGCACTAAGGGTCCATTTGGTTTCATTTTACGCTCTCAAGAGTTACAGATCTATGAGGGTTCATTTGGTTACCAATGGTCCAGGAAGGAGTACTCTCTTATCATTGGAGGAAAAACGGTGAAAAACAAGGGTTTTATCTCTGGCGCCTGTCAAGCAATTTTGCCCCAACTCAACAGCAAAAAGCACAAGATTATACGCCAGGAGTTTTTCACTAATTTTGGGGTTTGGAAAAAAGCTAAATAGAGCGGCAAATGCGCCAAGTTGGCAACACTGCGCATCGCCAGGTGATTTACATTTTATTCGTGTGCCATACGCTCACTTTGCCCCAGGCTGTGTCGTATGGCACACACACACACACACACACACACAACACACACACACACACACACACACACACACACACACACACACACACACACACACACACACACACACACACACACACCACCGCGATCAGGGGCAGATGTAACATGTCCCTTTTGGGGGGGCAAGAGAACATGTTGGAGAGGCAAGGAAAATGGTATGGGGCCGGCTTCATCACCCGTGTCGCTTCGCGCCACAGGTGATGAAGTGGCACCCATACCATTTTCAGTTACAGGACTTTTATTACACAAGAAAAGCATCAATAATAACATCAGTTGTTGTTGAAGTTGCAACAGACACGCAGCATGCATAAAGCTAAAGGTCTGACTCAGAGAGTTTTCTGTTTTCCGGTTTAGTGGTGCCACAGCTGTAGTTAGTTAGCAGCAGTAGTAGTGTTTCAAATCATTTTAAATATAAGCACTTTAATTTGAAATATCTTGGGTTGTTTTGCATGCCATTGTGCTTGGTGGAGGAGACTGGGCATTTAGGGGGCATTGCCCCCCCATGCCCATGCCTAGATCCGCCCCTGACCGCGGTGCTGTAGAATGAATGAAACATGGACCATGTCACATAAACAGGAGGTGATTACCACACTGAAATGTAGAGAGACAGAGAGAGAGAGAGAGAGAGAGAGAGAGAGAGAGAGAGAGATAGAGAGATAGAGAGATAGAGAGAGAGAGATAGAGAGAGAGAGATAGAGAGAGAGAGAGAGAGAGAGAGAGAGAGAGAGAGAGAGAGAGAGAGAGAGAGAGAGAGAGAGAGAGAGAGAGAGAGAGAGACAGAGAGAGAGAGAGAGAGAGAGAGAGAGACAGAGAGAGAGACAGAGAGAGAGACAGAGAGAGAGACAGAGAGAGAGAGACAGAGAGAGAGAGAGAGAGAGAGAGAGAGAGAGAGAGACAGAGAGAGAGAGAGAGAGAGAGAGACAGAGAGAGAGAGAGACAGAGAGAGAGAGAGAGACAGAGAGAGAGAGAGAGAGAGAGACAGAGAGAGAGAGAGAGAGAGAGAGAGAGAGAGAGAGAGAGAGAGAGAGAGAGAGAGAGAGAGAGAGAGAGAGAGAGAGAGAGAGAGAGAGAGAGAGAGAGAGAGAGAGAGAGAATAAACAGAATGCTCTGCCTAGAAAACTCTCCCATACTTTAGAAATAAAACTTGGCACGAAAACAGTATTTTCTGACAGTCAGCAAACCACAGAATCTTGTCCAGCAGTACTCAGATTTCAATTTAGGCATTTAGAGCCTGTTTACAAAGAGTAAACACGGAGCAGGCGATATGAACCTTAAGTCAACAAAACCACAGGGGAAATTGTTGCACAAAAAAAAAAAAACAAATAGTGCCACAAAGTTCAAGATAGGATTCTGGCGTTCTAGCATTCCTGGTCAAGCCAACAATGTTGGTCCGTCTAATTCAGGGTTTTCAACAGGTGGTCCGAGGACCACCAGCGGTCCTTGAGAGAGTTCCAGGTGGTCCCCAGGCTAAATGATGGAAAGTTGGTTAACCAGATGTAACTCTTGAGAATGTGAAAATGAAACCAAATGGACCCTTGCGGGTCCATTTGGTTTCATTTTCACACTCTCAAGAGTTAAAATATTCATCATCTGAATTAGCACTATTTAATTAAGAAGTCTACACTGTTTTGTTTGCCAAAATCCAGCCTGGAATTGTGAACAAAACCAAAAATAATTCTTTAGTTTTAGGTCTTTGGGGCTAAAATGTCATCAAATGGTGGTCCGTGGCTCAAATGCTGAATAAATGGTGGTCCCTGGTGTCAAAAAGGTTGAAAACCCCTGGTCTAATTTATGTAACAAAACGGTATGTGAACAATTAAACAGTAATATGAGAGACAGAGAAATCCATTTGTGACCGAGACGGTTATAAAACTGACCGTTTTGCATAACAGTCGCCACCGTTTTGCATAAGTCTTTTTTTTTCTTTTTTTAACAGAAACAGACATTTTCCATACTAAACCCAACCCTAACCCCAACCCTAAACATAACCTCAGTTTTGTTTGTATGCCTAAGCCTAACCTTAAAGGAGAATTCCACACCAAAAGTTTTTTTTTTTAATCTTTATTTTTAATTTTTTAAGTGGTCCAGGTGTTATTTTGTGTTTCCCCTACCCAAAAAGAGCTTATAATGGAGGCTAAGGGGTGTTCACCTATATGCATCACTTCAATTTTTATATATTGTCTCTCCATCATGTCAGTAGTGAGTTAACACTCACACTTTCACTTTCGGTTCAGCAGTGATCCAGCTGTCTCAAAAGGTGGGGGCGTGGCACATGGTTTATGGCTGAACCACTGCTGAAATGAAAGTGAAAGTGAAGGTGTGAGTGTTAACACACTACTGACATGGTGGAGACACAATATATAGCAAAAATTGCATTTTGGAGCGATGTATATAGGTGAACTTGAACAACACCCCTTAGCCCCATTATAAGCTTATTTTGGGATAGGGGAAACGGCCATAAAGGAGTGTTTTCACAAAATAACACCTGGAACACTTTTTGGTAAAAAAAAAAAAACTGCAAACACATTTTTTTTTTAAAGATAACTGTTATGCAATCCTTGAAGGAGGGAGTTCCAGGGATTCTGACACTGATTCTACAAAATGTGTGTTCCTGGCATAGTATCTTTTCAAATGGGGGTCTGACGGCTAATTAGTGTCGATTTGGGGGTCCTTGACATGGGAACAACTTTGTGAAGCACTGCCCCAGGGGACCGCCAGGCAGTTCACTTCACGTCCTACTGCTAACAAGCACTGGTGTCAGGAGTCATCTCCTATCACCTACTGTCAAATCCAGACGCATGCACGCGCACGCACGCACGCACACACACACACACACACACACACACACACACACACACACACACACAGGAGAATTTCCTGCACAGAACCACTCTCATTTGTGGTTTACATTGTTATGGTCGGCTGGAGAGAATAAAACTTTATAATGGTGTGTGTGTGTGTGTGTGTGTGTGTGTGTGTGTGTGTGCGTGCGTGCGTGCGTGCGTGCGTGTACCTACAGTCTTAGATCTAGCAGACCATTAAAACCAACACTGCATACACATGCAGGATTTCATGGAGTTGGATGTGCACTAGTACTCCTGTTCACTCTTAGTACACATGCACACATTTGCATACAGTCACAGCCACATGCAGGCATTGATTTAGAAAACGTTTTGGGGACATTCACTCACTTTCATTCCGTATCCCATTCATTCACACCAACACTTACACTAACCCTAGCAAATAATATGACCAACCATTTCCTGTATTTTCAACAAGAATGAAGAGACAGAGAAATAGGACATGTGGACATGGTCCAGCTAGAGTGGATGGAAGCCAAAACCATGCAAGGCACAACCGGCACATCAGAAGCAATTCAGGGTTCAGTGTCTTGCTCAGGGACACTTCAACAGTAACTCTGGGTTTGAACATTATTTTGAAACAGTAAACCACAGATTTTTTCCGTCAGTTTTTCACTCGTCATCTGGTCCGTGACTCGAATGCTAAGAGTAAATAGTGGGCCTGGTTGAAAACCATTGAAAGTTGAAATCGAAGCAGAGGCTTTACATAATCATAACAGTAATTTTAAGTCATTATAGTCCAGCCTCAAAACGCGCGCGCGCACACACACACACACACACACACACACACACACACACACACACACGCACGCACGCACGCACGCACATACACACACAATACAACTAGTTAATTGCAATTTGCTCTCTCTCTCTCCCAGGCGTATTGTGACAAGGCAGTGGGGAGAGTCTGGGATCAGATATGTGTTCTAAAGGACGCAGTAGCAGCAGTAGCAGCAGTAGCAGCAGCAGCAGCAGCAGCAGCAGCAGCAGCAGCAGCAGCACCACAGACAGAGCCATGGAACCAATGCTTCCATTAATGCTGCTTCAGATTAAAAGCTCATCACAGTCTGCTGTCACTCAAGGGCACTGTGCTGCAATAACTTAAAAATGAAAAAAAGGGAAATTCCACTAGAAAGATTTTGATTAAAAGTAATCTCTCTGGGTTGCTGGCCTTAACTGATTGAACACTTAAACCCTACATGCTTTCTGTTGACCCTCTCCAAGTGCCCTCCCCCTGGGCCCAGAGTCTTCCCCGCGCCCCCTACTGGCGTAATGGTGCGGAAGACTCTGGCTTCATGAATCAGAGGTGGATCTGGCTCGGCACGAACCCTGGCGAGCCAATCAGAGGTGGATCTGGCTCGGCACGAACCCTAGCTGGCGAGCCAATCAGAGGTGGATCTGGCTCGGCACGAACCCTGGCGAGCCAATCAGAGGTGGATCTGGCTCGGCACGAACCCTAGCTGGCGAGCCAATCAGAGGTGGATCTGGCTCGGCACGAACCCTATAGCTGGCGAGCCAATCAGAGGTGGATCTGGCTCGGCACGAACCCTATAGCTGGCGAGCCAATCAGAGGTGGATCTGGCTCGGCACGAACCCTATAGCTGGCGAGCCAATCAGAGGTGGATCTGGCTCGGCACGAACCCTATAGCTGGCGAGCCAATCAGAGCGCGTTTCCGCATAAAAACAAATGACGCAAATCAGCAGAGACCCAGTTTGTAGTTTTTCGAAGCTATTGTTATGCAAAACGCCCGCAGTGGTTACAACCACCATCGCGACGGACGGCACGGTTGAGGATCGCTTTCGCCCCTTCTGATTTTTTGGGGGCAAATGTTTGCCTAGAGAATAGGGATGCCATTGTTCTCTCAGCGGCGGTGGCTGGATTAAGTCATCTATGCCAGGGGTTTTCAACAGGTGGTCCGGGGACCACCAGTGGTCCTTGAGAGGGTTCCAGGTGGTCCCCAGCTAAGTTGGTTAACCAGATGTAACTCTTGAGAACGTAAAAATGAAACCAAATGGACCCTTGCGGGTCCATTTGGTTTCATTTTTACACTCTCAAGAGTTAAAATATTCATCATCTGAATTAGCCATTTTGGAATGTATGTTTTGCTTGTTTTGTTTCCCAAATCCAGCCTGGAATTGTGGACAAAAGCAAAATGAATCTTTAGATTTGGGGTCTGTGGGGCTAAAATTTCCTCAAATGGTGGTCCGTGGCTCAAATCCTGAATAAATGGTGGTCCCTGAGATGAAAAAGGTTGAAAATCCCTGATCTATGCAAAAAAAAAAAATGTTATGTCATTATGCACCATACTTCTATATTCCATTGTGAAGATGTGCTGTATTTCATCATGTATACAGTATGTCTACACCACAGACAGACCAGCTCTCCCTGAGATAACACTGTGGTGTCCTTGTGCAAGACATCCACACTCACTCCTATCTACCCTTAGTGTGAATACAACTCCGTAAGAGCGAGAACGAGGGACTACCGTCTCCCTATAGACCTCTATTTCACCTATGTAGTGAGCAACAATGTCTGATAACATAGAGTGCAACAGAAAAAAAAAGTTTTTGATTACAGAGAGAGAGACAGAGACAGAGACAGAGAGAGAGAGAGAGAGAGAGAGAGAGAGAGAGAGAGAGAGAGAGAGAGAGAGAGAGAGAGACAGAGACAGAGAGAGAGAGAGAGAGAGAGAGAGAGAGAGATTGGGAGTGACGCGTAGCAAAAGGTTGTTGTGATGGGGAGTCAAACCTGCGACACCGACATGCTGTCAGGCTGGATTAGCAGCCTGAAGTGGTTTGGTAATAGTTTTCGGTCGTAAATACAGTACATGTGACATCACTTTATGAGAAGGAATGCAGTTTACCTGTTTTGTGCGAAAATTCAGCCTGGAATATTGGACAAGGCAAAATAAGTCTTTAGTTTTGGGTCTGTGGGGTGAAAATGTCATCAAATGGTGGTTCGTGGCTCTAATGCTGAATAAATAGTGGGCCCTGGCTGGTATCAAAAAGGTTGAAAACTCCTGCTCTAATCAATTTCATAACTGCACATTTGGCAATTAAAGCAAATGAGACAAGTTGCATGGCATGCAAAATAAAGGTGTTAATAGTGTATAATCTATTTAGAAACAGCCTACAGCACTTTGACATTGAAAGTATGAGAGACCGAGGTCGAGTTAGACAATGTCGTCACTTTAGAAAATGTGAAAGGAAATGTGTTCCAGCATCCCAACACTATTAAAACTTTTATAAACGCATTTTGGTGTTTAGCTGTTGAAAAATAGCAGATCTACAAGCTCATATCGCGCCACTCGATATGAGCTTGTAGTTCTGCTATTTTTGGAAAAAAAAAAAAAAAAAAAGGGGGGGGAAATGTGGTGCAAATCTTTGAATACATTATTTCGGAAGCAAACATTTTTAACTCAAATCTTTGCTTCTGGGGGATCCCTAGAACAACATGTTTTCAGATGAGGTTCTGCAGCTAAATAATAGATATTTCTGGGGGTCCTTCCTATGAAATATGTTAAGCATCACTGACACAGAAAGATAAAAACCAGAACCTCGTGCCAGGGACTAAATTTAGTGTCACAAACTAGAATCTAGTGTCATGGACTAGAATCTAGTGTCAGAACTAGAATCTTGTGTCGGAACTAAATCTAACTTCAGAAACTACAATTTACTGAGATGACTAAATCTACCGTGGGACTAGAATCTAGCATCAGAAACTAGAATCTGATCAGGACACAGTGGGTTAAACTTTTATAAACCGGCTGTAAAAGTTAAATCAAATGAAATATGACTCTGGAGCGACTTCACAGTCTATTCTCACCCTGAAATGTTATCAAACAATTTTCTGATAACGGAGGCGTCAGGGACAGGGTGTCTGGGCAGTATATCTCTTCATTGGAATACAGGCCTGAACACAACACATTCTACAACATTCTACCGTTCAGATGCTCTCTGACTAACTCAGCTGATGTCCTTTACAAAGACAGAACGCTGAAACAGCCCTGTTTTAATGTCCTATTCCAGTGCTTTACTAACTTTTTCATATCAAGGCCCCACCATTTATTCAGAATTCTAGCCACGGACCACCATTTGTTTGTAATTTTAAGCTCACGGAAACCCAAAGTAAAGATTTCTTTTGCTTTTGTCCACAATACCAGGCATTCGGAGAAAACAAACAGTCAAAACATGCAGATCAAAATGACCATTAATCTTCTACATCTCTAGTTGTGTACTGTAGACTTAGGCTAATTCAGATGGTGAACATTTTAACTCTTGAAAACCTAAACATGGACCCGCAAGGGTTTCCATATTTAGCTCTCACAGAGCTACATACATCTGACCAACTTCAACAAAACTTTCCATCATTTAGCCTGGGACCACCTGGAATCCTCTCAGGACCACTGGCGCTCCCTGCACACCACCTGGTGAAAACCCCTTCCTATACTATAACATGCATTCATTGTCCTTATGAATACACTTCATATTTACTGCTAATAGATATACACTGCATGACATGTACAGTATGCTGACATTATGCTGGGCCAGCAGGATTAACTGCTTTTGGTTAGTCACTTGTTTCTATATTTCTTATCCCACGATTATGCATCCCAATGTTTTCGCAATTATGTTAACATGTCATCCATACAAGCTCCACACAGAAAGGCCCTTTTACCAACCAAAGCCTATATGGGCACCGATGATAGAGAGGAGGTAACACCCCGCCAGCACCCACAGCTTCCTCAGCAGGATTCGAACCTAGGACCTTCTAGCAGTAAGGTGACCGCACTGCCCACTGCTCCACCGTGTCCCCCTGGATGTTGTCACTTCTAAGTGTATGTAAGGATTTTCTTTCAAAAAAAGTCTCACAGAGGACCTTTGTCGACAGTGCATGTGCTTCTGAAAAAAAATCGTTTCAGATGATGAGATCAAGAATTGTTGCATTAATAAACAACCATGCAAAGAGGGCTGGCTGTTACCTCATGTTATATATGCGCCTTCTCTATACAAAAACAAGAGAACAGCCTCCACTCAGGGTTTGGCCTATTCCCATAAGGGACCCACAAGAGAGTGTTTCAGCAGAGGCTCCAACCCGGAGCCCTCCCTGGGCACTGGGTCTCTCCTAGTACGACTTAAAACACTTTTAGTCTAAGCCTTTCTCTCCAGTAAGTACAGGGTCTTTCTACAAAACACGTTTGCTTTGATGAGCGTCCACGGAGTCTATACTGCCAAAAGGAGCAGTATGCACCTCCCCCGACAAACGAACGAACAGTGCAAAGCCAGTCTGTGTGTGTCGTTTTACAGTCAGTGTAGTAAACCATAAACGTAAAACATTCCTCATGCTGTGTTATATGTAGGAAGATGGAAGGGTTGGTGGTTGGTGGTTGTTTGCGGTGGTGGAAGCTGCATGGGGACTTGGGGAGCTCAGTGTGGGAGGTCACAGCAGCGTCTGTTAAGACAACATGCAGCTACAGTACGTACAGCACAGTACAGTACAGTAGAGAGAGAGTGACTGTGTTCCTTCAACCCAAAACTCCTTTGGGGGAGACTGCATGGAGCTCTCTGTCTTTCTCAGTAGTCTCCCTCCCTCCGTCGTGCATGCCGGCACAAGGGA
>CM076980.1:7328623-7343623 GCA_039105355.1 Benthosema pterotum | reverse complement strand
TCTCCTCAGTTTTATCAGTGTTAATCATCACATAGTTTTCATATGTATTTTCAGTATGTGTAGGATTGGATGATCAGGGTGTTTTTTTGTGGCCTTTAAATGGCTAAACAAGGAGCACATGCAAGTAAGAAGGGTGTACAGACCGACACTATGGGAGCATTGCATCGGACTAGACTAACAATTCTGATGCCCTCTAAACTAAGGGCCTGAGTAGATTGTCCTTTGAGTTTGGCTGTGGTCCGTCAGTGTATGTAACAATGTGATGCTGATGTTCTATCAGTGTGTAATGGCTAGCTCTCTCTTCTTTGCAAATGCACCGGAGTTACATACATACAGTACATACATACATACATACAAATGTCCTCTCTTTGTCGGTTAAAAACCCACGCCGGTCCTCACTATGCCCCAAAAACAAACACACACATACATTGCCCAAGACATAATCAACAATAACAGGTTGGTCAGGAAAGCAAGTTCTGTCATGAAGGTGCAGCCAAATGCTATATATAGAGCTATCTATTATCTATGTATTATGTATATTATCCATGTCTTCATCCTAGCACTAGTCTTTGTAGGAGTCTGTACCATGTCACTACTAATGACACCAATTACTTTGCAAGCAAGATATCATCAGATAACATAATAGATGTATATATATGTATGTATGTAACCCCCTGTGCATTTGCAAAGAACAGCGAGCTAGCCATTACAGACTGATAGAACATCAACATCACATTGTTACATGCACTGAAGGACCACAGCCAACCCATATACGTTTCAACCCTGTGGTATGCAGATATTTGAGATCTAATCTGTCTTTGTCACATTTATGCCAATATATGGAGATCTCGGTATTGTTATTCCTCCTTATATGCTGCCCAAAGCACTGTTGTTAACAGACAAACTGAGCTTGTTCCCAGCTACAAGTACCTTGGCACAATCATCAATGAGAAATTGTAATTTGACCTCAACACTGGCATGTTGTACAAAAAAGGTTGACAGCACCTACATTGTTTGAGGAAACTGGCTAAGTTCAATGTGGATAAAACTATCATGAAACTGCTCTATGGTGCTTATGTTGAGTCTATTATTACTTTCTTGATTATCTGCTGGTTTGGTAATCTTAGCGTCAAGGATAAGAAGTGAGTTTGGGTGAGTTTGGCACCCAAATGAACAGTCTAGACCACATCTATAATAAGCAGGTGTTCCTAAAGTTAAGTCCATTCAAGCTGATAGAGCTCACCCTCTATATGTACATAGTACATACTGTTACCGTCTGGGCGCCTGCAAGCCCCCCTCATTCATAAGAATTGCTTTATGTTCCTTTGTCCCTAACTCCATCGGCTGCTGAATGCTGCTGAGGGAAGGTTGGGGAGGTAGTTTTGCACTTCAGTACTTGGTGACCGTTTCAGCTCTGTTCTATCGCTGAGGACCTGTCTGTCAATGCATGTGTAGCCCCAAACGAAATAACCAGCATGCAACAGCCCAGCTAATCGGGCACTGCCCTATACTTGCGTAATACTACATTCGGCTAACAAGATTTTGGAAGCAGGAGTGGGTGATGGCCGGGCATTGACCAGGCCCACAAAAATAGGGTATGCCATCACAATTGAAGGCAGGGAACCCTCTTGAAAAACCCAGTGAGTTAACCTTGGCAAACCACACAGAATACCAGTATGGTGAAGATAAGCAGACTGCTAAAGATTTATTCACCACCTGTTTCCTATAGCCTACCGGACCACCCATAAGACTGCTTCTTTGACATAGGACCAGAGATGAATGCATGGTTACGTGATTTTTTTTTTTTTTTTTACTTTGCCCACAAGCACTGTACTGCATCCAACAGTTCCTGGTTAATTGTTGACAGTGAAACACTGGGTCAATTATGACTTAACAACCCCACTATCACATATAGGAGTGAGAGATCCTATAAATACATTAACCATAGCATGAACCATATACTGTTACTGTAGGTACGGGCTCCGTATGAATAGAACCAGCGGCTGATGTATCAAAAGTGTAAAGTTTATTCACAATTAGAAAGACTACTTTAAAATACAGAAGGGAAGCGGGGGTTATATTAAGTCATATCAATATATATCATGATGCTCTAGGGCGGATGTATAGGCAAACAATAGTAATAGATTTACTGAGTCCTCAAAACTAAACAAACACTGCAAATCAACCACTCCAAATCAAAGGAAGTAACTTATGTAAATAAAGCAAAATAAAGTAATCATGGCAAACAAAACTCAAATCATGCAAATAATTAAATAATTAAATAATAATTAAAGGCCCAGTATAGGCCTAATACGTTCTATTATTGCACACAGCCCGACTCATAATCATTGCAACACTCAAACTTTCAAATCCACAATAAATATATGTATGTATATGGCACGTGGGAAAAACTGTGATTTAATGAGCAGATTGGTCCTCCAAGTCAGTATATTTTCAGCAGCCCACTGTATGTAGTGGATTTGTGAATAGCTCGTCTAAAGGACCTGGACGCACTGAAGGCTTGGTTGTTGCTTTCAGCCACTTTATAATTCAGTATTATCGATGTCACCTTTGTAGGACTGAGCACCACCTGCTTCCAGGTCACAAACACTCTGGCACAGGCTCTGGCCAAAACAGTAGGCCTTGAGCCTTAACTGCCCTTGCATTAAATACCATACAACTCTATTTTGTATGGATTTATATATATATATATATATATATATATATATATATATATATATATATATATATATATATATATATATATATATATATATATATATATATATATATATATATGACATTAAGGGGTTAATAATTAAAAATGCCCGAGGCATAATCAGTGGGCACCCTCTTGAATTCTTAAGAGGTGACTCCAAGCTACAAGAATCACTACTATATCACATCCAAAACATTTTCTATCAATATTTATTTTAGCCAGTTTAAATACACTTATATTATGTGATTAGAATAGATGTTTGTGTGAGGCAAAAATCAGTATGATGCAATAATAGGATACTCAGATTTTTTTCTTTCACCTGTCAGAACAATTCACTGCTGTAGTTTCTGTAAGCTCAGTTCAACTGCTGCCCTTCCCCCATACTGCCACGGTTGGGTCGTTAATGTAGCAACACAGCCTAATTAACGACCCTGCACTCTACTCTATGAAGGGCAGAGCAGAACAGTTTGGAATTTGGAACAGTATCTCACACCTTGGACCTTGGTAAACCTGTGGAACTTTCTTTTTGTATTCTTATGAAGAAACCATGATGTACATTTTTACAACGATCATATGTGCATTATTATATATTAGTGCATATTGAAAAGTATGCCTTTCTGGAAAGCAGCAACCCTTGCTTTCCTGGTGCTTCCTGGCTGGTGCTCTCTCCTGCAGCAACTAGTCCACTCTATTCACTGAACGGATCAAATTGGAACTACTTGACTTATGTTAAATGAGTTTGAGACCCCTGTCCTACTGCGTGTTCCATGCTGAAAATAGAGCAGCTCTGCAAGCTCACAGCACATTGTGTCTGCGTCGCGCTGTGAGCTTTTAGATCAGCTATTTTCAGCTTGTGGTGATGTGAGAGCTGAACTGAAAGCCTTCACAAACAAAAGAAAATAACTGGTCTTGGCGCCGTTCTGGGCTCTGTTAAAGAAGTGTTTCACCCCAGACTGTTTATAAGTTATAAGAGACTGAGTAGACCATAAGATGACCAAAAGTTTTTTTTTTTTTTGTTTGATTGTTTTTTTTTGTACTTGGTACACTGCCAAATCAGTTGATTTACAGTTAAGTAGCCAGTGTGGCCGAAATGCACAGGATCGAAGTGGTTAATGCTTAAGTCATATCTCCAAAGTAAACCATTAAGGATTTAAAGGTATAGTAAGTGGTCCAAAACATTTTCTGTTAAAATGCTCCATTATAAGGTGTGCACTGTTGCACTTCATTCACTGTAAAGTATGAGCATGTGCACATACCAGGAGGACTGAAGGATTTCCCAAATCACACAAATCACTAACTATACCTTTTATATAACTGTAGTGGGAAATGAGCCTAATACAATGTTTGGCTCTGAGATAGTGCAGTAGAATTGCCTGTAATCAATGCACCTGCGCAGCCCCCCCCCCATCCCCCACTCCACTCTACTGTAGCATTTTGTAAAGCTGCTACAGAATGCTACAGTAGAGTGGAGTGGGGGATGGGTGCAGTCTAGCTGACAGTTCAACTCGGAGCATAAATGAAACAAGCTATTGAAGAGGTCAGACCAACTTTACACACAGCTCCAGTGTATACTGTACCCCAAGGTGGGCACTGTTGCACTTCACCCCACTGTAGAGTATGTGCATGTGCACATCTTGTAACCAGGAGGACTGGAGGGTTTCCCAAATCACACAAATCACTTACTATACCATATACAGTATATAATTGTAGTGGGTAAATGGGGCTATGTTTGGCTATGAGATGTAGTGGAGTAGAATTGCCTCTAATCACTGCACCTGTGCAGCCCCCCCACCACTTCAGTCCAGAAAGCTGCTACATCCAGTAGGATTTTCCAAATCGCCCAAATGACTTATGGTACCTTTTAGGAATCAAAGGTTCCTATTTTGGATAAACTTTATGAGCTTGCTGCTTTTTGCTGCAAGCTGGATGGAGCCCGCACACCAGATAAGGTACAAAAAGACTTTCTTTATTTGGACGATCCAAATAAAGAAAGTCTTTTTGTACCTTATCTGGTGTGCGGGCTCCATCCATTTTAATAGTATTCTTTTAACCCAGCACCCATCAGTCGATGTGCGTTGCCTATTGTCTTCTTCATGGTTCTATAAAAGGAACAGATTGTAATATTCTCTTAAAGTAGAAGATAAATATGGCATTTAAATACTTGCATATAGTCTAATATATTACCTAATAGAGCATTCAAATAATAAATAGCAAGCCAAGTAAAAGTAATTTCATAATATAATATACCAAATCACATCTCAATCAAATGCATCCATCCATAAACATCAGAGTCAGGGCATTTGGACTTACATAGATCAATGTTCAAAGACGCATGGCATCATCATCAGTTTGTAGGAAACACAGCAGGCTCTGCTGGCTGTGAATTGTTTGTAGACAATAGAATACTGGGCCTGGGGATCCAGGCCTGTATGTAGACTGTGACAAGAAGTGAGGTGGTTGTAGGTTCCATGCAAAGGGGGTTCTACTGAACTTGTGTCTCCTTGTGGAGCGGAGGGGAAATTGTGAAGGAACCTTGTAGTTTGTGACAGGATGGGCAGCTATATAGCCAACATAGGCTAAGTGTTTATATTTATAGTCAGATGAAGGAATAAATAAATTATCATTACAATATATCATTAGAATAAATAATGACAAATAAACAAGTATCCCGATGATAGTATAATCTGTGCTGTGATGGTAATAATGTGCTTGATGTAATGGATACCAATACTAGTAGGCCTAGGTGTCCAAATTACAACTAATATCTGTAAGCTGGGGACTCAGCTGTCAGGGGGACCTTTGCGACTACATGTAGGCAGTTATGAATTTGTTGTACTTCTTCATCAGAATCTGGTTCACACATGTTAGTTAGTTAGTTTATTTATTGTCCACAAGTGGAAATTTGTCTTTAGTCTCATGTACAAAAAACATTAAAAACGACAACAAGATCAACAACAAGCAACAAACATTTACACACAAAACATCTTAACAGGCAGAGAAGAGCACAACAAGGCATAATACTGCACCAAGCCTTTGGAATAAAATATTTTTTAAAAATATTACGGCTACGGTTAAACTTTGGTGTTCTATAACGTCTACCTGAGGGGAGTAATTCGAACTCCCTGTGGAGTGGATGAGAGGTGTCATTGCTGAGGTTACCATACCACATAGCTATGTTAAAGGTCATGATTCCCTCTATGAGGTTCTTGTAAACAGTCTCCATAATGTATTTGCTCACTCTGAAGGAGTTGAGCCTGTGCAACAAGTGGAGACGTTGGTTACAGGATTTAAAAATATTATCTGTGTTATCATTGAAGTCAAGGTTGCTGTCAACAATAGATCCTAAGTATTTTGTTAACTATCTGGCAGGAGGATCTGGCAGGATGGCAGGCAAGATGGCGGCAGGCAACCGTGCTGCCGCTGTCTCTCCTCGAACTAAACCTGAAGTTTACCAAACAACCGACGGTAAAATCATAGTCGAGGATGAATTGCTAAACTTTCTGTCTATAAAGATGAGAACTCTCGGGCACGATGATATTGTTTTGTTAGCAACAAACAATTTCAGTTCGGAGTGGATTGAAACTTCCAAGAAACTCTTGTTTGAACTGTGTCCTTCCTCCACGCAGCGCTGCGTCTCACACAAAGGGCCGCAGAAGGACTCAAACAACATCAAAGCTTGTTTGAAATTACTGAATGAATGTGGAGAGAATACTCCGCGTTTTGTGTCACATTACTTGGACGAGCTCCCGCCGGTCGGCTTTGACCATATTGATGTTTCTTCCCTGCTGGGGCGACTGCAGCAGATAAGCATGGACTTGAGTGGGGTAAAAAGTGTGATTGAGACACAAACAATTGCGTGTGAGCGGCTGCGGGACGTAACTGTGGCTCTTGACAGTCGTGTATCTGCGATTGAAGCCCTGGACAAGGTGAGCCAGAAACAGGACCCGAAATCTGGTGTCACTATGTCGGTCCAGGCCGACAACGAAACTGGTAACATCGACCCGGGAGGTGAAGCAGCCAAGGACGCCTCGCGACCTGCTCCACTTTGGGTCGAGGTGGTGAAGAAACAAAGGCAGCCGCGGCCGCGGCCAGCTAAAGCTCCCGATCATGGAGGAGCCTCTCAACCAGTAATTCGGTCTACAAGAGCACCTGCTAAACGGGAGAGGAAGAAGACGGGCATCGTTGGCACTGGCACGGGCTCCACTATCGCGGTGGTAAAGACCAAGAGGGTGAATATCTATGCCACAAAGTTTTCCCCGGAGCTGGACGCCGACACTCTTAAGGATTATTTGGTGGAGAAGCTGGACCGGGAAGTCACCTGTCGGAAGATAGAGACGGACCAGACCAGATTCAGCTCCTTCCAGGTAACTGCGGAGTGTATGGACGTGGCTGAAATGTACGACCCTGGGCTTTGGCCAGCTGGGACGTTTATACGCCGCTATTTCGAACCAAGAAAGCCCAGGGTCTCTCCGGCTGAGGAGGGTCGGATGCTGGGGGGAGAAACCCCAACGCACGGATCCAGATAATGGACCCATATGATACGGATTATTTCTTACAATTCGCGTGGCCTGCGCCTCGGGCACAGCGTGGGAGACAAATCGAGACGACTAGTCGTTGATAAACTATTAGAGCAGTGCGAGATTCTGTGTATTCAGGAGACGTGGTTGGCTAAACAAGATCTCGACGGACTAAATGCACTGCACCCACACTTCCATGGAGCGGGGGAGTCCACGACCGACCTCCGGGACAAGTTGGTCCGCGGTAGAATACCGGGAGGTGTAGCAATACTGTGGAGCTGCTCTCTTGGCCCGGCTGTGTCAGTGGTAAGACTTGATGTTGACTGGGCGATAGCCATTGAGCTGAAAATCACAGACAGATCTTTTATTGTTCTCAATATATATACGCCATATGAGTCAAATGACAATGTGGACGAATACTGTAACAGACTGGCGTTTGTTCATGCTTTCATTAAGCAATGTGGTTCAACCTGTGTTTATGTGGTGGGTGACTATAATGCGGACGTCTCCGATGACAGCTCTCTGTTCGCTAGACACTTGCTGCAATTCTGCACGGACAATAATTTGAATTTATCTAGTAAAATATTATTGCCTGAAAACAGCTACACATATGTTAGTGATGCGTGGCACACTGTTTCCTGGCTTGATCACTGCGTATCCACGGCGGACGCGCATGCCTCACTGATCAACATAGAAATATGCCATGATTTAGCCATATCGGATCATATTCCCTTTGCTATGAGTATCAAGGTTGAGAGCTTACCTATGCTTAGTGCTGACTATACCAGAGTGTGGTCAGGGAAACTTGACTGGTCGCGTCTAACTGCTGAGAATATCAGCAGCTACACCACTAAAACTGACATACTGTTAGAGTCTGTTCATCTGCCTATGGAAGCGTTGCTATGTTCTGATGTAAACTGTAAAGATGAAATTCACTGTAATAAATTGTGCTATATGTATGACATTATTATCAATTGTCTTTACGAAGCCAGTAAACCCTTCTATAAAGACTGTAGTAGCAGGCGTACCCATCCCGGGAAGCCTGGATGGCATTTGCATGCTGCTGAGCTTCACTCAGCAGCTAGACAGGCTTTTAAAGAATGGACTGCGTCGGGAAGAGTCAGACATGGCCCCTTATTTGAAAACAAAAAGCGGACACATGCTAAGTTTAAACAAGCAGTTAGATTTATTAACAGGAACGAGGCCACCATGCGGGCTGACTCCCTGGCCAGTAAACTCAGTCATTACAACTACTGTGACTTCTGGAAAGAGGTGAAAGTGTTGAATAACTGTAAAGCGCCCTTGCCATCTGATATTAATGGTGTATGTGGTTCTGACAACATCGCTGAACTATGGAGACAGCACTACTATGAATTATTTAATTGTATCAAAAATGACACTTTTCTGCCTGATATTGCTGACCCCAGTGAAAACCCTGTAGTATCTCATGATGAAATTAAGCATGCAATTTTAAAGCTTGAAAACAATAAGGCCTGTGGGGTTGATCGTATCACAGCTGAACATTTAAAACATGCCAGCCGTAGGGTAATCCCTCTTCTTTCCTTGTGTCTTCTTGGTTTCTTCAAACATGGTATTCTGCCTGAGTCTATGATAGCTGTACAGCTTGTGCCTGTTATCAAGGACAAGACTGGCAAAATCAATAGTAAAGACAACTACAGACCGATTGCCCTTGCTAGTGTGCTGTCCAAAGTATTGGAGATGATAATTTTTAATAGAATAGAAATGTACATCTCCACTAACTACAACCAGTTTGGGTTTAAGCGTAAACATGGAACTGATATGTGTATATTTGCTCTGAAAGAACTACTCTTTAAATATCAAAGCCTAAATACAACAATGTTCTTATGCTTTATCGATTCCTCTAAAGCTTTTGATAGGATTAATCATAGCAAACTTTTCCATAAGTTGACCCAAAGGGGGGTCCCTAAATACATAGTCCGCATCCTAGCTTTTTGGTACGCAAACCAGCTCGTACATATTAGATGGGGCAGCTCTGTCTCTGCAGGCTTTAAAGTCAGTAATGGTGTAAGACAGGGAGGGATCCTCTCACCCTATTTGTTCAATGTCTTCATGGACGATTTGTCCAGCTGTCTAAATAAGTGTAAAACTGGTTGTATTGTAGGAGACACCATTACCAATCACTTCATGTACGCGGATGATTTGGTGGCTCTCTCTCCATGTAGTGCTGGATTACAAGAACTACTCTCTATTTGCTCTCAGTATGGAGCTTGCTTTGACATCAAGTATAACGCAGAGAGAAGTAACATCATGGTTGTACGCTCGAAAGACGATAGGAGGGCAGTCTTTCCTACGTTTTACCTGAGTGGCAAGGCTCTTAGTGTGTGCAATGAAACTAAGTATCTGGGTCACTACATGTCTGATGATTTGTCAGATGACAGAGACATTCACAGGCAATGTAGTAAACTATATGCACAAGCAAATATGCTTAAGAGGAAATTCCACACGTGTTCCCCTGAAGTTAAAGCTTCACTTTTTAGAGCCTACTGCACACCATTATATACTGCCCAGTTGTGGGTTAGATATAAGGTTAAATCTATGCAGAGACTAAATGTAGCATACAATGATGCCCTGCGGTTGTTACTGCGGGTGCCTAGATGGCACAGCGCCAGCACACTGTTTGTGAATATAGGGATACCCACCTTCAAAGCCCTTCTAAGGAACTTGATGTACAGATTTATGTGTCGGTTGAATGAATCGGTTAACCTCATTCTAATGAAATTGGTTGATCCCACCAAAAGCACTTTTAGATATAGCTCAAGTCTGTGGCGCCACTGGCGCTGTAGCCTTTTTTATGTCCACTGATTACCTATGCATCTTTTATGTTTCTTGTATTGATATTTGTATGTCTGTGTAGTGTTGGTGGTTCTATGTTTCGTTAGTGTGGATATGTTTGTGTATTGGTGGTGTTTGTTTTTGTTGTCTGTAATGCTGTGTTTTATGGTTGTGTATTGTTGCTGTATTGTCTTTCTATGGACCCCCTGAGAGTTCCTGAATAAAGATTGATTGATTGATTGATTGATATCTCTACATTTTGTCCCTTCATCTTAAAGGGCTGCACAGGGTCCTTTTGATAAATAACCAGTTCCTTTGTTTTTGTTATATTAATATCTAAGGAGCTTACGTCGCACCAGTTTTGGAGAGAAGACACGTGTCCTCTGAATGCTTCTTCCCGCACTATTTCTCCCTTTTTTAGCATGGCAACCAAAGCCATATCATCAGCATACTTAAAGAGACTAAACTTCTGATCTAATTTGAATTCATTAGTGTACAGGGAGAAAAGTAAAGGTGATAGTATTGTCCCCTGCGGAGCACCTGTGTTAAGCACAGTGATGTCAGAGCGGGTGTCATTGACACGGACCTGTTGAGGACGGTTAGAGAGGAAGTCTCTGACTAGGTGGATGATACCACCATTAACCCCTATATCAATGAGTCTCTGCAGGAGAGTGTGTATCTGCATGCTATTAAAAGCAGAAGTAAAATCAATAAACAGGACCCTGGCTGACAGTTGCATCATCAGTTCCCCTCTGACTTTTATAAGCAAATTGTAGATGATCAAAACAATTAGAAACAGACTCTGTTATTAGTCAAGCTATATACTCTCTCAAAACATTTCCCCAGAATAAAGGTAAGGGCAATGAGCCTGAAGTCTTTCAGTTCAGTGGCTCCAGGCTTTTTGGGAAGAGGTACAATGCAAGACATTTTCCATCCGTTGGGCATAGTTAAAGAATCAAGCAGGTACTGAAAAAGCTCCAAAAGAATACCTTTAAGTACATAAATGTTTTTTTTTAAGAACTCTGCCTCTCAGGCCATCAGGCCCAGGAGCAGAGTTGGGCTTGATACAGGACAGGCTAGTTACAATCTCATGTTCATTAAGTGTAATAGGGACATATTCAGGAATGGACCTACACACATTATCACGCTCTGTACTGAAGTCGTTATTATCAAAGCGACTAAAAAAGATGTTTAAGTCATTAGCAAAGGATGGAGAGGGGTGTGACAGGGGGGTGCGCTTTTGCTTAGAGTCCCTGGCCATCATCACCTTTAAACCTTCCCATGCTTTCTTGGCATTTCCTGAAAAGTAGTGATGCTCCACTTTATCCTTGTATTCTATCTGTCTCCAGCTCGCATCGCATTTCCTCCTTACAGTCCTCTGTCCAAGTCACAATCTCCTTTTTTACTGTCTTTTCCCGTTTTAGCCGAGCCCTGTAACGTGGAAGAAGATGTACGACCTTGTGGTCTGACTTCCCCAGGGCAGGCTTGCAGGTGGCTTTATAGGCATCGGGTATGTTGCCGTAGCACTTATCCAAAGTGCGTGCCAAGCACGTCGGACAGTCTACATACTGATGTAGGTTGGGGAGGTGATCGGACAAGTCACAAGAGTTAAAGTCCCCAATAAGCAGCACGGGTTGATTCGCTGCACGGGAAAGTGGACGCATAGCGCGTATTTCTTCTTTCTTGTTGGTCAACGAGCAAACATTGGAAAGAGTTATTACCGGCAAGGGGGGTCTGCTGCCTCGTCTCCTTAGCCGTTCTCTCACTCCGCCTCTCGATCCTCTTTTCTTGAATTTAGTCCATTTTCGTGTTCCGGTATTTTTAAATTCTGGATACTTATCCAGCAAGTCGAAGTCAGAGTCTCCTGGTCTGGCTGGTTGCCTGAGTGACAGGAGCTGGTCCTGGCTGTAGGTGAGGACCTTGCAGTTTAAGCTCCATACTTCAGCGATTAAACAGCTGACAAGGCACATAACCAGCCACAGTATCATACCGATCTTGAACTTGAAGCTCCCCCGGAATTCCCATAGACTGCCATTATAAAAATCGACCCGGAAGAAAGGACTACTGAAAATCGCTTGCAACTGGTACATGGGGTGACAGTTCATCAGACTTGGGGTCCGTTACTTTCCTTGCATTACTTTAGAAAAGGTAGTGACTCAATATGATGTTATTATAAGAACTCAAAAGGTATATTAATGACATAGTACAATGTTGAATGAAAAATTGTGCTCTTATATACCTGCATGTGAGAAGTAACAAAGAAGAAACCTTTAACCTTATAACTTAATCTGTAATTATTATTGGAAGTTATATTCAAGCATGTTCAAGGCCATGAAGAATTGTGAATGTCAAGTACAAACCATTTATTCCATTTTTGGTTATGCATCCTGGCACAACATAGCTCCATTATGCTTAGCAATAAGCATAAAGGAAAGTGAGGACCGGTCGACCGACCGACCACAGCGCTGTAGGGGGGCGCTGTGGAGCCCGGTCCTCACTTTCCAAAGGTCCTCACTCTGTGGGTTAAATATGAAGTCAGTCCTCACTATCCCCCAAAAAAGTGAGGACCAGCAAAATGTCCTCACTTCCCAAACGGTCCTCACTCTGCAGGTGGAAAGCACGTGTGTGTCCTCACTTTATACCAAAAACAAACACACACACACACACACACACACACACACACAGGCACACACACGCACAGACACACACACGCACAGACACACACACACTCTCACACACACTCTCACACTCACACACGCGCGCGCACGCACACACACACGCGCGCGCACGCACACACAGGCCGCAGGCCATCCCATTTACATAGGAGTCACACGTGCAGTAAATTAGGCGCATGTTCCGCTGCACTGCGTCTGGGGCAGGCCCAGGGCAGTGGGGTGTGATGTGACAGCATCCTTCTACTGTCCTCTACTGTATTGTCCTCCGTCCATCCATCCATCCACCCCAGTGTTGCCAACTTGGCGCATTTGTTGCTATATTTAGCTTTTTTCTAGACCCCTCTAGCGCCAAAATTAGTGAAAAAAAATCGGGGTGAATTGGGGTGAAACCATCCATCCATCCATCCATCCATATCCATTTCATCATCACCTGTATGAGCACTTTCACTTCGCCCCGCCCCGCCCTGAAAAGGAGACAAGGGTTCTTATTTTGTGAAGAAGTTCTATATCTAAGAGAAGATGAAACGATAAATACTTGATGAGGTGAGGCCGATTTGTTCTTCTTGCTCTGAATGTCTAATGAGAACTTCAGAAATATGTCAGCAACTCCTGTTACATTGACGCGAGTTTGACGTTGTTGGGGCAGGAACGAAAACAAAGATGCCCCACCAGAAGGACAGTGGACGGGCCAACAGACATCTGGCGGTCCCTACACGGGGGGTTTCCACAGAGGCACATTCAAAGGGGGGAAAAAAACGTTTCCTTTACTCTGCCGGAGGCTAGCAGATTGACCCTGACCTAATCTAATAGAGAGGCTGCATTTAAAAGTGAAGCACTGGACCCTGAACCAGAGAGGAGACACAGAGAGACCAATCAATCAACCAATCAATCAGTGTGTGTGTCGTCGATGTCACCACAGGGGTCAAGGGTCAAGTCCAGGTTAAGACCAAACCAAAGCTGTTTACTGTTGGCTCTCTGTCCAGGACACCTCAGTGTGGAGTTCAACCTGCAGGCAAGAATGCTACAGGAAGAGTTCTCTACCTTCTGTACTGTATACGTCTTGGAAAATATTCCCAGACCAAACTATTCAGAAAGGTGATGCAGACTTCAGAGCAGGTACTTCACCATAGACGGCTTTAGGCTCTCCTAGCAGGGGGGGGGGGACCTCTTTGTTTTGTTTTGCACGTGGAACAAATGCATTATTCCAACCACTTCCTGTCTGATCCATCTGTCTGGTGCTCCAGCTAAGCCAAGGGGAGGCAGTCTAGAGAGTCTAATCGAGAGGATTACCAGAGGTTTTTTTGCAGGGTATCTACCCTATAGGGCAGGGGATTTCAACCTTTTTGACACCAGGGACCAGTGTTGCCACAGTTACTTTGAAACAGTAATCCGTTAGTTACGTTACTGACTACTTGATTTGAAAAGTAACTTAGTTACGTTACTGACTACTTGATTTGGAAAGTAACTAAGTTAGATTACTTTAGACGTGGTATTTTTGAAAGTTGACAGTACTTTCTCACCAGGGCAGAGCGTGCATCGGACCCTGATGTTACCATCATTAAGTGAAATAAAATCAAAATAGTGGTTGTGCTTCCAACTGCTAAACGCGAGATCTGAGGAGTAGAATGTTTGCTACACATATCAACACGTGGAGCGGGAATGTCACCTAAAAAAAAGGGCCTGCATGTTCCAATCGAACGCCGCCTCGAACTCGTGGATTCTACAGAGTGAAATGCAAAAAAGTAACGCATCTAATATTAAATAAGTAACTGTAGTCTGACTACTGGTTTTGAAATAGTAGTTGCGTTAGACTACTCGTTAGTGAAAAAAGTAGTCCGACTACAGTAACGCGTTACTAAGTAACACGTTACTGGGTCCAACCCGCAAGGGTCCAAATGGACCCTTGCGGGTCCATTTGGTTTCATTTTTACATTCTCAAGAGTTACATCTTAACCAACTTAGCTGGGGACCACCTAGAACCCTCTCAAGGACCACTGGTGGTCCCCGGACCACCTGTTGAAAACCCCTGCTGTATATAGGGGACACAGGAAGAACATGCAAACTCCACACAGAAAGGCCCTATTGCCAACCCCGCCTCAGGCATGTCTATGGTCACTGATGAGGGCCAGGAGAAAACACACCCCCATGCCGCGCCCAAAGCCTCCCTACAGCGGGAGTCGAACCCAAGACCTCCAAGCTGTGAAACGACAGCACTAGCACCTGCTGGACCAACCTAATTTGTGGGCTCTCCAAACCAAAAAGTATCATTTTCTTT
>CM076980.1:7318623-7323623 GCA_039105355.1 Benthosema pterotum | reverse complement strand
GATGAGTGTAGATCTACGGCAATCACAGGAATTGTGTTATGTTTTTTCAGTAGAGCGGTGTTTTTCCCCCTACATTTTCGTCAGAATTCACATTCAGAAACTGCAAAGGTGGCAGATCTACAAGTTCAAATTACGAGCTTGTGAATCTGCTATACATTTGGTGCTTTTACTTGAACCTGTAATATGATCCTGTAAATTGTCATTTGTAAATTCAACGAATGTATATGTATATGATGTTTTTACTTAATGTAGATCGCTCTCGAGCATCTGCTAAATGCCTAAATTGTAAATGCAAGTGGTTCACATACAACCATGGGGCGGAAGGGACTTGACAAAGGGTGAATTTAGAGAGCTGTAGAGGTCATCTCCCCCAACAACAGAACAGTGACATATTATAGCCTGTTAAGTCATCAGTGCATCCAGGAAAACACTCATCTACCTCAGTGACCTCAGTGTAAATGGTCTTTAATCAGTGAATCCACAGCAATCTCAGACAGAGCATCCTTCCTAATCAGTGCATCCACGGCAACCCTCTGTCCTAGCTCCAGGAATTAACTCACCCCTACGTAAGCTACTGTAACCTTCTGCTTCCGTCACCCCCGGCCCCGTACTATGTTTTAATGGCGAAAACGATCTTGTTTTGTTTTTTTGTTTTTTTTTTCCCCTGAAGAAGCGGAACTACGGACTTTCAAAGAGGATTATTTGGACATCTTGGAATATTTTCATTAACCTTCGGACATTTCGGGACTTTTTCGATAAGTTTGAGCAGCGCAAGGACGCATAATGACTTTAGTTCTTCATCTTCAGTCACTTCTTTTGGTTCAATTAGGTGAGTATTTTACTTTAGTAATTAGATTACTTATTACTTTATTTACTCACCATTTTATTTACTCACCATTCTCGTATTCAGAGTTGCCCCCCCCCCCCCATCCCCCCTCAACTCGCTATAGCCGGTGCCGCACTTAATTTATGCTGCAACTGATATAAGAATGAATGCCCTCCAGTCCACACACCCACCTGAGACCACCACAAATTGGTTGGCTCTTTCAAGAGAGGACTAAAGACGTGCCTTTTTATCAAAGCATTTCTTTAAGCTACCCACTTTTGAAGTGGTGCTTGTGTGTCCGTGTGTCCCTGGGTCTGATCATGAGCGTCCCTGAATCTGAGTTGGACCACTTTTTTTGTCCTCTTCTCTAGGCTTTATGCACACATCTTTTTCAACTTTTTTTTCAGTTTCTTAAGAAGAACTTTTCTCCAGAGGTTTCTGAAGAAGAAAAGCATTCTCTGATGCTCTCAAATGGTTGTCTGCGGCTCAGATTCTGAATAAATATTGCCCATGTAATAATATGCCCGAGTATCAAAAAGTGCCTGCACAAGTTTCAGATGCTCGTATCTTCTTCAAATACCGTCCAAATTCAATGAACACTACATGGTATGAAAGCTTATGTTATGTAGTTTCATAATATGGGAAAGGGTGAAAAGCTATATTTGACTAACAGAGAGTTTTGATTCTGAAAACATCACTTTACAGAGAGTCAAGCCCAACAACCCCCTCAATACATACCTTCTGAAAGTGAATTTCCACATACTTTTCTTTTGTCCCTGTCCGAACGTGTGTAGTTTTCAATAAAATACGTATTTGGAAAAGCTAAGATAAACTTGGATTGAAGGTAAGCATCACTTTGGGCCACAAATGTGGGTCTTTTTTAACTCATGGCAGCTATGATATCAGAATTGAACAACCCTCTAAGACAGTGGTTTTCAACCAGTGGTCCGGGGACCCTTACGGGTCCATTTGGATTCATTCTATGCTCTCAAGAGCTATATTATTATTAAAAATCCGAATTACTGATTTATAAGAGGTCTACACAATAAGAACATGTAGAAGATTTTTATTGCCCATTTAAACAGTTTAACAAACGTTTTTGTCCACAATTCCAGGCTGGATTTCACAAACCAAACAGTCAAATTGAGATCAAAATGACCATTAATCTTCTACATTCTCTAGTTGTGTAGACTTAGCTAATTCACATGATGAGTATTTTTTACTCTTGAGAGCGTAAACATGAAAGTTTCATGTTTACGCTCTCAAAGAGTTACATCTGGTTAACCGACTTTCCATATTTAACTGGGACTCTCTCTGGTTGAAAACCACAGTACCCTTTCACAGGCCGGTCAGAGTCAGCCAAAGGGCCGCATTTGGCCCCCGGGTCGCATAATGCCCAGGTATGCTCTATGCATAGGTACACCTGGGTAACATTCACGCTTGCATTCAAAGCAAACAAAGGTTTGACTGCACCTTACCTCAGTGGCATTATAAAACCCTACAAGCCCTCCCGTGCACTCGATCAGCCGACACTGGGAAGCTGGCAGTAGCCCCACTAAAAACACCTGGACAACGCTCCACGCGCTCCAAGCTCTTCTCCCTCCTGGCTCCAAAACTATGGAATGCACTTCCCACTGCAGTCAGAACCACAGGCTCACTACCTATCTTCCGCCGCAGTCTGAAGACACACCTCTTCAGACTCCATTTCGGCCCATAGCCCTTGTATTACATACCAACCCACAGTACCTGCTGCAATGACTTTTATAGGTTGCCTAATGTATTACAATGTTTTTAGCGCTTCATTGTATATTGTAAAATGTATTGTAAATCCTGATTAAATTGTAAAATTTTCACCACGGTAAGTCGCTCTGGATCAAGAGCGTCTGCCTAAATTGTAATTGTAATTGTAAATTGTAAAGATGTCGACTTACCACTTTCCTCTTGGTGCAGAGGAAGGCGTGACACTCCAGAGTCTCGTTCTGTTGGCTCTGGACGATGTAGGCAAACACTTTATCGTGCATCTTGTCTGCCGTGCAGTATGATATTCTGCAAGGGAAAAACACACAAGGCAAGGCAGTTTTTCATTAAAAGAGAGAGATGTCACAGTTGAAGCTGCAGCCAAGCAGGCCAAACGCCGGCCAAACTTAATTTCAAGCCCTTTAATGAGCTGACAAATCTGATTTTGTCCGTTCCACTTCTCAATTCTCCACACATGAGTAAAATGACCGAATCACACAACAGTAGGCCACTGTCTGCCTCGTGGTGCGTTCACACTCACAGTGAACAAGCAACAAGCTACAAGTCATTTTAAATGGAAGCCGGCGGCAGCAGCGCTAACACATTTTACTATGCCATTAATACACCTTAGAGATCTTGCATGGAAATATGAAAAAGAAAAAAATATTACCATGGTGAATGATATCAGTTACAGTTAAAAGCGAAGTGTCACAACAAGTTAATCTTGTCTCAACTTTTTTTTTTCTGTGAAGTTTTTTGTTTCAAATCAAAGAAAAGTCTGCACACGATCTCTGTCTGCCCCCCGTCTTCATTTAACCTCACAACGTTTCGCCCCTCCGGGCTTTATCATATACTTGAAAAAGCCCAGAGGGGCGAAACGTTGTGAGGTTAAATAAAGACGGGGGTCAGACAGAGATCGTGTGCAGACTTTTCTTTGATTTTATTCAGTTTTGTTGTGTCCAGCACCGGCTCACACATTTGGGATGTGCATATCGGTTCCCTTTCTCTACTGAAGTTTTTTGTTTCATCCATTGTCATCCTCTCCACTTCAATCTCAATCCCACAATATTGCTGAAAGAAAAATCATATTCTTCCAGGTGAACCAGTTCCGGTGTAATTTAACCCTGTTATTTTCATTCACATGGTGTGACTTGAGCAAAACTTCAGCACAGACTCTGCAGAAATACAGGTATAGCTGGGATCTGCCTCACCTTAGGCTTGGAGTCTAAAAGTGCAGGCAAATACAGTTATTTTTTCCCTAAAAGACGGCTAAAATGTGCAAACGAGGCTGTAGCAATTGTCAGCCGTGTCGAACCTTTGCTTTCATTGCACACTCTCTATAATGCAGGAGAGGGAGCTGCGGGATTATTTTGTTTTGTTTGTGTGACTTTTCCCCAATCGCATCGAGTCCAAAACTACAGCGTTGGCAATCTCACTTCTCAGCATGTCATGTAAGGTACAGGCTCTGGTATTCAGAACAAGAAATGTTGTTAAAAGAAAAAATAAATAAATAAGTGCAGGTGTTGTTGGGACTGTGGGTCGCTTTTCTCTATGGAAATACATTCTGGGACTTTCATGGAGGTGGATGGCCGGACGCACATTCAGGGACATCATGTGTATAAACTACATCCATCCTGATCTAAAAATTGAGACTGCTCTCAACTTGTAATCGCTTGAGTCTTGCAGCCCTCCCTCTAGAGCAGTGGTTTTCAAACGGTGGTCCGCGGACCACCAGTGGTCCTTGAGAGGGTTCCCAGGTGGTGCCCAGCTAAATGATGGAGAGTCGATTAAACGGGTGTAGCTCTTTGAGAGCGTAAGAATGAAACCAAATTTGGTTCAAGAATTAAAATATTCATCGTCTGAATTAGCACCACTTAAGTCGACACGACCAAGTGCGACGTCGACACGACCAGGAAGTAGAGCTGCTCCGTCGCAGTCGCTGCAGAAACATCTCTGGTTTCCATGGGGACAGCGAACCTCTCATCCACGTTGTTAACAAGATGCCACAAGCTGTGTTCTGTTGTCAGAGGACAGACTCTGAACACCACAAGGCTTATAAATCGAGCACCGAGTTGGTACGATTAAGCCTTTGTGTTCTGAACGCGTTTTGGTGTTTTAGCTGTTGAAAAATAGCAGATCTACAAGCTCATATCGCGCCACCGAGTGGCGCGATATGAGCTTGTAGGTCTGCTATTTTTGAAAAATTGTGAAAATATGGTGCAAATCTTTGAATACATTATTTTGGAAGAAAACATTTTTTAACTCAAATCTTTGCTTCTGGGGGATCGCTAGAACACTGTGTTTTTAGATGAGGTTCTGCAGCTAAATAATAGATATTTCTCGCGGTCCTTCCTATGAAATATGTCAAGCATCACTGACACAGAAAGAGATTTTTCCAGAAACACTAGAATCTCGCACCAGGGACTAGAATTTTGTG
>CM076980.1:7218623-7313623 GCA_039105355.1 Benthosema pterotum | reverse complement strand
AAAAAGTCAAAAAGTGCTTTACAATTTATGAATGTTTCAAAGAAAGAAATAATGTCTCAATCAACTTCTCTCAGACATAAGTTAACAACTCTGAACAGCAACACTGAAACTCAGCCTCAATTTCAGACATGAATGCAACAATGTCTGTTGTAGGCTATTGAAAAAGGTTAACAATTGCCCCGGTCTGAATACAGGGAATTTTGTCTGTAACTCGTCTGTAAACGTGCACTTGCGCTTGGGCATGGTGGTGGAGACTGACAACCACGCTGTCTAGTGTCTACTAACTGATTGGCGAAGGCTGCCTGCACTGACTCTGCTCAGGGCTGAGGTCATCGTGCGCAGTGTCCTAGTGCCTGTCGATTTACTGGTCCGATGTAAGCAAAGACGTGTCGGAAAGGAACTGAATGAAAGTAATTTTACAAAAACCAGGACATTTCCTCATTTTCTAAAAAAAACCTGGGACACCCAGGACAGGACGTGAAATACGGACATGTCCTGGGAAATACGGACGTATGGTCAGCCTAACTACTGCCACTTTATCACACCTGGTTAGCTTAGCACCTTCACCTCAAGTTAGGTGTACAGTTTGCACTTTACTGGTCTGCTGCACTATTGTTTGTCTCGTCTATATATTGTCTCGACTTTGTCTTATTGCACTGTCTATTGTCTTGACTATTGCCTTATTGCACTGTCTATTGTCTTATTGCACTGTGGAAAATGGAAACGCTATTTCATCCCTGTATATGTCCTGACATACTGTACTCTGGAGTGACAAATAAAAAACCTTGAACCTTGTTTGGGAAGCCGTCTTCGTTACTAGATGGCTTCGTTACTTCGTTACATTGATACTAAAGTCAATGCTAGCGAGCTAAAATGGGTCCATCCTCACCACGGAAAACGCCAATGTTCCAATCGGCGTCATTGGATGATCAACAAAGAGGCCCAAACGTTGTGTGTTTCATCCAAACGATTCTGGATCTAGAGTTATTCAGCTTTGTAGCCTGTATAATAGGAGGTGAACAGTCTACTTTACTTACTTTACTGTAGAAGGAAAAAACATAAATTCTACAACAGCTCGTTTTGAGGAGCTAATCTGATTGGTCGAAACGGGTCACATGCAGTTACCTAAACCACCACTCAGTAACGCCTAATCAATGCTAATATTCCAGTTAGTGTTTTTCTCTCAGAGCGCAGCAGACTGGGTGGCGAGGCTGGATAGTTTATTGGAACATCTGCGTCGTAGTGACTACATCTGTCATTAAAAAAAAAAATACCGGTATTATTTCAGTGATTGTGTTAGTGTTAAGGGTAAACTTAAAAGTGTTTTATTGTGCGTCTATCGTGCATTTTATTGTGCGTCTGTGAGTCAGCCTGTGCTGATAATGGAGGTGAAAGCTTTGGACAAACAGCTGTTCATTGAATGGACTCACTCCAGAGAGTGTTTGGGACATGGATGAGAGATGTGTGGTGCGTGCAAATAATACACACTCTCACACGGTTGTGCAAGTGCACGACTGAACGTGCGAGCCAGAGAGAGCGCTTACACATCTCCTCTCTGCACGCCCTGAGCAGGGGCGGATCTAGGCATGGGCATGGGGGGGGGGGGGGGGGGGGGCTAAATACCCAGTCTGCCTCCCTTGGGGCAATCAAAATGATTTCAAACACTACTACTGCTACTAAGTACAATTTTGACAACACTAAATCAACAGCATTTCATCATTGAAAACAGAAAACTCTCTGAGTCAGACCTTTAGCTTTATGCATGCTGCGTGTCTGTTGCAACTTCAACAACAACTGATGTTATTATTGATGCTTATACTTGACTAATAAAAGTCCTGTAACCGAAAATGTTATGGGTACGGCTTCATCGCCCGTGGCGCGAAGAGACACGGGCGATGAAGCCGACCCCATACCATTTTCCTCTTGCCTCTCCAACATTTACTCTTGCCCCCCCAAATGGGACAAGTTATATCCGCCCCTGGCCCTGAGCCTTCCACACACATGGATGAGGTGTGAGACCAGAGAGGAGGGGAGGAGGGGAAACGACTTTTGTTATATTGCAGGGTGAAAAAGACGAGCAGAGCGTGATGCTATTTCACAAGCTCAGGGGAGGAGGGGAGGGGGAGGAGGACACGGGGAGGAGGGGAGGAGGGGAGGGGAGGAGGAGGGGAGGGGAGGAGGACACGGGGAGGAGGGGAGGAGGGGACAGGGGACGCACAGTGCACTTGGGGACACACACATCCATATCAGGGGACCAGACGGAATCTGTGAATAGTCATGGGAGGCAGGGGCGGATGTAACATTGGGGGGGGGGGGGGGGGGGGGGCAAGAGAACATGTTGGAGGGGCAAGAGAAATGGTATGGGGGCGGCTTCACGCCACGGGCGATGAAGTCGCCCCCATACCATTTTCAGTTACAGGACTTTTATTAGTCAAGTAAAGCATCAATAATAACATCAGTTGTTGCTGAAGTTGCAACAGACACGCAGCATGCATAAAGCTAAAGGTCTGACTCAGAGAGTTTTCTGTTTTCAATGATGAAATGCTGTTTGTTTAGTGGTGACACAGCTGTAGTTAGTTAGTAGCAGTAGTAGTGTTTCACATCATTTTAAAGGTAGGGGAAGTGATTTCACTTTTGTCAGATATCACCCCCAATTTTTTTTCTGTTAAAATGCTCTATTATAAGGTGTGCAGACCATATATGGAGTTTCCCCCTCCCCCACGTTAGCAGAGGAGCTAATAAAAGTTCCCCAGGTGGAGGGTGAATTCTCCTCTAATCAGGATCGAGCAGTAGGTTCACATAGTGTAGCTACTCTTGGGCGCCCCTAGTGCACCAGGCTGGTACTACATGATGAATTTCAAATCACTTACCCTACCTTTAAATACAAGCACACAATATCTTGGGTTGTTTTGCATGGCATCATGTTTGGTGGGGCAGACTGGGCATTTAGGGGGGCATTGCCCCCCCATGCCCATGCCTAGATCCTCCCCTGATGGGAGGAGGTAGAGGAGGAGGAGGAGAGGAGACAAAGACTGACCTGTATATGGAGATGTTCTCTATCAGCTGGTTGGAGGCACTGTCGTACAGGATGATTCCCCGCGGGGAAACCGTTAACGTGACTTTCTGGAGCTTCTTGCCACTGGCTTTGGCCTGCGAGAGAGAGACAGAGAGAAATGTTAACCCCATGTACCAGTGGTTTTCAACCTTTTTCATTCCAGGGCCCACTAATTATTCAGTATCTGAGCCACGGACCACCACTTGGTGACATTTTAGCTCCACAGACCCCCAAAACTAAAGATTTATTTTGCTTTTGTGCACAGTCAAACATACAGTACAGATCAAAATGACCACTAATCTTCTACATTATCTAGCTGTGTAGACTTTAAGGGTCCATTTGGTTTCATGTTTACACTCTCAAAGAGTTACATCTGGTGAACCAAATTTCCATCATTTAGCCTGGGGACCACCTTGAATCCTCTCAGGGACCACTGGTGGTTCCCGGACCACCGGTTGAGAAAACCCCTCCGTTATACTCAGTGAACGCAACCTCAATCGAGAGAGGAGACCTGGCTCCAGAGTGAGGACAGATCATGCACCCACTTCACGCAACATGAGGTAGAGACTGAGCTAGACTTACTAACCATCTGTCCACTGCACCACAACATCCGAGACATACACTATAATTCTCACAGATTACAATCAAACAAGGAGAGTTTGGAAACATGGCGGAGGACAAAAACCTTCCATACCTGTTGAACAATGTCTGTACAAACACAGCAGCAAGATTTGTGACAAGGATACCAGATGGAACTAAGGCTGTTGAAAATAGTTAATTAATGGGATTAAATTAATTTTGTTGATTAATCTGATTAAACATTTGAACGCAATTAACACACTGACTCAACCCACTGAGCATTTTCTCATTGAAAGAAATGGGTAGAGCACGGTTTTACAGAGACATATAGCTGTGTGTCTCCCTGTAACCAGAGCCATAGAGTATAGCTGGAGGATCTACAAGCATTGGGGGCTTGTAGATCACCTATTTTGATACATATTTTAAAGATAGATGGTTATTTTTTTCACAGATTCTGTTTCTTTTTTAAATGTTGAAATCCTGTACAGCAAAACATGCATATTTTGGACATAGTTCGAATGGTGATTAATCATGATTAAATTAATTTTGAAGCTGTGATTAATTTGATTAATTTTTTAATCATTCAACAGCCCTAGATGGAACACAACCACCCTAAAGAAAAAAACATTGTGTGTATTCTTGCATCAAGTGAACTTGGCAGATAGAAATTGATCTGTTGTATTGATTGTATTGTTGTACTGTTGTGTTGTGCTCCTTGCTTTGGTTTTCCCTGGCAATAATTGAGTTGTATTGTATTGAATTGAGAGAGGCAGAGAAAGAGAGAGATAGAGAGACAGAGAAAGAGACAGAGAGAGAGAGAGAGAGAGAGAGAGAGAGGCAGAGGCAGAGAGAGAGAGAGACAGAGAGAGAGAGGCAGAGAGAGAGAGAGACAGAGAGAGAATGCGTGTTTGCGTGTGAGAGAGATTGTGTTGAGAAATACGAAAGCAGTGGTTGAAAAAAGACAGAATATGAAAGCAAAAGCGTGAGAGAGATAGAGTGAAAGATGTGTGTGAGAGAGAGAGAGAGAGAGAGAGAGAGAGAGAGGGACTGAGGGTTAGACAAGCAATACATCAGAAATAATCAGAACAATAAATTCAGCAAATTGGCACATGC
The DNA here is from genome assembly GCA_039105355.1 of Benthosema pterotum. Classification (NCBI taxonomy): domain Eukaryota; kingdom Metazoa; phylum Chordata; class Actinopteri; order Myctophiformes; family Myctophidae; genus Benthosema; species Benthosema pterotum. The sequence continues at coordinate 7,308,876 of CM076980.1, read as the reverse complement.
TATCCACATATCCAATGCCATCACCGTATTTAATGTCGATTCCCGCTCAGACTTGGCATCACGACTCGAGGCTAGTCCATCGGAAACCACCGAACACACACACACGCGCACACACACACAAAAGAATAGTTACAAAGATTGATTTCTTGTCGTTGGACATTCATCAAGCCGACATAAAAAACAAACTTCCCCTCCGACTCAAAGAGACGCTGAAGCCAAGCAGAGGCCTCTAAAAAAGATATCAATCAATCCATGACCAAATTATATCAACCTTCAATCATACAGACTAAATAAAACATCTACAGATCGACAAGTGTGGGGCAACTGTGGCTCAGGAGGTAGAGCAGGTCGTCCAATGATCCGTGGATCGGCGGTTCGAATCCCACCTCCTCCAGTCTACATATTCTTGGGCAAGAATCCCAAATTGCTACCGTTGTGCTGGTTGGTTCCCTGCATGATTTCTAGCCACAATAAGTGTGTGAAAGAGCGTGAGAATGTAATGCCACTTCCCACCACTTCATGACGTCGTCCGCGAGCCCAGAAATAAATTCCCCATTCATTCATTCCTCATGGACTTTTCCAAAATGAAAGACAATTGTGCTCGTGGCAAATCATACCAACAATGTTTTGGGACGATCAGATAATTTGTAAGAAGGAAAACAAAACAAAAACTGGTCTATCCTGCTGTTTTTTTTTTTTGTTTGTTTTTTCTAACTAATTATTTGTTGAAATATTGTGTTGTGTGGTGTCATGATTTGTCACAACCCGAGTTGTTTTTGTCGGCGGCGACTTCATATCATATGCATAATTTTTGAAAAATCTATTAGGAAATGAATGGGAAAATTACTTCTGGGCCACGGACAGTGCCATTAAAAGGGCGGGACTGCACAACTCCAGATAAATGCCCCATTTACAAATGAAAGAACACTCACGCACCAGATTAAACACTACGATATATAATTTATCACAATTATGCAGCCGATGTGTCCCGATTTTAATTTGGGCAGGTCATTAAAAAATGTTCAGTTTATGAGTTTACTTTTATCTACCAAATGTTTTGTTTATTCTGCGCAACTGGAAGATTTCTCAAACACCCAGTCTGGGCAGAGTAAATTGTGAAAGCAAAATGCCAGAGACACGGAATGGATTCTGGACCTACAGTATATGAACCTTAAATTAACATTGACTGGAATGTAGTTGAACGGATTCCTTTTTGTTTTTGTTTGATTTTCTTTTGGCTGTTGTGTTTTTGGCTATTATGTGGAATGCTGTGATATTGCTGCTGGTGATCTGACACTAGATTCTAGGTTTTCTGAAAGAAATCTATGTTTCTGTGTCAGTGATGCTCAACATATTTCATGCCAAGGACCCCCAGAATTATCTGTATTTGGCTGAGGAGGACCTCCATCTGAAAACATGTACTAACGATCCCCCAGAAGCATTTGAGTTAAAAAAAAATATTTGCTTCTGAAAAAAATATATTCAAATATTTGCACCAAATTTTCACATTTTTTCAAAAATAGCAGACCTACAAGCTCATGGCGCGCCACTCGGTGGCGCGCTATGAGCTTGTAGATCTGCTATTTTTCAATAGCTAAAGTATGCTTAGAACATCAGAATGCTGTGATATTGCTGCTGTTTTGTGCTGAACTTTTTTTTGTAAAAGACAGAAGAAATAAACTCTAGAGTACTAAGTTTGTTTATTTGTGATTTGTTTGTGTGTGTGGAATGTCCTCAAATCGATTCCTGGCATCGGTGACAAAAATGAGTTTCTGGGCATCGTCTGGGCAGGAGATTAAAGGTCCAAGTAGTGTGGATTAACCTGCCAGAGAGTGTTTATCCTCTGACCTCGCTAAACATGACTCTACAACATATGTCAAACTCAAGGCCCGGGGGCCAAATCAGGCCCGTGAATGAATTATCTTCGGCCCGCAGGATGATATTGAATCAGTATTGGAACTGGCCCTCTGGTATATTGCACACACGATTGGGTTCAGCACATTGGGTTCTCGCTTGTCGAGTGAAATGTGCTTTATAAATAAACTTGACTTGACTTGACTTGACGATGATAAGAAATGAATGCAAATAACTGTTTTACTTCCTCCACTCAGTCTTATTTAGCTTTAACATATTTTGACCTGATTGTACAAAATGTTCACTCCAAAAGAACACATGATATTTAAATTTGCGCGGTGTTTTGTGCTGTGTTTTTAACATTTGTCCCGAAAAATCTGTGGCGTGCTATGAGACGTGAACACCTGCTATCTTTCAATAAAACTTTTAAGCTTAACTTTTAAGTAAAAAAAAAAATAGCAGTTTACGTCATTGTAAACCGGTGTTGAAACACAGACCAGTATCTCCGGCCCTCGACTTGTACCAATTTTTCTATTTTGGCCCACTCTGTATTTGCGTTTGACACCCCTGCTCTACAACAACAGAGCCAGGAGAGGGGAGGCATCATCCGATACGCCACGAGGTTAAAAATATCATCGTGGTCATTTAGCAGCCCCAGCCACTCCATCCTCCTCCTGCTCTCACCAGACCATCAAGGACAGCCCAGAAGTGATTAGACCCGTCCTGAGCTCCTCTCTCTGTGACGGCCGTCTGGTGTCCGGTGGCCGCCATTGTCCCGTTTGTGTCCCCCCTGTCCGTCCAACCGACTCTACTAACTTCATTAGTCCTTTTAGTCCTGTCACCTCACAGCTGACCTGTAATGTCCAGGGTTCGATTCCCGCTAGGGACACCGCTGTGGGTGCTGGTGGTGTGTCTCCTCCTCCGCATCATCAGTACCCATACCCGAGGCGGGGTTGGTGGAAGCGGCCCTTCTGTGTGGAGTTTACAACTTCTCCCCATGTTCCCCTAGGGTCCCCTAGCCAGCTGGGGCGCCTGATGGAGGGGACAGGAACTGTTCCTTCCACACACTACGGCCAACCAGGGAGATTCCCCGCTTAGGTCAGGTGAAAAGAAAGGCAGCTTGGACTCCTCATGCATTGAAGGAAGCATGATGCCAGTCCACTGACTCCCTGGTTTGGTAGAGGGTGTGCAGAGCCCAGGATCACATTAGGTAATTGGCACTTTTATCCCACAAAATTGTGGGATAAAATATATATATATATACTGTACATAAAAATAGAAGATTTCTGAAAAACCTATGTCAGTGAAGAAAACTCAAATCATGTTGTTCCAGGGGCCACTCCGGAAGGAAAGATTTGAGTTGAAATGCTCGCCCCCAAAGAATATATAATACATTCATTCAAGATTTCCGTCACATTTACCCAATTTTTCAAAACTAGCAGATCTATAAGCTTTTATTACTTGCCTTGAATGAATGCTCCAATCAGAAGCCACAACAACAGACCTCTATACGTGGACGAGCATAGCCTGCACGACTACAGATAAATAAAAACAGCCTTGTTATGTACTATTTATGTCAATTATAAGTTATTTATGAACTGACCTCGGCTGCATCTCGGTCAGTTGTTCGTAAACAACTCACCGGTTCGTTGGATATTATCCCTTACGTGGCCTGGCATTCGGTGTTGCGATACAAGACATTTTTCAAGAGCAAAATTATAATATAATGACGTAAAAACATCACAAGGGCTTCTCGCCCTGATTGGGTTAGCCTCCAGGGATGCCAGATCTAATAACAATAAGCCTTTTCCACCGTGATGGAGTGCAGCAGCCTCGACACACACATGCACGTCATACACACGCCGAGCGAATGGCGAATGGTGTCCTCCACGTTTAAGTGTGTTCCCGTCCCTAAATGCCAGCTCTGGCCTGGAGGGGAGAGAGACAGACAGACTCGCAGGGGCGGATCTAACATACCCCATTTGGGGGGGGGGGCAAGAGAACATGTTGGATGGCCAAGAGAAAATGGCATGGGTGCGGCTTCATCGCCCGTGGCGCTACGCGCCACGGGCGATGAAGCCGCACCCATACCATTTTCGGTTACAGGACTTTTATTAGTCAAGTATAAGCATCAATAATAACATCAGTTGTTGTTGAAGTTGCAACAGACACGCAGCATGCATAAAGCTAAAGGTCTGACTCAGAGAGTTTTCTGGTTTCAATGATGAAATGCTGTTGGTAGTAGTGTTTCAAATCATTTTAAATATAAGCACTTTAATTTGAAATATCTTGGGTTGTTTTGCATCATGTCATTGTGTTTGGTGGGGCAGTCTGGGCATTTAGGGGGGCATTGTCCGCCCCCCCCCATGCCCATGCCTAGATCCACCCCTGAGACAGAGAGAGAGAGAGACAGACAGAGAGACAGACAGAGAGAAAGAGAGACTCCCTTTTCAACCGAGTGTCATTCGGGTCACGGAAGAAGAAAAATGACCGTGCGACTCGTATGGTTTGTGGCGGTGTCGAGAAGGAAACAACATTATCAAAAAAATCGGAAAGGTTGTCAGGATCGGTTGGACTCGAACCCGCGACACTATGTCAGGCTGCATCAGCAGTACAGCAGTCAAGGTGCCCCAACTGACCGCTGGATATCCTAGACGCCTGTACCAGGGGAAAAAAACACATTACTGTATGTCCATCGCTGAGAAAATAAATGTCTGTTGTGTTCTTTCTATGATTGCTTTTTTTTCTGTGTCGCTGTGTTCTGGGAAAGGTTTTATTTTTTGACGGTGTATGTTTTGATTTGAAGTATAGGGCGGGTGAGTGTGAGTGTGTGTTTGTGTGTGTGTGTGTGTGTGTGTGTGTGTGTGTGTGTGTGTGTGTGTGTGTGTGTGTGTGTGTGTGTGTGTGTGTGTGTGTGTGTGCGTGCGTGCGTGCGTGTCAGGGTTGGGAAGGTTACTTTAATACCCTACAGTCACAAGTTATTTGCTAGTCAGTAACGTAATCCAGGTTACCCATATTAAAAAGTAAAGTTAACAGATTACTTTTAGCTACTTTGGGATTATTTCATTAGTTAATAAACTCTATTTAAAAGATATTTTTTAGCCAAAACTCAAAATACATACAGTATAGCTATATTTTTTGCATTTTTCCCCTATAAGTGTGCTTCTACTTTGATGCTGCAGCTGTTTCCCTGCTGACAGACACTTGCTTTGTCCTGCAGATGATCCAGAACTTTGTTGTTGTCAACAAATCATGAAATCAAAACATTCGTCTGGCTCAGGGAAGGCAAACCATTTCATTGTTTGGAGTTTGATGTGGAGAATGTAATCTACCATGTAACCCTGTTACAATAACCCCATTACTGTAATACAGGTTACGCATTTTAAAATGTACTCTAAAATGTTTTTTGGTAATCTGATTACATAATCCTTTTACGTGTAATCTGTTACTTCTCAACCCTGCTCTCTCTCTCTCCCTCTCTCTCCCCATAGCCCCTATCCTCTCTCCCCCCTCCACCCCTCTCTCTCACTGTAGCCCCTATCCCCTCTCTCCCCCTCCATCCGTCTCTCTCTCTCCCTCTCACCGTAGCCCCTATCCCCTCTCTCCCCCTCCATCCCTCTCTCTCTCTCCTCTCACCGTAGCCCCTATCCCCTCTCTCCCCCTCCATCCCTCTCTCTCTCTCCCTCTCACCGTAGCCCCTATCATCTCTCTCCCCTCCATCCCTCTCTCTCACCGTAGCCTCTATCCTCTCTCTCTCCCTCCATCTCTCTCTCTCTCACCGTAGCCACTATCCTCTCTCTCTCCCCCTCCATCTCGCTCTCTCACCGTAGCCACTATCCTCTCTCTCTCCCCCTCCATCTCGCTCTCTCACTGTAGCCACTATCCTCTCTCTCTCACCGTAGCCACTATCTTCTCTCTCTCTCTCCATCTCTCTCTCTCTCACCGTAGCCACTATCCTCTTGACGGCGGCTGCTGACAGCTCCTCTCCTTTGGGCTGCTCCACCATGGTGACTCCCAGGTACTTGAGCTGGAACACCATGCCTTCCAGTAGCGTCTCCCTCGTGTCCGTCCAGTTCTCTGGAAGCTCTGAGGAAGAGAGAGAGGAAAGAGAAGAAGAAAGAGACTGTCAGATCGTCATACACACACACTTGTGGCATCAAACCCGCCTGTCAAAGAATTGGTTTCAGAATTCCACTGTGTCTTTCCTTATGAAGCCGTTTTATTATTATGCACCACATCCCAAACGGACTCCCAGAGAACAGAGCCAGGTATGCTGCCCAATGTGTGTGAAAATCAAGCGATAATACCCAGTAGACTGCTTATCAATCATGCCAATCTGGTCATGTCTTGTCACATGCTGACAGCTGACTGTATTGATGATAAGTGTCCTCAGTCCCATCCTGACTGCACCTCAAGCATGTCACGGTGCGATGCATTTTAATGCAGATTCGGCAACTGTAATCAATGCCGAAACAGTACAGACACACAGGGCTTAAAACATACCTGGGCATTATGCAGCCCGGGGGCCAAATACCGCCCTTTGGCTGACTTTGACTGGCCCGGGGACCACCAGTGGTCCTTGAGAGAGTTCCAGTTAAATATGGAAAGTTAACCAGATGTAACTCTTTGAGCGTGTACCAAATGGACCTTGCGGGTCCATTTGGTTTCATGTTTACACTCTCAAGAGTTAAAATATTCATCATCTGAATTAGCCCAAGCCTACACAACTAGAGAATGTAAAATAATGGTAATTTTTTATGTTATCCTATCCTGTTTTGCTTGTAAAATCCAGCCTGGTATTGAGGACAAAAGCAAAATAAATCTTTAGTTCTGGGGTCTGTGGGGCTAAAATATCAGAAATAGTAGGTCCTGGTGTCAAAATGGTTGGTCTTACTCTTACTTTTATCTTGTAAATAAATTAATACTACGCAGACTTTAGTTCAGCCTTCAGTCTTGGCCCTCCACAATATTTTATGGATCTCATTTGGCCCCTTGGGAAAAAAAATTGCCCACCCCTGGTTTAAAAGGAACCCTGACTAATTAAACAAATATGGATAAATACATCATACTTGCCCTCTATAACTAGAATTGAACATATAAAGCACATAGATGAACCAAAGGTGGACAAAATATGTAGTTGTTTGATACATTCCATTACTTCTACTGCAGAGCGATCTCTTGTGACAGGCACAGTAAAATGGCGATAAATGGTTAAATGGTAAAGGGTACATTTATACAGCGCCTTTATCCAAGGCGCTTTAAATAGCTTGTGCATCACATTCACCACATTCGCACACACATTCATACACTGATGGCAGTGGAAACCATGCAAGGTAGCTACTAGCACATCAGGAGCAATTAGGGGTTCAGTGTCTTGCTCAAAGACACTTCCACAGTAACTCTGCGGGAGCCCGGGATCGAACCGGCAACCGGATAAAAACATGAACTATTTTTAAACTAAAGAGCTCATTCTATGTGTGTTAAATGTACCCCAATCCAACCCTTGATGCTGAGTGCCAAGCAGGGAGGCATTTTGCTGCTGGGCAGTTTAAACGAAAAACAGTCTAAGCCTGTATTTTAATCTGAGCTTGTATCTGCACAACATGCAGTGCAACAAAAGGCCAAAATTGATTAAAATGCTGCTGCTGCCTTTTTACTGAGGCTTTTGATTACTTTCTTGTGCTGCACAGAAACTTTTATTTAGCATCACTTACAGCTGGACTTTAGTGATTATCTGTAGTTGCATATTAAAACGTCCTTGTATAATGTTCTGTCTCTCACTCTGGGTCTTAGTGTTTCCTGTAATTAAATGCCCTTGTATAATAATGTCTTTCTCTAGCTCTGAGCCTCAGTGCAGGGGCGGATGTAACATGTCCCATTTGGGGGGGGGCAAGAGAACATGTTGGAGGGGCAAGAGAAAATGGTATGGGGGCGGCTTCATGATGAAGTCGCACACATACCATTTTCGGTTACAGGACTTTTATTAGTCAAGTAAAGCATCAATAATAACATCAGTTGTTGTTGAAGTTGCAACAGACACGCAGCATGCATAAAGCTAAAGGTCTGACTCAGAGAGTTTTCTGTTTTCAATGATGAAATGAAATGCTGTTGGTTTAGTGGTGACACAGCTGTAGTTAGTTAGTAGCAGTAGTAGTGTTTCAAATAATTTTAAATAGAAGCACTTTAATTTGAAATATCTTGGGTTGTTTTGCATGCCATCGTGCTTGGTGGGGCAGACTGGGCATTTAGGGGGGCATTGCCCCCCCATGCACATGCCTAGATCCGCCCCTGCCTCAGTGTTTAACTGTAAAACACCATGGACTGTAAACTGAGCTGAATAAAGCTGTCTCGGAAGTAAATTCTGGCTACTGTAATAAAAACCAAAACAACATGAATGCAACAAAGCCGTCAGACGCTCCACTAGCAGCCGCTGTAGCAGAACAGGAGGCCAACCGAAGTCAAACATCTCACAGATTCATCTCCCCGAAAAATATACTTCCAACAAAGTAGTTTTACAGCAGAGCAGCTGGAGGTGGGAGAGACTTAACCCGTTTTGTTCTGACACTACTGTAAGTGATGTCATTTTAAAATACAATATGTAAAAGAGGAAAAAAGAAAAAAAAAAAACAATTCATGGTCATAATTTCACAAAGCATATTTGATTTTCATGATGCATAATAAATATGAGTACATTATTGTTTTTCTTATAAGGTTAAAATATTGAAATGTTTAAAAACATGATGTGATGGCTTTCTGGAGTGGAACTACGCCCCCTGTCTGTCATTAGAATCCTAACATTGAGTATTGATGCCTTGATTGTATGTCATTACTCGCAGGTGGCACAGAGTGCTGTCTCATTTTCATTGTAACTACGCTCTGCACAAGGAAGCAGCACTGTATGTAGCGGTGTGTGAACGTGATATCACACTGCTAAAAGGACATAAGTTCAAAGACATTCTAAAGACTGTTCACAACTCAAGATCCTCTTTACACAACAAGCGGCCAACGAGGTATTCTGTCATTTAGACTACCGTAGTTTTATTCTTGTTGTTTGTTTGTTTGTATTTTGATTTGTTTGGGTTATGTTATGTACTGCATTGTGATTGATATAGTGTTTATTGTTTTTTGTGTGAACCTAGTTCTCACGGCATGTTGGAGGGATGAGAAGAATGCCCGAAAATAAAGTGCCCGTTTATAAAGAACCCGACCTGTGTCGTCCGTTGTGAAAAGAGCTACAGCTACATTCTAGTTTCTTACATGAGATTCTTGTTTCAGACGCTAGATTCTAGTTTTTGACACTACATTCTAGTTTCTGACGCAGGTTCTTAGTTTTTTGATGCCAGATTCCAGTTTCCGACGTTAGATTGAAGTTCACAATGCTAGATTCTATAGTTTTTGACTCTAGATTCAAGCCAACAACGCTAGATTCCAGTTTATGATGCTAGATTGTAGTTTCTGGCAGTAGATTCTAATTTCTGACACTAGATTTCTAGTTTATGATGCTAGAGATTATAGTTTCTGACAGTCGATTCTAGTTTTTGACAGTAGATTCTTGTCTTTCTGAAAAATCCTGCGTGCCTGTGTCAGTGATGCTCAACATATTGCATGCCAAGGACCCCCAGAATTATCTACAGTATATCTGGCTGCAGATCCCCATCTGAAAACATGTTCTAGGGATCCTCCAGATTTTTTAAAAATATCAGATCTACAAGCCCATAGCGCGCCACTCGGTGGCGCGCTATGGGCTTGTAGATCTGATATTTTTCAACAACACCAACACTTGTTTTGCACAATACAGAGAGACTTAAAATGTTGAGGTTCTCTCTGGGAGTAACAAGAGCAGATAAAGGATCAGGAACGAGGACATGAAAGGGACAGACAGACACGTGTACCATGTTTAGGAGATAAAACCAGAGGAAGACCTAAGAGAAGATTTATGGATGTGGTGGAAAGTGGACGTGAAGTCAGGGCCGGATCTAGGCATGGGCAAGGGGGGGGGGGGGGGGGGGGGCAGGGGCAAACATGATGGCATGCAAACAACCCAAAGTTCAAATTGAAGTGCTTATAATTAGAAACACTACTACTGCTACTAACTATAATTACAATTGTGGCGCACCGCTAAACCAACACCATTTCAAAACAGAAAACTCTGTTTCAGTCAGACCTTTAGCTTTATGTATGGTGCGTGTCATGTTGCAACTTAAACAACTGATGTTATTATTGATGCTTACTTGCCTAATATGAGTCCTGTAACCCCCCCATCGGGAAATGTTACATCCGGGCCTGCATGAAGTTAGTAGGTGTGAGAGAAGAGGAAGGCAGGAGGAGAACTCACACTGTGGTGACCTCCTGAAAGGGAACAGCCCAAAGGAAAAGTTTTACAGATACTAAGCAGCAGCAGCAGCAGCAGTGATTCTCTATAGCAGCCAGGCCAGGACATGAGGATAGTCTTGGGCGGTATTGATTTTTTAATATCGGTATTGATAACATGTTAATTAGCTCGATATTCGATATTACCGGTATTGGCCATTAGATGGCGTGCAATCAGAGTTGGACACGTTCCACCAGTCACCTAGTTCTCAGAATTGATCCCACAGATCCCAAAACTAAAGATTTATTTTTTGCTTCTGTCCATGACCATTAATCTTCTAGTTGTGTAGACTTGGGGCTAATTCACATGATGAATATTTTAACTCTTGAGAGTGTAAAAATGAAACCAAATGGACCCGCAAGGGTCCATTTGGTTTCATTTTTACACTCTCAAGAGTTACATCTGGTTAAACAACTTAGCTGAGGACCACCTGGAATCCTCTCAAGGACCACTGGTGGTCCCCGGACCACTGGTTGAAAACCACTGGAATACAGTATAACGTCGGTATTTGACGATATTCGGTATTCGATATTTTTATAGACCCAACGATATTACTCGGTATTGATTTCCAATATCGCGATAAACGGTAATACCGATATATTGCCCAAGACTACATGAGGATACTGCAAGTGGGGGAAATTAATGATAAAAATCTCTCCCTCTCTCTCTCTCTGAGGATCATTTTCATTTCATTCCCGTGGTGGTAGTCTCCTGCTCCCTCGCACTCACAGGATTGTCTCTCTCTACTACTTTCATCATAATCTTTAATTTTTAGTCCACAATTTTGTAACCCATTTTTTCACCCAGTGCCAATTCCTAATGTGATCCTGGGCTCTACACACCTGGTCTCATGCTTCCTTCAATGCACAAGGAGTCCAAGCTGGGGGGTTTTCCTGGTTCCCGTGGAAGGAACACGTTATTCCAACCAGTTCCTCTCATATTTCTTATGTATGCTATCCAGACAGTAGATCCTATAACACCAGTGCCGAAAAAAAAAAATAGCTCACTATCTAGCTCACCATTTACTGTACCTATCACCAGAAACCATTACTTGACTGGAGTGATGCCAGACAAAGTCACGGATGACATCCAAACTTTAGATGGATGATGATCGCCAAGTGCTCACACATACCAAGGTTTGAGCTTCATCAGTGTTGCCAACTGCCAAAATCCACTAGTAGTAGATTTTAGTATGCGCAAGATGCTTGCCTGGAAGGGAATATATATATAATCAAAATTATTTATATAATCAAAATGATCATTAATCTTTCTCTCTCTTGTGTAGACTTGGGCTAATTCACATGATGAATATTTTAACTCTTGAGAGTGTAAACATGAAACCAAATGGACCTGCAAGGGTATAGACGTATGTAGCAGATACGTACGTACTTACGTGTGATGTCCAACACGACGATTATTATTTGTACTTTGCAAAAAAAAAAGAATAAAGTTAAAACTGTACATGAGAGACCAGTACAAACTCTGGCACCAACTATTTTTGGAATATGACAGAGCACATGAAATTGCAGTCATTCATGTACTCCATCCTTTTCCTCCTTCTCTACTCACTGCCACAACTTCCCTCCCTGTCATTCCAAAGTGAAGCTGCAGACGCAGCAGAAACACAATGAAAAGGTAAAGACGACTCACCCCCCTCACCCCATCCAGAAAAAAGTGCTTGTGACATGACAAAGCTTTTATTGTGGTTGTGTGACATGACAAAGCTTTTATTGTGTTTTCTGTTAGCGTTCCATTAACTTTGCACTAAGTCCGTCCTCCTGGGGAGGGTGAAATCTCCTCAGGTGTTCGGTGAAGCGTAACATGTATATAAACGGTGACAGAACGCCGTCATTCCCCATGGCACCGCATGGCGACACATTGAGAAACAGTGACAGACAGTGTGGGCAACTGCCAAAATCCAAAATGCACTAGAATGGCGGTTGATGCCTACCTGGAAGGGAATATGACCATTAAAGGGGAACTCCTCCCATTTTCAACATTCTAATATGTTGTGTGGACATGATAAAAGAGTTCTGTATTTCCTAAAAATGGAGGTCTGAAAAAATCATGAACATGGTGAAATACATCTGATGACATCATCAAGATGTATTTCACCATGTTAATGATTTTTCTTTCAGAGCCCCTTTTCCTGAGAGGGTACAAATGGAACCAACTGGATCCGCAAGGGTCCATTTGGTTCTAGAGAAACAAGCATCCAGCTCTTATGAAAATAAGGAAAAACAAGCATCCAGCTCTTATGAAAATAAGGAAAACAAGCAACCAGCTCTATGAATACAAGTCCAAACAATCCAAGTCCAATCTATAGGCCACATGAGCATTTATAACCTATCCACATTTGAAAGTAGACGATCTACAAGCTCACATTGCGTTCATTTGAGGCATTGTTCAGCTTGTAATATCAGTAAAAAAAAAAAACAAAGCAAAAAAAAAAGAACTTTAAACGTCATAATTTTCACTCAAATCTCACTTGATATTCTACCCACTTCACCTAGTAGTATTTCTCTCTGTAGCGCGTGAGGCGATGACATTCAGTGGGAATCTAATATTCTAATATTTCGGTGTGAGCAGAAGACAGAGCCTTTCTTTTTATCCCCCCTATTTCATCTTTATCTGTAGAATGCTGAAGGTCATGGTCTGCCTGCCTCTCCACACATGGGCAGAGACAGAGACAGAGACAGAGAGATAGCCGTGGGCCCTGCTCTACTCTGCTGTCTGCATGGTCACAGGACCAACACAGGACCACCACACCGAGACCCACTGAAAAGGAAAGACAATACTGTACTGTATCTAGTATAGCTCCTACAAGGAGAGCCTGTGAAGTCAAGAGGAACTGGATAAACCCTTTTAGTTGTACTATGTTCATCGTCAAGGCCAGGGGAATGCTTCCTCTCTCCTCTGAATTTTAAGTATAAAGTAAGTACACTAAGTCTAGCCAACCAACCCATGAGTCCCATAGGGCAGGAGACCATCTTCTGTTTCTGTACAGAATAAGTGTAGTACAGTACATTGTAGTAGTATTAGTAAAGGGAAAATCAGAGCACTCCATCTGTAAAGGTACAGTAAGCGATTTGGTAAACCCTCCAGTCCCCCGGTAGCACATGCACACACTCTACAGTGAGGGGAAAGTGCAACAGGCCAACAGAATATACTGTACATCTGGGCCCCACCCCTGCTCGATCCTGATTGGAGGAAGGCGTCCTCTCATCTGATTCGACGAAAGACTTTTCTCCCAAAGCCCAAACTGAAACTAGTTTTTTTTTCTCTACCCCAAGGGCTCACTGAGGACAGGGAGGAACTCCTTATATGGTCACCACACTCTATAGTAGGGAGCATTAGGCAAAAAAAGAAGAAAGAAATGGCATATTAGAATTAAGTGAAATCACTTACCGTACTATACCTTTAAACATGCAGTCAAATATGTGCAGAGTGTATATTTAACAACTCTTCAATTATGTCCAAATAACTTCATATTTATAATAAAGTAAACTTCAAGTAAACTGTAAACTTCACGCAAAGTGTAAACTTCAGAAGCAATTCGTGAAAGCCCTTCCTGCAGCTCGTAAAATGTTGATAATGGGCTTCATAAAAAGGACCACCAGGCCAGGGAACATGCCCAGGGCCTTTCCTGGTGACCTTTAGGGCCGAGATGAACCCAGGAGGGCAGGGCAGAGCGGCCATGTTGTTTGACTGTTCCCCCATAAAACATTTATCTGTGTGTCTGTCAGCACCAACTGGGTGTCCGGAACTGATCTTACAAACCACTAACTGGACCAGGCAACGCTTTTTTTTTTGTGCAGCCAAGGTTAATGCTTTTTTGTAAGCCATTGTCATGTGAAAAAAAAAATCTACCAGCTGACAGGGTTTTGTGTGGTTGCAGATCTGCCACCTTGGAACACAACAGCGACAATAATTTGAAGGGGCTCCACCGTGAATTTAAAAATCCAAATTATTATATTAATGTTGCCTTTCAGTACCTCTTCATTGAACCACAGTGGGAGGATGTGGGGACTGATCAATGCATTAATGCAACGTGAGTGGAGTAAAAGTTAAAGGAGGAGGAGCTATTCAAATTTCTCCCTGAATATGATGACATCACATTAGGAAAGAATCTGAGAGGGAACCATTCAGATGCACCCATTCAGAAAATCACAGATTTCTCAATGAAGGTATGATATGATTGTTTAAAAACAATCATATCAAAACAACTTTTTGGGGTGCAATTTTTGGGGGACTAAAAGCACCAAAAAAAATCTTGAAACATTTCTAGTTCATGTTAAAGGTTTTGAACTTCTGCCAAAAACAGGGACACGTTTCAGGCTTGATGTGGTTAAGTGGTCCGCTACAGCTCATAGTTTCACACACGGAGTAAACGCCAAGAAGGACATTTCTAATGGACTTGAAAAGAAAGAAAGAAGGATAGGCCAGGGTTCCACCCTCTCCCCGGAGTCACAGACAGTCACCCACGTGGTCCACATGATCTCTCTGCAACCCACATGAAAGAACACGTTCAACTTGACACTGTAAGCAGTCGCTCAATAACAAGCTAACAAACAATTAGGACTCTCTAGTTTAAAACGACTAAATGCTGCAATTGCTGATGCTCGAGTCACAACACGTCAAGGCAGGATAGAACATCCACCCACTACTGTTAAAAAAACTGCATAATAGGCAAACTAAATAATCAAGTCAGGACTATTTTTTTCTTCAGCTGGCTGTGTCTACCAGATACTTTTCTCAGCGGCATTTCCAAATAATAGGTTATCCGGGTTCCAAAGTAAGTGGCTGGTAGTGTAGTGTAGCCGACAGGCAGCCAACGCGTGGAACAGTATATTTGTGTGGTTAGAAGTGACTACAGTGTAATGCTGCACAACCCAACCCTGCTGAGTCATTCTGTTTCTGCTGTGAGAAGAACACTCAGACCCTGTTTAACCTTTTTAAGACCCCCAGGCCCATTCCACTAAATAATGCCTTCTAAAAAGTAAGTTCTCAAATGTTTCTCAAAGGTCCCCAGCTAAATGGTGGAAAGTTCGTTAACCAGATGAATGTAGTCTCTTGACAGCGTTAAGATGGTATCATCTGATTCAACACACTTAATTAAGAAGTGGTCACAAATAGAGAATGTAGAAGACTAGTGGTCATTTTGATGTTTGCCTGTTTTGTTTGCGAAATACCAGCCTAAAATTGTGGAGAAAAACAAATGAAATCTTTAGCTTTGGGGTCTGTGTGGGGCTAAAATGTCATCAAATGGTCTTCCGTGGCTGAAATTCTGAATAAATAGTGGGCCCTGGTATGAAAAAGGTTGAAAACCACTGGATTATTGGACCAACCACATCTCCCGCTGGCTCTGGCCGTTTCTCCGTTTCCCTCATGTCAGATCATGATGTGGCTCCGAGTCAAACATCTGTGGACCATCGCGGGCTGGGGGGAGGGAGGGAGGCAGGGGCGGATTTAACATTTCCCACTTGGGGGGGCAGGAGGAAAAATGGTAAGGGGGCAGCTTCATCACCCGTGTTGCTTCGCGCCACGGGCAATAAAGCCGCACCCATACCATTTTCGGTTACAGGACTTTTATTAGTCAAGTAAAGAATCAATAATAACATCAGTTGTTGTTGAAGTTGCAACAGACACGCATCATGCATAAAGCTAAAGGTCTGACTCAGAGAGTTTTCTGTTTTCAATGATGAAATGCTGTTGGTTTAGTGGTGACACAGCTGTAGTTAGTTAGTAGCAGTAGTAGTGTTTCAAATCACTTTAAATATAAGCGCTTTAATTTGAAATATCTTGGGTTGTTTTGCATGGCATTGTGTTTGGGGGGGCAGACTGGGTATTTAGGGGGGCATTGCCCCCCCATGCCCATGCCTAGATCCACCCCTGGAGAGAGGGAGGGAGGAAGGGTGTGAAAATGGATAAACACAGAGCTCACAGAGGGCGGGGTGGAGGATGGAGGAGGTGGAGGAGTTTGTAGGCCAAAACACTGTTTTCAATTCCAGAGGTGGATGATTCTGGCAACGCTGCAGATAAATGACAACACAATGTCATGATGTCAGCGGCTGCAGTACTGTATGTACGTTCTAACATTGCTTAAAGGGGAATTCCACTCATTTTGAACATTTTTTCTGAGAGTGTACAAATGCAGATGAACCCAAATCATTTGGTTGCATTTGTGCGCTCTCAGAAGTGTCTAAAGAAATCCATTAAGATGGTGAGAAGAGATGTTTCACCATGTTAGTAGCTTTCTTCAGACCTCCATTTCTTGGGAACACAGAATGGGGGAACTTTTTTTTTATCATGTCCACCCAGCACCTCTAGGGTATACTAATGACATATTAGAATGTTGAAAATGGGTGGGTAACATTGGAGAGCAGAACAGGCTTGCAGAAAACAAGTAAAACTGCAGGGAGAGGAATAATAATAATAAAACAACTGTCACAGGACAAGTTTGCACTCTACCGAGTGCTGATCTAGTTGTAGAAAGCAGACAGGGATAATTACATACTATTAGAGGGGTTTTCAACAGGTGGTCCAGGGACCACCAGTGGTCCTTGAGAGGGTTCCAGGTGGTCCCCAGGATAAATGTTGGAAAGTTGGTTAACCAGACGTAACTCTTGAGAATGTAAAAATGAAACCAAATGGACCCTTGCGGGTCCATTTGGTTTCATTTTCACACTCTCAATTAGCACTATTTAATTAAGAAGTATACACTGTTTTGTTTGCAAAATCCAGCCAGGAATTGTGAACAAAACCAAAATAATTATTTAGTGGGGGCTAAAATGTCATCATATGGTGGTCCATGGCTCAAATGCTGGTGGTCCCTGGGATGGTTGAAAACCACTGTACTATTACATCATCCTCAAGTCAATGGAGCCCGGAGCCGATCGCAATACTTGTCATCTGCCTGGAAAAGTGAATTGCAACAATCCCTCTGCCCTACGTTTAGTTAAGCCTGGCTGTCATGAAAGCTAGCAGTGAATAGATAGAGACAGAGGAACAGGCTGACTGAATTCATGCCATCCATGTTTTTAAATCATCTCTGAAGAAACAGCACTAGTAGAGATTAGAAGAATGTTTTCTCCAGGACCTCTTATGATGCAAACACAACCTGCGCTGGAGCCGTCTATGGAGCCTGTGGTACCACAACAGATCTGAGCCTGTGAAACAAACACCTCGTAGTGAAACACAAAACAAATCAATTCTCTGACGAAGATGTGACTGATACATCGAAACGTTGTCACTTTTGTACCTGCACCCTGTATTTAAATTAAAAGGCTTGAACTGTCTGTGCTGCTCCAGTGCCTCCCTTCTCTACTGCTACAAGTCCTGCTTCTGACATGCACCAGACTGGCCTGCTATAGGCTTGAGGCGCGGTTGGAACTCCCTGTTGTAAATCAATTCTCTCTTTGGCACCACCAATTGCAGGTGATACCATGGAGACGATACTCACAGCTCGGCCGTGCACGGATCGCGATACAGACACTTTATAAAGTAAATATGGACACGCTTATGATATTGCTTGCTCATGGTTGTTGAAAATCACTACTTCAAACCATTCAATTTAAGATTGTAGCTATGGCATTTATATGTCGACATACTGTAAAGCAAGTTTCAGATAAAGGCCAGCAAGACCCTTCTTAATCTGTTGGCTATAAACAATATCAATGCAATTTCACTGCACTAAAGCCACCGTTTTTATACGCCTCATGATATGAAAGCTGGCCCAAATTTGAATTGTTTTTAATGCGTTTTTTTGTTTGTCTGTTTGCTTGCTTGCTTGTTTGTTTTTACTCCCATTTCCATTTTACAGCTGAAAGAATACGGCCAACACGGTTATACACAGGAATACATTGAAGCAACAAGACATGAATTTTAATTAAAACACAATTCACAGACAATTTATGCAGATTATGTTTATGCCCCAATGATAGGGCAGTGAGTGTGACATTATAATGCCATTTAATTTACACATTCACACAGTCGGCAATGCTTTTGGCAGCTTTCCCTCCTGCATTGGCAGCAGGTGTTAAGTAACTTACTGTTGCTTAATTTCTTGCCTGGTTTGTGCATTAGAGTTGTTTGTATATTTGTCCAAATATTATAATTTGTTCTTGTGAATTATACCGCTCTGCTTCCAGCAGATTTGCCAAAAGGGTTACAACTAAGGTCTTTTGCGCATGAATGGATTTGGTGAAATACTAGCTTTGCTCTGATCAAACCTCTTGGGAAAAAGAGAGTGCTGTGCAGCATAATTTAACCACTTAAACCCTATTGACCCGACTACCACTTGTGTCTAGTCTTTTCATGCTTCATGGTTCATGAAACAAATTCTTCTTTGCAGAAATTAGAGCATCTACTACACGCTCACAATACTAACCAATGACTTAGCTGAGCACACTTGTTGACAAGGTTTAGAGAGGTGAAAGAAAAAGCAACCAGCCAAGCATATGAAAACAAACCCAAAAGAAGTAGTGACTACAGGGGCGGATGTAACTGTATGTCCATTTGGGGGGGGGGGGGGGGGGGGCAAAAGAACATGTTCGAGGGGCAAGAGAAAATGGTATGGGGGCGGCTTCATTGCCCGTGTCGCTTCACACCACGGGCGATGAAGTCACACCCATACCATTTTCGGGTTACAGGACTTTTATTAGTCAAGTAAAGCATCAATAATAACATCAGTTGTTGTTGAAGTTGCAACAGACACGCAGCATGCATAAAGCTAAAGGTCTGACTCAGAGAGTTTTCTGTTTTCAATGATGAAATGCTGTTGGTTTAGTGGTGCCAAAATTGTAGTTAGTAGCAGTAGTAGTGTTTCAAATCATTTTAAATATAAGCACCTTAATTTGAAATATCTTGGGTTGTTTTGCATGCCATTGTGTTTGGGAGGGCAGACTGGGTATTTAGGGGGCATTGCCCCCCCCCAAGGCCAAGCCTAGATCCGCCCTTGACTGACTAGGCTACAGGTATTTGAAAATAACCAATCTACAAGCATTGTGAGGGTGTTATAGATGTGAAAGAAAGAAAACAAAGGGGGCGACTCAGTAGCTCAAGTGTAGAGCAGGCCCAATGGTCCGTGGGTCGACGGTTCGAATCCCGCCTTGGGCAAGACACTGAACCCCAAATTGCTACCGATGGGCTGATTTGGTTAATCCAGTGGTTTTCAACCTTTTTGACACCAGGGCCCACCAATTATTCAGCATATGAGCCATGGACCACCATTTGAGGACATTTTAGCCACACAGACCCCAAAACTAAAGATTTCTTTTGATTTGTCCACAATACCAGGCTGGATTTGGGAAACAAAGCAGGCAAAACATACAGATCAAAATCACCATTATTCTTCTTGTTGTGTAGACTTGGGATAATTCAGATGATGAATATTTTAACTCTTGAGAGTGTAAAAATGAAACCAAATGGACCCGCAAGGGTCCATTTGGTTTCATTTTTACGTTCTCAAGAGTTACATCTGGTTAACAAACTCAGCTGGGGACCACCTGGAACCCTCTCAGGGACCACTGGTGGTCCCCAGACCAGCTGTTGAAAACCCCTGGGTTAATATATCGGTTAATCTGGGGGTCCTTGCCATGAACATGTTTATTAACAGCCGGATAAAAAAACAACAATTAGGAAGCAAGCCCCAAAACAAGCAATCACCAATACTTTCAAGCAACGGTACAGGGAAAAACAAAGCTTATAACAAGCGGACATGGCAACGCAGCAGAGCGATTATCCACACAGCCGAAAGGAAGCAATCAGAGCAAAGGATTCACACCTGCTCTACATTTCCAAACATCACACTTTGTTTTGTTTTGCTTTGGCAAGGAAACCGACTCTGACTGATGGATGTCAGGACAGGAGACATGCTTCAGAGCATAGACGGCTGTGGAAAAATGCATGGCATACAGAAAGTGTGCTAAAGTGTGCCAAAGTGTGTGTGTGTGTGTGTGTGTGTGTGTGTGTGTGTGTGTGTGTGTGTGTGTGTGTGTGTGTGTGTGTGTGTGTGTGTGTGTGTGTGTTAACCGCTCAAAAGCTGACATGAACACACAGCCCAGCTGGGGGTCAATCAGCCAGCTGCCAGCGCAGGCCCTATCAGGTCGAGGAGAGGAGAGGAGAGAGGAGAGAGGAGAGGGGAGAGGAGAGGAGAGGAGAGGAGAGGAGAGGAGGGGAGGGGAGGGGAGGGGAGGGGAGGGGAGGGGAGGGGAGGGGAGGGGAGGGGAGGGGAGGGGAGGGGAGAGGAGAATAGAAGAGAAGAGAAGAGAAGAGAGAAGAGGAGAGGAGAGGAGAGGAGAGGAGAGGAGAGGAGAGGAGAGGAGAGGAGAGGAGAGGAGAGGAGAGGAGAGGAGAGGAGAGGAGAGGAGAGGAGAGGAGAGGAGAGGAGAGGAGAGGCCCGTCAACCAGGTGTCATCATGGGTAGAGGAGGTCAGGCAGGCTGGGCAGCTAGCATAGCTATCTGGGCACTAGTAGCTCTGGTCCAGTGTTTACAGCAAGTTGTTTTGTTTGTTTTTGCCATCCAAAACAACATACACTGGTGTCCCTCCCTCCGGTATTGTGGCTATTAGTTGAAAATCCAACGACAGCAGCTGATTCAACAGACGGCTCCTCCAAAGCTTCTTTAAAGAAGCATTGGGTTTTATCAACAACATATTTTTACTGTTTTTTTTTTCACATGCTAGTAACACTCGTCGGCTGTGTTTGTTTGGTTAGCAACATAGAGTAATAAAATAACAGAGACCGGACTGGAGCGATAGCCCCGCCCCCTTGCCGTTCATTTCAATACAAGTTGCTCATTGGCGCTTTGAAGCACCCGGAAGACCGCCGGAAGTGCGCCTATTTCCGCATTTGAGCACCAAAATTTGGTGCCCCAATGCAGAAGTATTTCTCCATGAACGCGCCCGAAGCAAGGGATTATGGGAACCATGAACGAGCGCCGTCGCGCACGAGCAAAGGAAAAAAACCATCAAAAGGCATCAAAAACAAGCTTGTGGGTTTGCATTGAGCTTATTATCTGTCATATAATACATCCGTTGTGTTTTGAGAGGTAGTATATGACGTGAGGACCGCGGGTTTATTCAGAAAACAACTTAAAAACAAACTGCCCTGTCCACGTGCACAAAGCAAACGAGCGTGCGTGCTCTCGGGGCGTTCGTGCATGAATTCCACCCGCCTGCAGTACCAAACTTGGCCACCAGCGTGGCAGCTTCAAGCCTGGAGCCGCTGTCTGCTTATGGGTTGTTATGAACCAATCACCATGAAGACTGCTGCTTTGATAACGCCCATTCACAGAAACTGCAGTGGGAGACGGACTTCAGTCTGAATAATGAAGTGAAACGAAATGAAATGAAGTGAAACTAAGTGAAACGAAATGACAATCCAGACTGAGGTCAGGCTAAGATTCATCCTCAGTTTTTTTTTCTACTGCTGTAAATATTTAGCGGCTAAATATTTACAGCAGTAGGACAAAAAAATCACACCCGTGTGAAAGAAAGTGCTGCGTGTGTGGTGGTCTTCACCAGCTGTGTGCGTGCTAAGTGGCACGATTCTCAAGATATCTGCGTGTCTGCATGCTAACCGGCACGGTTTTTGCTGCTCGTTGCTGCTTGTTTCTCTGTTATTGCTAACCGGCACGGTTTTTGCTTGTTTCTGTCTTATGTGGCAACTTGCTTGTTTCTCTCTTATGTGGCAACATGCAGAGCAAACCGTGCCGGTTAGCACGCAGACACGCAGATATGTTGAGGTCGTGCCGGTTAGCACGCACACAGCTGGTGAATCGTCTAAGGAAGTGCTTGCTACGCAGCACTTAAAAACTGAGGATGGGTCAACGATAGGACATCAGTGAGAGACTGGCTGTAAGCACTGGACCAGGGCTATGTGGGCACCGAGGCTCATAGTCCTGTCCCTATAACATTTGCTTCTTGCATGTTGACCTAAATCAGTGGTTTTCAACCTTCATGATCTCAGGACCCACTATTTATACTGAGCATTTGAGCCACGGACCACCATTTGAGGACATTTTAGCCCCAAAGACCCCAAGACTAAAGCTTTCTTGGACTTGGTAAACAAAACAGGCAAACATACAGTTCAAAATAACCACTAATCTTCTACATTCTACAATTGTTAGACTTGGGTTAATTCACATGATGAATATTTTTACGCTCTCAAAGAGTTACATCTGGTTAACCAACGTTCCATCATTTAGACTGGGGAACACCTGGAACCCTCTCAAGGACCACTGGTGGTCCCTGGACCACTGGTCGAAAACCACTGACCTACATCAATTAAGGGCATTGCAGACGGAGAGTGATGAACGCCTGCATTATCGGTGATCCTCACCTGATGCCCAGGCGATAATCGCTCAGCGTGAATAAAAAAAGCTCACCAGAATCGAGGTCGAAAAACAGACGCAGGTGTGTGCACGAAACATTCACGATGCGCGCAACGAACAACACAGGGCGCTGTGAGATGACGTTGCGTGCACAGCGTCTTCTCAGCACAAAAACACCGGTTCTGTTGAAAACTAACTAAAGGCATGATTTATTACTACCTGCGTGAAAAGCACTTTAGTCTGGTTGACCTTCTCAGTGCTATAATTAATTAGATAATTACAGAAGATTGTGCCTTATCAGCTATGCCACTTAATGTGATCACACCCACACATGGCCGACAAGGAAAGAAGAAAAAAAAAACATTTAATACATACATACAATACAAAGCGTTTGATATCAATGAATGCACGCTAAGGTGTCCACAGATGTTGTGTTTCTAATAAGGCTGTTTAATTAGTAGATGATTAGATTGTGAAGCTGTGATTAATATGATTAAAATTTTAGTAATTCATCTAATCATTAAAAATGTCTAAAATATATTGATCAAAATAGATTATCTACATGGCAGTGCTACACTACATGTCAAAATGTTCAGTGTGTTGAGTCAGTGTGCACATGAGTTAATTGCGTTAAAGAAAAATAAACAGAACACAATTAATTAATTCCATTAACTTGTTATTTTCAACAGCCTTGGTTTCTAATGTCGTTGTACTATGTTAGCGTACAAAAGCAGCGACACATAACCGTTCTAACATGCTCACAACATGCCAAATGGTGAACTTGCGGATCGTTCGGTAATCAAGGCGAAGGTTTGAGGTCATGGTGACGAGACACATTGCACTAATTGGAGAGACACTTTAGGGAAGCGAGCAGGATGATGCCTGGAGGGAGATATTAGTTTGGATCATTTAGAAAGATGGCGATAGGGTATACTTTTGATTATTAACAGAATAATCAAGATGCATGTGCACTTTGTCACAAAAAAAAAATGGTGTCATGCAAAAGTACAAGCTCACTTTGTGCTGTGACATGACGCTGCGAGCTTGTAGACCTAGTTCTAATTTCACCATCTCTTGTATGATGTTGTAACTGCATGTTTTGGAACAACTCACCTATAATGACATGACTAAAATAGGGAGTGATTAAACAGTCCAGTTCGTTTAACCGCTACGACCCGCAGTCACACACACACACACACACACACACACACACACACACACTGGCTTTGATGTGCCGTACGTTTCCTTTCAGGTTCTTCAACAGCAGAAGCTTCAAAGACATAACAGAGAATCGACCGAGTGTCTAGAGGAAAGATGTGTGAATCATGGGCGGATCTAGGCATGGGCATGGGGGGGGGCACCAAACATGATGGCATGCTAAACAACCCCAGATATTTCAAATTAATTTAAAGTGCTTATAATTAAATAATTAAAATGATTTGAGACACAGCTACTGCTACTAACTAATTACAGCTGTGTCACCACTAAACCAACAGCATTTCATCATTGAAAACAGAAAACTCTCTGAGTCAGACCTTTAGCTTCATGCATGCTGCGTGTCTTTTGCAACTTCAACAACAACTGATGTTATTATTGATGCTTATACTAGCCTAATACCTAAGTGCTGTAACTGAAAATGGTATGGGTGCAGCTTCATCGCCCGTGTCGCTTCGCGCCACGGAGCCGCCCCCATACCATTTTCTGCTGCCCCCCCCCCCCCCCCCCCCCCCCCCCCCCCCCCCCCCCAATTGGGAAATGTTACATCCGCCCCTGGTGTGCTGTCAGCATCCATCATCTCCATCACCTCCTCTGTTGATTTTTATCAATCTTTTATTAAGCCTTCTGCGTTTCTCTTTTAAGGCTTCACAGAGACAGAAAGCAGTCTGAACTGTATTGACAGAATGTGTTGCAGTGATTATCAGACTGAAAACTAAATAAAATAAAATTCCCCTTAGTCTCCACTAGTCTGTAGCCATTCAACAACAAATGCAGCGGAAAGCTGAGAGCGTTTCCATCTTCCCTCAGACATGTACATGTATTTGCAGGTGAACTGTCTATGTTGGTCGTCAGAGAGCTATTATATTTCACCTGCTGGTGACATTATAATCCAAATCGTTCAGCCCATGAGCACCTTAACTTAAAGGTATATTAAAGGAGAATTGCACACCAAAAGTTTTTTTTTTTTATTTGCACTTAATTTATTAGAAAAAGTGGTCCAGGAGTTATTTTGTGAAAACACTCCTTAATGGCTGTTTTCCCTATCCCAAAATAAGCTTATAATGGGGCTAAGGGGTCTTGTGCAAGTTCACCTATGTACATCGCTCCAAAGGTTTTTGCTATATATGGTCTCTCCACCATGTCAGTAGAGTGTTGACACTCACTTTCGTTTCAGCCGTGGTTCAGCCATAAACCATGTGCCACGCCCCCACCTTCTGAGACAGCTGAATCACTGCTCTACCAAAAGTGAAAGTGTGAGTGTTAACACACTACTGACATGGTGGGGAGACAATATATGGCAGAAAATTGCATTTTGGAGCGATGTACATAGGTCAACTTGCATTAGCCCCATTATAAGCCTATTTTGGGAGAGGGGAAATAGGCAAGGAGTGTTTTCACAAAATAACACCTGGACCACTTTCTAACAAATTAAGTGCAAATAAAAGTAAAAAAAAAAAACTTTTGGTGTGCAATTCTCCTTTAAGTGATTTGTCCCGCAAGATGTGTACATGCACACACTCTACAGTGAGGGGAGGCGCAACAGGCCAACAACACAATACACCGAGGACCACTCAATCCTGATTGGAGGAAGAAGAGTGGCAACGTGCTTTGAACTCACATCTCAAACATACAGTAGGCCTACATAGATAACCACTGCATCACAGCACTGCCTATTCTCTTATAATATTAATGAACTATAATGAGTTAAATCATTATTCACTAGAGTGACGAGAGGTCTGTTAACGTGTTAAAATGCCCTAAAATGCTGTGATTTCGCCAATTTAACTGCAAACGTTTGATCTGCTGTCAATGGAGCTGGATGGCCAGAGTAGTTTGCTTGGAACTAGAATCCCTCCTTAGTAGGCGTCACATGTGTTTTTCAGCCAATAGCTGTCTCTTTACAGCCGTAGCATTGGAGTCAACGGGGACTAAGTGTCACTACTCTCTCATTATAGATACTCTACTCCCACCTACGACCAACTCAGTGGACTTGTGGTTAGAGTGTCCACCCTGAGACTGGGCGGTTGGGGTTCGATTCCCGGCCAGGTCATACCAAAGACTCTAAAAATGGGACCCAATGCCTCCCTGCTTGGCACTCAGCATCAAGGGTTGGATTGGGGGTAAGTCCCTGTGACGTACTAGCGTCATGTCCAGGGGGTGTACTTGTACATCAAGCTGCCTCACGCTACAGAAACAGGAGATAGGCTCCTGCCCTATGGGCCTCATGGCTCGGCCTGGCCTCATGACATCATGGCTAGGCAAGGCTTACTTACTTACTACTCCCACCTACACGGAGGTGCGAGAGTTTTTGTAGTCATGAACATGGCATCAAATATAATACATACCGGTGTTACACAGACGGTACACACGTAAAAACACTTGGATAGAGCCCTCCTAGACATCATTAAAATCCCCCCTACCCCTCTACACTATAACTGTTGTCAAATGTCAACCTCATGCAGCTCACAACACATCATTATGCCATTCTGGTCATTAAGACGGTCCCAGAATGGGCTTCATTTGGATCAAGATAATTGCATTCCACATTAGCTCCGTAATATTAGTTCACCATGTTGTTATTGTTGCACATTAGCGTGTTTTTTTTCCAAGCCTCTCTTGTACTAATTGCACTATGATTGCCACCCTGGTGGGAATAATAATAAATAAAGTCTAGAAAAGTGCCCTTCTGGGCACAGGTCTCCACCAGGCCAGGACAGGTTGTGGCCTCCTGGTGGCGCTATAATAGGCCAATGTAAAATAGGGTACCATTATTATTATGACTTCAGCATTTGGATGATTTGAGGCATTTTGTCCAAAAATGTGTTTTTTCAAATGTTCACCTGTTGGTGGCGCTATAACAAGCCATTGTGAAAAGAGTGGAATATTTTTCTCAGCCTAGTATTATAGTGTGTTGAAGATTTTATATAAATTGCCTGCTGTGTTCATCATCTTTACAAAATCGGCCTCCTGGTGGCGCTATAACATGCCGTTGTGGAAAATTTGGGGCAGAGGTTCATGCGTGGCATCCAGGGAGTGTGTGTGCAAATTGTGATGTCGATCGGGTTAATGGTTTGGGAGATTAGCTGGTAACAGACAGACACACACATTTTTTTTGTAAAAAGATGCCATGCATAGGCCTCCTGGTGGCGCTATAACATGCCGTTGTGAAAAAATTTGGATCAGAGGTTCATGGTTGGCATCCAGGGAGTGTGTGAGTAAATTGTGGCATCGATCACATTAACGGTTTGGGAGATTAGCTGGTAACAGACAGACACACGCACAGATTTTTTTGCAAAAAGATGAAAAATATCGGCCTCCTGATGGCGCTATAACATGCCGTTGTGGAACATTTGGGGCAGAGGTTCATAGTTGGCATCCAGGGAGTGTGTGTGCAAATTGTGGCATCGATCGGGTTAACGGTTTGGGAGATTAGCTGCTAACAGACGGACGCACACACAGATTTTTCCCAAATAATTGCAAGAATCAGCCTCCTGGTGGCGCTATATTAAGCCCTTCTGGAAAATTGAGAGCAGAGGTTCATTGTTGGCATCCAGGGAGTGTGTGTGCAAATTTTGGCATCGATCGGGTAAACGGCGCCGGAGATTAGCTGGTAACAGACGGACGGACGGACGGACAGACACACACACACACGGACGGAGGGTGAAACATATTCTCCACCATGCCTCCGGCCTGGTGGAATAAATAAAGTATAGTATATTGGAGTTGAAGAGGGCGTGCATTACGAGTTTCTCTTAGGAGACAACACTGACAGTTCAATTATTCTCCCGGATATTATTTGAGCATCATGCATCTCTAGCGCTGTCAGAGCAGTGGTAGATGCGGGAGGAATTGACACCCACATGTCAACACAAGACGAACGCAATAAAACTGAGACTTCCACCGGCTGTCAGGAAAGATGCTGCTGACGACTGTGTGAAACGAGCAAAGGAGACAGACAGACAGACAGACAGACAGACAGACAGACAGACAGACAGACAGACAGACAGACAGACAGACAGACAGACAGACAGACAGACAGACAGACAGACAGACAGACAGACAGACAGACAGACAGACAGACAGACAGACAGACATGGAAGTGGAGCAGTGTTGCCAACTTCCAAAATCCCAAATGCCCTAGTGGCACTTCTAAAATGCAGTACAATGTGCTAGAACAGTGGTTTTCAACCATTTTCATACCAGGGCCCACTATTTATTCGGCATTTTATCCACGGACCACCATTTGATGTTTAGTCTCTTGGACTAATTTAGGAGAGATAACTGGCAAAATGTTGGTCAAATGTTTAAATATAATTTAAACACTTGAGAGTGTAAAATGAAACCAAATGGAACCTCTTTATGATAAAATTTTGAACTGTTTTTAAACTAAAGAACATATTATACTGTATGTGTTTTAAATGTTAAATTCTAGTTATAGGGGACAAGTATAATGTATTTATTTATACATATGAGGCTAATTAGCCTGGGGTGCTTTTAAAGCATGTCTGGTGGTCACCCCTCTCCTCTCATGGCGCCATGGCAACTGCCTAGTCTGCCAAAAACGCCCCTGACGTTAGGCGACATTTGGGGATCATGCAAACTCCACACAGAAATGTCCTTTGCCAAACCCCGCCCATGGTATGGGCACTGATGTGATGACACAGAGGATAAAACCACAGCCCCAGTGTCCCCAGTGGGAATCAAACCGCCGACCTTCTAGCCCTGAGACGACGGCACTACCGACTGTGCTAAAGTGTCCCTGGTGTTTTTTTTTTTTTTAAGGATTAATATGGATTCTTCGTTTTCCCCTTTCAGTTCCAAGAAAAGCAATTTGTTTTGTTAAGTGCATATAATTATATTGGATGTTTATTCAACGTCTTCTCCAAAGCTCTCTGGCCGCCGCCGTCTCTCTCTAAATAACAGGAAGCAATAAACAGTCTGTGCCAATGTGATTTTATTGGGACGCAAAAGGACATTGTCTCATAACCAACCAAAATAGAACATTCTGTCCAAAAAAATGCAATGTCTCAGAACGCACTGTTAAGACTGACAGGCAGATCCTTGAGTCTCTGGACCTCAGAGTCAAGACACACAAACGAGAACTGGCCGTTTATTTATTCACATTTTTTAGTTTTTAAGGTTATTTAACCCTTTCTGAGTGCGTCTTGGTGTTGAAAGCTGTTGAAAAATAGCAGATCTACAAGCTCATATCGCGCCACTGAGTGGCGCGATATGAGCTTGTAGTTCTGCTATTTTTGAAAAATTGTGAAAATGTGATGAAAATCTTTGAATATGTTATTTTGTAAGCAAACATTTTTAACTCAAATCTTTGCTTCTGGGGGATCACCTAGAACAACATGTTTTTAGATGAGGTTCTGGGTGTCCTTGCTATGAAATATGTTAAGCATCACTGACACAGAAAGAGATTTTTCCAGAAAAACTAGAATCTCACGCCAGGGACTAGAATTTAGTGTCATGGACTAGAATTTAGTGTCAGGAACTACCTGTAGAATCTAGTGTCAGGAACTAGAATCTAGTGTCAGGAACTAGAATCTAACTTCAGAAACTACAATCTACTGAGAGGAACTAAAATCTACCATGGGGGACAAGAATCTAGCATCTGAAACTAGAATCTAGTGCCAAGGACTAGAATTTAGTGTCACAAACTAGAATTTAGTGTCATGGACTAGAATCTAGTGTCAGGAACTACCTGTAGAATCTAGTGTCAGGAACTAGAATCTAGTGTCAGGAACTAGAATCTAACTTCAGAAACTACAATCTACTGAGAGGAACTAAAATCTACCATGGGGGACAAGAATCTAGCATCTGAAACTAGAATCTAGCGCCAAGGACTAGAATTTAGTGTCACAAACTAGAATTTAGTGTCATGGACTAGAATCTAGTGTCAGGAACTACCTGTAGAATCTAGTGTCAGGAACTAGAATCTAGTGTCAGGAACTAGAATCTAACTTCAGAAACTACAATCTACTGAGAGGAACTAGAATCTACCATGGGGGACTAGAATCTAGCATCTGAAACTAGAATCTAGCGCCAAGGACTAGAATTTAGTGTCACAAACTAGAATTTAGTGTCATGGACTAGAATCTAGTGTCAGGAACTACCTGTAGAATCTAGTGTCAGGAACTAGAATCTAGTGTCAGGAACTAGAATCTAACTTCAGAAACTACAATCTACTGAGAGGAACTAGAATCTACCATGGGGGACTAGAATCTAGCATCTGAAACTAGAATCTAGCGCCAAGGACTAGAATTTAGTGTCACAAACTAGAATTTAGTGTCATGGACTAGAATCTAGTGTCAGGAACTAGAATCTAGTGTCAGGAACTAGAATCTAGTGTCAGGAACTAGAATCTAACTTCAGAAACTACAATCTACTGAGAGGAACTAGAATCTACCATGGGGAACTAGAATCTAGCATCGGAAACTAGAATCTAGCACTGTGAACTAGAATCTAGCATCAGAAACTAGGATCTGCTCAGGACACAACAGGTTAAGTTCAGAATGTATTGATTCAACTGTGTACAACAGCAGAATTTCATCATTTTAGGGGGGAAGCTGGAGGCCAGTGGCCTTTTGGTGTTTTCCACCCAACTACGGTCAAAGGAATTAAATATTAATGAGGTTTTAGTAGATCTTACTGTAGTGCCTGTGGGATAACTCGCCTGCATTGCTAGCACCTCTGACATGATCACCGTCTAGCACAGGGGTTTTCAACAGGTGGTCCGGGGACCACCAGTGGTCCTTGAGAGGGTTTTAGGTGGTCCCCAGCTAAGTTGTTTAAACAAATGTAACTCTTGAGAACGTAAAAATGAAACCAAATGGACCCTGGCGGGTCCATTTGGTTTCATTTTTACACTCTCAAGAGTTAAAATATCCATCATGCGAATTAGTCCAAATCTACACAACTAGAAGATTAATGGTCATGGACAAAAGCAAAAGAAATCTTTAGTTTTGGGGTCTATGAGTCTAAAAATATCCTCAATTGGTGGTCCGTGGCTCAAATGCTGAATAAATGGTGGGCCCTGGGATGAAAAAGGTTGAAAACCACTGGTCTAGCAGAAAACCTGGTATCACTAGATTTCATCTTTTTTCAGTAATTGATTACCTGCCTGTTTTATTGACAGTGGCTAAACTACAACTTGTGACATTGTAGAGGAGGAATGTTATTTGTCATTATGCTGTCATTTAATGTTATTTATGAATTCCTATAAGCCAGGGGTTTTCAACAGGTGGTCCGGGGACCACCAGTGGTCCCTGAGAGGGTTCCAGGTGGTCCCCAGCTAAGTTGGTTAACCAGGTGTAACTCTTGAGAACGTAAAAATGAAACCAAATGGATTGCTCGCATCTCTGACATGATCACCGTCTAGCAGAAAACCTGGTATCACTATATTTCATCTTTTTTCAGTAATTGATTACCTGCCTGTTTTATTGATAGTGTCTAAACTACAACTTGTGACATTGTAGAGGAGGTATGTTATTTGGTTTCATTTTTACACTCAAGAGTTAAAATATTCATCATCTGCAATTAGCCCAAATCTACACAAAGAGAACATGGACAAAAGCAAAATAAATCTTTAGTTTTGGGGTCTGTGGGGCAAAAATATCCTCAAATGGTGGTCTGTGGCTCAAATGCTGAATAAATGGTGGTCCCTGGCATCAAAAAGGTTGAAAACCTCTGCTATAATCCGTTCTACTGCTCTAAGAGCCAAGTTTAGCAGGGAAAGAACTCTCTCAAACTTTCAGCTCTATAATATATCTATAAATATTTTATAACCCTAGAACACTTAACTTATTTTGTTACATCACATAGTACAGCAATATATGGCTACTCTTCTTAATATTTCATCATGACTTTTTATAAAAACGAGCAGGGGATGCAGGGGAGAAATTGGTGAAAACTACCACTAAAAAAATCTGTGAAGTTCACCTATACACTGCAGGGGCAGATGTAACATTTCACAATTGGGAGGGCAGGAGAAAATGGTATGGGGGCGGCTTCATCGC
The DNA here is from genome assembly GCA_039105355.1 of Benthosema pterotum. Lineage (NCBI taxonomy): Eukaryota > Metazoa > Chordata > Actinopteri > Myctophiformes > Myctophidae > Benthosema > Benthosema pterotum. Next base: position 7,277,075 of record CM076980.1, on the reverse strand, counting down.
AATTGTCGGTGTGAAAATCACCCCATGTTCAGTGTTCTAGGGATATATTCATGTCAATTCTGACTATGAACTACAGTAGCTCTGTAAGAGAAACCAGCAATTTGTCCCAATTTCACGGTGTATCTTTGGCCATGTCTCCCAGTAAATGCAGGCCTATGGTTGCATGGAGGCGTTCACTTCTTCTTGTGGAAACTCATTTGGCTCAGCAGCAAACAGGGGCGGATCTAGGTATGGGCATGGGGGGGCAATATGCCCTGACTGCCCCACCAAACATGATGGCATGCAACACAACCCAAGCTATTTCAAATTAAAATGCTTATATTTACTACTACTGCTACTAACTAACTACAGCTGGGGCACCATTAAACCACTAAACCAACAGCATTTCATCATTGAAAACAGAAAACTCTCTGAGTCAGACCTTTTAGCTTTATGCATGCTGCGTGTCTGTTGCAACTTCAACAACAACTGATGTTATTATTGATGCATTACTTGACTAAAAAAAGTCTTGTAACCAAAAATGGTACGCGGCTGTCACAGGCGATGAAGCCGCCACCATGTAATTTTCTCCTGCCCTCCCTTGACAAATGTTACATCCGCCCCTGGCGGCAAACGGTCTTGAGGAAAAGGCATTTCTCCTCCTCCTCTCTGCCCAAGCCACTGTAAGTGAACGATGGAGAATGTTTTTTAATGGTCTAAATGTGGCCCTGACTGAACCCACGGCTGGCTTAATGCTAGTGTCGGACGGGTGGGAAACGCCCAGGACTGAGGTCACAGGGAGTGGAGCAGTGGTTTCCAACCAGTGGTCCGGGGACCACCAGTGGTCCTTGAGAGGATCCCAGGTGGTTCCTGCAGGCTAAATGATGGAAAGTTGGTTAACTAGATGTAACTCTTTGAGAGCGTAAACATGAAACCAAATGGACCCTTTGCGGTCCATTTGGTTTCATGTTTACGCTCTCAAGAGTTAAAATATTCATCATCTGAATTAGCCCAAGTCTACACAACTAGAGATCTACTGTAGGTTTGCCTTGCTAGGTTTTCCTGAAATCCAGCCTGGAATTGTAGATGAAAACAGAAGAAATCTTTGGGTTTTGTGTCGGGGGGCTAAAATTTGCATCAAATGGTGGTCCGTGGCTCAAATTCTGAATAGATAGTGAGCCCTGGTATAAAAAAGGTTGAAAACCACTGGTGTAGAGCTTCTCAGGGTGGTGAATAAATATGGCTGCCCTTCTGTGCCGAGCCGATAAGCAGATAACAGCTTCAATAAAGTAGCCCCAAAGTCAACAGACCGAACCTTGACGATGTATTCATTATGAACTGTAGTGTATGTGACATAAATGTGTTACATAGACACGTTTGTGAGCTCGCTTCAAGCTGGACTACATTATAGTCGTTTTTGACGTCGCATGCAAATTCATGAAACTGATCAGAGCACGAAGGCCAGACAAAGGCCTAAAAGAATAGTCTTTCAATGCAACATGTTGTGAGCTTGTGGATCTTCAAAAAATAAAAAAATAGATCACACATGGCAACACTGACGGAGGCCGGACGGATTTGGCCAGGCTTTATGACCCTGGCTCACCAAATCCGCCCATTTTAAGCCTTGCTTGGCTTTAGTGAACCAAAAAAAACAGGGTGTACAGACCAGGATTTAGAAAGCTTGGTTTGGGTTGGAATCCTGGATTAGTAAATCCAAGTTTCGTGAAATAGGCCCCCTGGAGTCTGGAGCGCTCCAAAGGCCTGGAGCCTGGAGTGCTTTGCTTTTTCCTGTAACCATCAAGGCTCTGGGAACAAAGTTAACTAACCAGGCTTTGAAAAGCATGATCTGTCTCATCCTCCCAGGCTTTGAGAAGACGCTTCTCACACACCATATTTATCCAAGCCAGTTCCCCCCGGACACAGCTGGAGCACCACACCCGTGGAGCATAGCATCATCTCTGGGGCTTCATCAACCCGTCTGTCTCCCTTCCTCCTCCTGTCTTTCATCTGTCCAAGCCCAGAGCCTTGTAGTGGAAGAGTTAGGACAGGGGTTTTCAACCTTTTTGATACCAGGGCCCACCATTTATTCAGCATTTGAGCCACGGACCACCATTTGAGGACATTTGAGATCCACAGACGCCAAAACTAAAGATTTCTCTTGCTTTTGGGGAATGCTGGATTTGGGGAAACAAAACAGGCAAATTAACATACAGATCAAAATGACAATTAATCTTCTAGTTGTGTATAGGGCTAATTAAGATGATGTATCTTAACTCTTGAGAGTGTAAAAATGAAACCAAATGGACCCGCAAGGGTCCATTTGGTTTCATTTTTACGTTCTCAAGAGTTACATCTGGTAAACCAACTTAGCTGGGGACCACCTGGAACCCTCTCAGGGACCACTGGTGGTCCCCGGACCACCTGTTGAAAACCCCTGAGTTAGGATATTCCCATTCACTCCTATGTCCCCCAGCGCTCACGCTGCTGGAGGAGCATGGAGCCAACAGCACCCCATTCACAAACTGTTACCAACTGACATTCTCAGTGGGCACGGTGGCACAGTGGTTAGTGCTGTCGCCTCACAGTTAGAAGGTCCTGGGTTCGATTCCCGCTAGGGGCGCTGCTGTGGGTGCTGGCGGCGTGTCTGCTCCTCCACGTCATCAGTGCCCATACCCGAGGTGGGGTTGGCAAAAGGGCCTTTCTGTGTGGAGTTTGCATGTTCTCCCCGTGTCCCCTAGGGTAGATACCCTCACAAAAACATGCTGTAATCCTGGACTCTAAACTACCTCCCCCTGGCCAGCCAGGGCGCCTGATGGAGGGGACTGGAACTGGTTGGAATAACGTGTTCCTTCCACGCGCTACGTCCAACCAGGGAAACTCCCCCCTGTCAGGTGAAAAGAAGGCAGCTTGGACTCCTCATGCATTGAAGGAAGCATGAGGCCAGTCTGCTGCCTCCCCAGGTTGGTGGAGGGTGTGTAGAGCCCAGGATCACATTAGGAATTGGCACTGGGTGAAAAAATGGGTTACAAAATCGTGGGATAAAAAAAAAAAAAAAAAAAAAACAACAACAACTGACATTCTCGTGATACAGGCCGTCTCGCGAGAGGCTGCAGCAGGGCCGTATTGGGGGTAGGAATAGCAGTCGGGGTAGGCAGAAATGTGTTGGACTCAGGTATTTAATCCAGCTTTAAATGACTGTACAACCCTTTATTTTAGTTGTTCTGTATGTTGTTTGTTATGCCCGTTTCCAAAATCCAGCCTGGTATTGTGGACAAAAGCAAAAAGAACCTTTAGTTGTGTGAGGGCTTGAAATGCCCTCAAATGGTAGTCCGTGTCTCAAATGCTGAATAAATAGTGGACCCTTGTATCAGCAAGGTTGAATGAAAACCACTGCTATATAAAAATGGAACAAACGTTAAAAACAGCACATTAAGCAGCACGTGCGTCGTGCGGGTCGACAGCAGTTCCAAGGAGCAGGAAGACAATTTCACTTCCCTGCCATACACACGTCGGAGGAAACTCATAAACCCTTCGCTACTATTTTTAGAAACATGCCTGACTGTCCATTCACCAATTGCGTTGGTGCAGGCGGTGCGGGCGGCGGTGTGGTGCCTTTTGTGTGTGGATAATAAACGCATTTCCATATTGGATCCATTTATATTCATCCCCCATCCCACCCCTAGGTCTCAGCCTCAGCAGCAGCCGTGGTGGTGATTAGTGCTTCCAACTTCAAAAAAAAAAAAAAAGAAGAAGAAAAAAAGGGCCCCGAGGCGATGCCCCCCACCTACCCCCAACCCCACCCCACCCCACCTCCCCCACCCCACCCCACGGTCAGAGGACTGTCGGCTCACTTCATCTGACCCCGATGCCCATCAAGGAGGGCGTAGAGCGGGGTATAATGCACGGAGCGGGGTGGATCAGAGGAGAGAGGGGGTGGATGTTGGATGGGGGTGTGTGTGGGGTGCAATAGGGGAGAGCCACAGCTGTGTGCCTACATTAGTATACGTGTGTGTGTGTGTGTGTGTGTGTGTGTGTGTGTGTGTGTGTGTGTGTGTGTGGTGTGTGTGTGTGTGTGTGTGTGTGTGTGTGTGTGTGTGTGTGTGTGTGTGTGTGTGTGTGTGCGCGTGTGTGTGTGTGTGTGTGTGTGTGTGTAGGGGGTAGGGATGGTGTCAGTGAGAGGGTTTTAGACCACGCGTCTGTGATCTTCAAACAGCATCATGGGAGATGAGGCCGGCCGTGTTTCTTTTTCTTTTTTCTGCCTTGTTCTGGTCACTGCTTAGTGGAGCGGGGATTGGGGGGGCAGGGTGGGGGGTGGGGTTATTAGAAGGGACACTTCATCTTTTTTTTTGCCAACAACTGATATGTTAACGCTTAGAGCAGGGGTTTTCAACCTTTTTGATACCGGGACCCACTGTTTATTCAGAACTTGAGCCACAGACCACCATTTGATGACATTTTAACCCCACAGACCCCCAAAACCAAAGAAACCCGGACCACTGGTTGAAAACCAGAGTTCCTGGGGGTTTATGTGGTTAACGTTTTTTTCTGCTTTTTACGGTACATAACCTATACCTAATCTATAAAGCTACAATACCAAAGTCCTAGTTTGTTGCAACAAAACAGCCAATCTACCAACTCACAAGCTTGCATCAGATTGCTTCTCTCAGATTGTTAGTATTTAGAAGAAGAAAAAAAACACACCCAGATGATTGTGTTTAAAACACGTGCGCACGCACACACACACACACACACACACACACACACACACACACACACACACACACACACACACACACACACACACACACACACACACACACACACACACACACACACACACACACACACACACACACACACACACACACACACACACACACACACACACACACACACACACAGCAGTAAACAATGGCAGTAATGCTCATTACTTGCACGTGTGAATGGTGTACAATGGAACCAGTTGACAGCTGTCAGATCGTAGCAACAGGAAGGTACGTACGGTGTTCTAGCTACAGCTGCCAACCTTCAATCTGAGAGACGCTGGAATGTGGAATCTCTCCCGGCGTTCTCATGAATAAATAATTCGGCACCTTCCTCTCAATCTCTGGAGCATTAAATCAAGATATTCACATTGTAATAATTGAGCAATAATGCCTGCGATAGAGTGCCAACTAGAAAAAGTGCCCTTCTGGGCACAAGCCTTCACCAGGTCAGGCTGTGGCCATCTAGTGGCGCTATAGGCTAATGTGAAAAGCGTGCCATTTACTCGTATGCGTTTGATGTTAAATTAATGATGGGAGGCTTTTTTTTCCCTTGAAAAAAAGTGCAAAAAAATCCACCTGTTGGTGGCGCTATAACAGGCCAATGTGAAAAGGGTGTGGTTATATTTGTCCACCTAGTAGGAAAAGTGTGTTTATGATTTCACAAAAATTTCACATTGCGCCCATGATTTGATACTTTTTGTTCAAAACAGGCAAATCCAGCTAATTGGAAAGCCAATTATAGACAATCACGGTGGGATATGAAATATCGGACAGATCCGTCTTAAGCACATGACTGTAGAGAGACTGTGCAACGATTTGCGGGATTTTGGAACAGAAACTGGAGGAATAATATGAAAAGGTAAAAGTATAGGTATAAAGTGAAAAGCTGCCTCCTGGTGGCGCTATAACAGGCTGTTCTTGAAAAAGTGGGGCAGAGGTTCATCGTTAGCATCGAAGGAGGGTGTGTGTGCAAAGCTTGGCATTGACCTGATTAACCGTGCCGGATATTAGCTTATAACAGCTGGACGGACAGACAAGTACGGACACACGGACTGAGTGCAAAACTAACAGTACGTTTTAATGGCGGGCGACGGCAGACGATGGACAAGCAACATCAGACGATTTGGCCAAAAAGCTTAGCATTTTTTATCTTTCCGGCCGACGTCGCCCGACATCGCCCGTTCTGCTGCGGTCGCCCGCCATCGCCTGCTGTTAAAACGTACTGATACTCTTAACCATGCCTTCGGCCTGACGGAGACAACAAAAGGGCGGACAAGAGAATAAAACTGGATGACCTAGGTCTAACCCATCATTATCACTCAGAGCCTCTATTATGCGAGGAGACACATCTTCAAGTGAACCAACCGACATCCAAGGGCCTTTGATTTTCTTCTAGGAGGAGCATCATCATTAATGTTATTCTGATTGTACAAACACACATTAATACTTAACATGCACCATAGCCATACATATTGCATGTCTGAGTTCTTCTGTGTAGTCTGGAGGAGAAAATGTTGGCATTTGTCCCAAAGAAACTGCAAATAACCATTTGTTTTAAAAAAAAGAAAAAGCTTTATAGGCTGTAATAACGTGTATATAACAGGGGTTTTCAACCAGTGGTCCCTGAGAGGGTTCCAAGTTGTCCCCATGAAAAAGGTTGAAAACCACTGGTATATAAGCATTGCAATGTGACATAACTGTTTACAAAATGCAGTACCCCCTCCAATTACATACTGTATGTATACTTTCTACTTGTGACAGCCGTCTCTTAGTTCAGAAACCTGCTGTATGGTTTCCAAACCCACTCACACTTCTTGTCAATCTCAATCTCTATCTACTGGTCTGAATACACCACGATACAGACAAATAGAAACACTCTCAGGCTGTGTGTTGTGTTCCAGGTTGTTGAACTGCAGCTAACCTAGAATAAACCTTCCACAGGCAGGCAGACTGACAGACAGGTAGATAGGCAGGCAGGCAGGCAGGCAGACAGGTCCTAACAACACATCAATATGGAGCTAGCGGTAATTCAATCCATGCTGTTTAGCTTGTGATCCAACAGAGGCGAGCAGCGGCACTCCAGCTCTGAACACATAGTGGCACAACATCACTGATTTGTTTCACGTTATTCCAGGTGTGAGGATAATTCCCCCAGTGTGTGTGCGTGTGTGTGTGTGTGTGTGTGTGTGTGTGTGTGTGTGTGTGTGTGTGTGTGTGTGTGTGTGTGTGCATGCGTGCCAAGGCTTGTAATGATGCAATCACTGAAGACGTCCACTCTTTCGCTGATACAGCAGCCAGCAGTAACTAGCAGCAGAGGTGAAATCGTCCCCTCAGATGCTTCTGGCAGAAATACTTGGGGGTTGAAGCTTCCCTCACTTTGAGTGGCTCCCAACACAAGCCCCGCGCATCTTTCTGACTAAATTTGCAGTCTGGTAACGGAATTGCCTTCCGATTAAAGGGCATAACAGACGGGGAGTGATAAACGCCTGCATTATCACCTGCGCCGGAGAATCGCTCAGAGGGAAAATAAAAGCTCACCGGAGTCAAGGTCAAAAATCACGTAACGACCACGCCTGTAACAAATACTTTCTAAGTACTTGTTGCCTCTAGTGCCTCTAGTCAATTTGAAAATGAACGAGAGGCACGATTTATTACTCCCCGTCTGTTAGGCCCTTAATAATGCATTTCAGAATCAGAAATGCTAGATGACAACTCCTACCTGCGCATGTAAAAAGAAAGAGAAGCATCCCCATCCCGTCCTCGTATTTCTGGCAGAAGGTGCTGAGGGGATGATCTCCCCTAACAGCCAGCCAGCCAGTCACCCTCCCATCCTCTCTGGGGTCAAACAAGTCCCAACAGACCGCTCTCTACGCATTAAACCCACGGGAGGATCGGGAGCAGGGGCGGATCTAGACATGGGAATGGGGGGGGCAATGCCCCCCTAAATGCCCAGACTGCCCCACCAAACATGATGGCATGCAAAACAACCCAAGAGATCTCAAATTAAAGTGCTTATATTTAAAGTGATTTAAAACACTACTACTCCTGCTACTAACTACAGTTGTGTCACCACTAAACCAACAGCATTTCATCATTGAAAACAGAAAACTCAGTCTGTTGCAACTTCAACAACAACTGATGTTATTATTGATGCTTTACTTGCCTAATAAAAGTCCTGTAACTGAAAATGGTATGGGTGCGACTTCATCGCCCGTGGCGCGAAGCGACACGGGCGATGAAGCCGCCCCCCATACCATTTTCAGCCCCCCATACCATTTTCTCCTGCCCCCCAATTGGGAAATGTTACATCCGCCCCTGACCCCTAGAAGGATCGGGAGGAGTGGAACAAAGAGGCATGAACTGAATTCAAACCTCGGTGCAGCGTAAAGGCCTAAAGTTCAACATCTTAACAAGCCCTCAAACAACCTCACTCCTGTCCCAACGCCAATATAGTCAGATTGGTTGTTGGAAAAACAAAACGATAAAGCCACAGAACCTTGAGGTATTCCTGGATGCAATCAACATTCTGTTCAACAGAAGCACTGGTGCGTGATGTTAAACACAACGCACCTGAAAATGACAAATATTCTCAAGGATATTAGCTCAAATAAGAACTACTACAAATCTAAGTACAAGGGCTAGGGATGTGCAGATGAAACATTTTGGCCAATATGATCGATATCCAATATAATTAATTGTCATTATGGCCAATAATGATTACCATTGATCAATATAATCTCATTCTGTATTAAAGAGTCATAATAATGTTGTCTTATTATGAAGGCTGTTGAAAATAGTTAATTAATGGGATTAAATTAATTTTGTTGATTAATCTGATTAAAAATTTTAACGCAATTAACTCATGTGCACACTTACTCAACCCACTGAGCATTTTCTCATTGAAAACTATGGGTAAAGCACGGCTTTACGGAGACGTATAGCTGTGTGTCTCCCTGTAACCAGAGCCATAGAGTATAGCTGGAGGATCTCCAAGCATTGAGGGCTTGTAGAACACCTATTTTGATCAATATTTAAAAGTTAAATGGTTATTTTTGTCACAGATTCTGTTTCTTTTTTAAATGTTGAAATCCTGTACAGGAAAACATGGCATATTTTGGACATAGTTCGAATGGTGATTAATCATGATTAAATTAATTTTGAAGCTGTGATTAATTTGATTAAAATTTTTAATCATTCAACAGCCCTACTTATTATGAGAAATGCATGCAGCAGGGAATTGGCACTGAAAGCTTGGTTATAGGCAAGTCAGATTCAACTTAAATACATTTATATTTATTATTGTGAGCTTGTAGATCTGTTCAAGCTGTTACTTGTTTGGGCTTGTTTATCTCCAAGGACAATCGGTCTTGTTTGATTCATTGTACCGGTGTCGATTCATCACAAAAGGTCATGTCGCACGTTCAAGTCCCGTTCATGACAATCTTTGCTGCGTCTCTCTCTCTATCTCTCTCTTTCTCGCCTGTCTTCAGCAAAATTATCAATAAAAGGCACAAAAACAAATCTTGTTTGGGCTTGTTACATAGTGTTGTAATTGTCATTTTGTTTGTTTGTTTTTATCGAATTATCCTTGATGTTTCTGTGTTTAGTCTCATATTGTCTGTAATTGCTGTCTCTAGTTTGCTTTCTGTCAGATCATCCTTGATGTTTCCTTGTTTTCTTTTGGTTGTTTTTCTTGATTCTTCTTTGTCATTATATAATTAGAAAAAAGGATGGGTTCAAATAAGCTTCTAGCTTCTGTCTATATACCTTTTTAATCCTGCTTAAAGTGATTCAAGCACCATTCATTCATTGTTCAAGCTTCACGTTTTTTTTGTCACTTCAACTGTATGTCAAGACATACACAAGGATGAAATAACGTTTCCCACAGCGCCAAAAGCCAATAGACAAAAAACAATAGTAAGTGGCAAACTGGCAGTAAAGTGCTGTGCTATCTGACGGTACAACGTGATTGTACGGTGTATAATAAAGGTGCTAAACTGTAATAAACTAAAAGTATAATAATGTGGCAAGTATTAGAAAAACTAAACAGTAACTAGACAAAACTAGACATACTGTTGTACATACTACAACTATAACATACTACATACATGGTACAACATATACTGTACCTACCTAGTACAAAATATACTCTACATACAACTTCAACATACTGTACTACTACCAAGTGTAATAAAGTGACAGGTCTTCTTGACCTGTGGGGCTGATCTGACCACCATTTGATGGCATTTCAGCCCACAGACCCCAAAATTAAAGATTTCTTTTGCTTTTTGTACACAACACCAGGCTGGATTTTTACAAAACAGGATAACATAGATCAAAAATGATTATTCTTTTACATTCTCTGATTGTGTCGACTTAGACGATTCAGGCGATGACTATTTTAATTCTTGAGAGTGTAAACATGAAACCAAATGGACCCGCAAGGGTCCATTTGGTTTCATTTTTACGCTCTCAAAGAGTTACATCTGGTTAACCAACTTTCCATATTTAACTTGGAACTCTCTCAAGCACCACTGGTGGTCCCCGGGCCGGTCAGTCAGCCACAGGGCCGCATTTGGCCCCCGGGCCGCATAATGCCCAGGTATGCACTAGCTGAAGGTTGTCCCATGGCACTGCTACATCCATCACAGCTGGGTTCGTTAAACACCCGCTCATTTCCCTTTGATGGGGAAATTATAAATAAATCGCAGTGCGGCCGGATGCCAAAGTCAACACAGCGGCGGTGGCAGCAGCAGCGCTGTAATGCCAACCGACTGACAATCTACACAGCGTTCAGACAGACTGGTTCAACGAGGCCAACAGGGAGGTCAGGGGCTGGTCAACAAGGCAATACGACTCCGCTGGAAATCCTGCAATAACCTGCTGCACCGGAGAAACTCAACTTGAAAAGGTCTTGTCATTAAGATATCTGGTAATTAAAGCCTTGGCATTAAGCGGCGGGACTTTCTACTGACCTGATCTCTCTCTCCGATCCGATGCAACGCAAGACGTCTGGAGGAAATTACACTTTAGGAAGTTAAGACAAGGTCAACGTCACTCTCAGTCACCAACACTGAGGAGAAAAAGTCCTGATGGGTGGGAAGAATTCACTCTTTGAGCATAAAGTGTACAATCCCAAACAAATTATAAATTAAGTAGAGCATGGGTTTTCAACTTTTTTGCCACCAGGGCCCACTATTTACTCGGAATTTGAGCCACGTCGCACCACCATTTGAGGACATGAGAAGATTTATTTGGCTTTTGTCCACAATACCAGGCTGGATTTGGGAAACAAAAACAGGTAAACATACAGATAAAAAATGACCATTAATCTTCTACATTCTCTAGTTGTGTAGATAATTCCAGGGGTCCTTGGCATCACTAACAAAGGAACATAGCTTTTTTTTTTTTTTTTTTTTTAAATAGAATTTAGTGTCAGAAATTACTGTAGAATGTAGCCTCAGAAACTAGAATCTAGCGCCATAAAGTAGAATCTAGGACCAGAAACAAGAATTTCATGTCAGAAACTAGAATCTAGTGTCAAAATGGGTTAAATCAAAAGGGTTAAGATAGTCTCAGTGACTGAGTGAGGTATCCTCCGCCCCGTCCGCACACAGCGACACAGAGATGGTGAAAACACAAATCACAGCCCTGCCGTCTACGACAGCCGCGCTAGTCTCTTTATCGCTTCTGTCAAATTGTGCTCCGAGACGTGGGCCTTAAAGTAGCGCTGACAAATGGGTGGTAGGAGCAGCAGTATGAACGGAGGGGGAAAAATAGTCTGGGACGAACGAAACATGAATAAAATATGTATACAAATGTGAACGTCCTCTTTGTCAGCGAGACGACGTGAGTCTCCTCTTCTCTCGGCACAATGAACGGCAACAAGGCATCTCAGGTTACAGGTGTGTGTGTGTGTGTGTGTGTGTGTGTGTGTGTTGTGTGTGTGTGTGTGTGTGTGTGTGTGCGCGTGTGTGCGCGTGTGTGCGCGTGTGTGCGCGTGTGTGTGCGTGTGTGTGTGTGTGGGGCGTGGTTGGTCAGGGAGTGTCGTCCGCATGAGGGTTAACAACAAATACACTTGGCATCAAACTACAACAGTGGTTTTCAACCTTTGATACCATTTATTCAGCGTTTGAGCCACAGAAGACCACCATTTGAGGAGGTTTTAGCCCCCAACGACCGCAAAACTAAAGATTTCTTTTGTTTTTTTATCCACAATACCAGGCTGGATTTGGGAAACAAAAACAGGCAAATTAACAAACAGATGAAAATGACCATTAATCCTCTAGTTGTGAAGACCTAATTAAGATGAATATTTTGAGATAACTCTTGAGAGCGTAAAAATGAAACCAAATGGACCCGCAAGGGTCCATTTGTACCGGTAACTCCAAATGGACCCACAAGGGCCATTTGATTTCATTTTTATACGCTCTCAAGAGTTACATCTGGTTAACCAACTTAACTGGGAACCACCTGGAACCCTCTCAAGGACCACTGGTGGTCCCCGGACCACTGGTTGAAAACCCCTACACTACGACAAAGAGTAGTAACAAGGTGGCTCATCCAGTATCTGTGAAACTCCCACTCATTCTGATGTCATCCCAGTGTACCATTACACACCTATATGCCAGGCTGCAGAGTCACAGAACACCTGAATGAGCCATTGTTTTGAAATCCTTGGCTTGAGTCAGTGAGTCAGCCAGTCGAATACCAGAATGGTCGGCCCTAATGAAATCGGGCCAGCCGAAATGTTGCGACATTGAGGGGTCAGAAAAATTAGAGCGCTGGGGAAAGCTGTTCATGCAGCCTGAAAGATGCACAAACTGGAGTTTGAAAGACATTTTTGTTCAACGATAGTGGTGCAAATAAGAGTAATATTTATGTGCTGCATTTGTTTTAAAGCATTGCACAGTGACAACTTAAGTCTCTGTAATGTTTTAGGCTGCAGGCCTACTAGTAGCACTACAAACCGATCTAAAATAAAGGGATTTATTTATCATCAAAGGGTTGTTAGTGTTTATGCTGCACTAAAAAAAACTAAAATAAAGGGATTTTGTGAACATCAGGATGTTGCCTGATGTTTATGCTATATCCTATTATTAGAAAACAATCTAAAACAATAAAGAACTCTGAGTAAAAGAGCCTCCATTGGACTGATCCCATTAAGTGAAGGGAGTTTGCAACCGCGTAACTCCGTCTATACTCAGAGCCGACTTTTTTTTGAGCCAGCTCTTCCTGTTAGCTGTCAGTCAATGGACTGTGTCTCATTGTAGCCTTGCCTTTAGACGTGTGGGAGTGGGCAGCAGGAGAGGGTCGGCTTGGTTTGGAAAACAAACACAAACAAGACCTTTAGCTCACTTACTAAAGGCACACACCTCTCCAGTCCCCAGCCAGCCAGTCAGTCAGTCAGTGGGACTGCTGCTGTATCAACACTTTGTCCCTTTTGTTTGTGCATGGTGGGACTGAAAAGAGGCTCCGACACACAGCTCCGGTGCAAAGTGTTACTGCCGTACGCTGAATGGAACAGTGAATGGCAGTGGGGGAGTGGGGGGGGGGGGGGGGTGCAGGGGGGTGCAGGGGGGATTGGACGGAAACAACATCAACCCAAGCGTTGCTCCGGACACACTAACTTGATCCCTGGCAGAATGTCATGCTGTGAATGGCTGCATTGTTGTCCCCCCTGCAGTTTGGCTGGACACTCCTCTGCCCACCTGCATACCTGCTAGTGCTACAGATACAGAGCAGCAGGGGCAGATCTAGGCATGGACATGGGGGGGGGGGCAATGCCCCCTAAATGCCCAGACTGCCCCCCCAAACACGATGCCATGCAAAACAACCCAAGATATTTCAAATTAAAGTGCTTATAATTAAAATGATTTGAAACACTACTACTGCTACTAACTAACTACAGCTGTGTCTGTAGATAGTCAGACCTTTAGCTTTATGCATGCTGCGTGTCTGTTGCAACTTCAACAACAACTGATGTTATTATTGATGCTTTACTTGTCTAATAAAAGTCCTGTAACTGAAAATGGTATGGGTGCAGCTTCATCGCCCCGTGGCGCGAAGCGACACGGGCGATGAAGCCGACCCCATACCATTTTTTCTTGCCACTCCAATATGTCCTCTTGCCCCCCCAAATGGGACATGTTACATCCGCCGCTGCAGAGCAGATCACCTCTGTCTGGGATCTGGTTTCCACACTTGAGCACAGAGAGGGGAAAAGAATATAGAAAAAGTGCCCTTCTGGGCCCCCAGGTTAGACTATAGCCTCTTGGTGGCGCCATAGGACAATGTGGAAAGGATGCAATTTACTGTGTTTTGCAAAACTGGTGCTCCAACAAGCCAATGTGAGAAGAGCATGGTTATATTTGTCCATCTAGTAGGAAAGCATGTTAAGCATTTCATGTAAATGATGCTTTTTATTCGAAACGACAAGTCCATCTTGAGCGCATGACTGTAGCTAGGGTGTAACGATGTGTCAGGTTTTGGGTCCGAATCCGGAGGAGTAATATTAAATAACCTGTTTTTTCAAAGATCAGCTTCCTGGTGGCACTATAAAAAGCAGATGTGAAAAAATCAGGTCAAAGGTATGCAACTATGCACACAGATCGGTGCAGTTATAGGTTAAAAAAGTGAAAATCTGCCTCCCAACATCCTACTTTTGGTCTACGACCCGCCAGCTCAGGACACAGCGTCCAGCTGTGTGTTTTGCTCCGTCTGTCTTGTCGGTGACCTTTTGGACAGTTCAACATTAGATGTTTAAACACGGACAGATTTAGAGAGTTGTTTAATGTTTGTTTCTTGTCTACGTGCCACTAGAAATACCATGTGACGATGACACTGTGTGCATAAGCGCCAGAACCCAAACAAGAGATTATCTAGGGACAACACTAAAGCACATGTGCATGCGATTGCATGTATGTCTGTGTTGAATGGTAAATAAAATGTAAATGGTGCGTTTCTATGGTGCCTTTATCCAAGGCATTTTACATAGTGCATTACGTTCACCCATTCACACAAAGATTATTCATCGCCTCTCTCACGTCATACTGTATGTCTAGGAGTTAAAGGGGAATTCCACCCATTTAACATTTTTTTGTGTACAAATGTACAAAGTGTACAAATGGAACCAAAAAATGGAACCAAATGAACCCTAACGGGTTCATTTGGTTCCATTCATACATAAAAAAGAAGAGTCAAAGAAATCCATTAACATGGTGAAAATACATCTTGATGTCATCAAGATGTTTCAACATGTTAATGGTTTTCTTCCGACATCCATTTCTTGGAAACACAGAATGGGGGAACTTTTTTATCATGTCCACCCAGTACCTCTAAGTTATACAGTATTAATGACATATTAGAATGTTGGAAATGAGTGGAATTCCACTTTAAGAGAGAAGAGAGAGTGAGGGGGAAGGTATAAAAAACACCCACAGCAGCATTATTAGATTCCAATCAGAGTGTTTAGGAACCTGACAACTGGGATGAATGTTGTGTGGAGAGGATTAGCAGCACCACCGCCACGCGTGCTGCTGTTGTTGTTGTTCCCACTCCAGGCTCACAAGGCTCCTCTACAGCCGTAGAACAAGATTAGAAGGACTCCATTTCAACTTCTATTTAGCTAAACCCTAAGCTGGCCATTGTAAGGCAGCCATCATCAGCATCAGCCAGTTACACCACTTGGACCCTAATAGTGTCGGCCAGTCCTTAATCTGTGTGTGCTTGTGTGTGTGTGTGTGTGTGTGTGTGTGTGGGGGGGGGGGGTGGCTTATATATAGCCGGCCCCGCAAGTGCATTCATTAGATTGCAATCGTGACCAAAAAAAAGAAAGGAATGGAAGAAAGAAGACGATCACAGCCGCTCTTCCCCTCCCTCGTAACACAAGATGGATTATATAATTTGTATAACACTGCAAAAGGTACACGGTGACAGTAATTTAACATCCATTCTCTCAGAACACATGTATGCACCCGGCGCACACCATGTTGTGAGCTCGTAGGGCGGCGAACACATGATGTGTGTGCGGTGCCGGTGACGCACTCACGCATTTGATAATTGGCTGCTTATTCCCGTCCCCCAAATGGACCCTTGCGGGTCTATTTTTACACTCTCAAGAGTTAAAATATTCATCATCTGAATTAGCCCCAAGTCTACACAACTAGAAGATGGACAAAAGCAAAAGAAATCTTTAGTTTATGGTCTGTGGGGCTAAAATATTCTCAAATGGTGGTCTGTGGCTCAAGTGCTGAATAAATTGTGGAACCGCCCTGATTCTGCCATCACTCCGTTGATGTAGTTGCTCTGTCTGCCACAGCTTGGCACCTACTGGTACAGCCAGAGCCAGTGGTGGGTGAGTGACAACAAGCACCGTCATCACTGGAGGACCGGCTGAGAGGAGAGGATTGTTAGGAAAGATGGCAGGGGCAGAGAGAGAGAGAGAGAGAGAGAGAGAGAGAGAGAGAGAGAGAGAGAGACAGACAGAGACAGAGACAGAGAGAGAGAGAGAGAGAGACAGAGAGACTAGTAAGTGCTGCGCTCTGATTTGATCTCACTAATGTGTCGTCATCTCCGGCCCCTCCCACGCCCGTCCACTGCTGTTCTACGCCACATCATTTAGAGCGACGCCCACCCCGGAAGGTTGACACTCCCCTCAAGGCACTTTCCAACGTGCGTTAGTCCAGGCTTTCCGTTTTCGCGCAAGGCGAACGAAAATGAAAGCCTGGGTGTCGAGGCTAGAGAGAGACAGACAGAGAGAGACAGAGAGACAGCATTGTTAGGAAAGATGTGTAGGACTGAGAGAGAGAGAGAGAGAGAGAGAGAGAGAGAGAGAGAGAGAGAGACAGACAGAGAGACAGACAGAGAGAGACAGAGAGACAGCATTGTTAGGAAAGATGTGTAGGACTGAGAGAGAAAGAGAGAGACGCAGGGGCGGGTCTAGGCATGGGCATGGGGGGGGGGGGGGCAGTGCCCCCCTAAATACCCAGTCTGCCCTCCCCAAACAGGATGGCATGCAAAACAACCCAAGATATTTCAAATTAAAGTGCTTATACATTTGAAATGATTCGAAACACTACTACTGCTACTAACCAACTACAGCTGTGTCACCACTAAACCAACAGCATTTCATCATTGAAAACAGAAAACTCAGTCAAAACTCGGTGTATTTTAAGTCAGACCTTTAGCTTTATGCATGCTGCGTGTCTGTTGCAACTTCAACAACAACTGATGTTATTATCGATGCTTTACTTGACTAATAAAAGTCCTGTAACTGAAAATGGTATTTGCGCCACAGGTGATGAAGCAGCCCCCCATACCATTTTCTCTTGCCCCTCCAACATTTTCTCTTGCCCCCCCCCCCCATGTTACATCCTCCCTGAAGAGAAGGAGGGTAGAAAGAGAGGGGAGACGGAGGGGAGGTATACAGTACAGAGAGCATGTGAGTGGGGGAGACAGAGCAAAACATGCCACTAAGCACGGTGTGACTGTTGTTATTAAGTGTCTGTAATCGCCACAGTTCTGCTGCTGCCGGGTCAAACAGACACATACTGCACAGTGGTGGGGTACAGGCAGGCCAGGGAACAGTCAGGGACCCCCAGAGGCTCTTACAAAAACACTGAAGCAGTAGCTTCAACAGCTGTGCTGGTGATAATAACTACATGCAATTTTCAACAAAAAAAAAGAAAAAAAAAAAAGAATGAAGCGTTGGGTTTCAAACTACCAGTCACAACT
This sequence comes from Benthosema pterotum, assembly GCA_039105355.1. Taxonomy (NCBI): domain Eukaryota; kingdom Metazoa; phylum Chordata; class Actinopteri; order Myctophiformes; family Myctophidae; genus Benthosema; species Benthosema pterotum. The sequence goes on along the minus strand of CM076980.1, from coordinate 7,259,595 downwards.
GTTCGATGACCTGGCTGCCACCAGAACATAACTTACCAATATGGCCTTATATGGTCATATCGGGGATGATATATATATATATATATATATATATATATATATATATATATATATATATATATATATATATATATATATATATATTATATATATATATATATATATATATATATATATATATATATAGTGTATATACTGTACATATTAGTCAGGCTCTAGTGATAAGCCCCAAGAAAACTGAGGAGCACTGAATACAGCAGGGGTTTTCAACCAGTGGCCCGGGGACAACCAGTGGTCCATGAGAGGATCCCAACTGGTCTCCAGCTAAATAATGGACAAATGGTTGGAATTAACAAATGGACATTTTGACAGATCTGTAACTCTTGAGAGTGTAAAATGAAACCAAATTTGATTTTTTTTCATTTTTTGCCAGCCATGTCTCCTAAATTGTGAACAAAACTTGAAAATCCTTAGTTTTGGGGTCCAAGACACTAAACTCAACATCAAATGGTGGTCCTCCGTGGCTAAAATGCAGAATAAATAGTGGGCCTTGGTATGAAAATGGTTGAAAACCACTGGAAATACAGCCAGGGTCTCTTTACGCCTCCACTGAAACTACCAGTACTACTATCAGTATAAAGCCAGCAGCCTCTCCATGCATAAAACAGAGATAGTGTATAGTAGCAGTGTATCTGCTACTAGCACTACGACAGCACAGGAACACTAATGGAGCAGTCGATACAGAGTGAGATTAATGGTCTCCACGCTCAGCGGTCAACGTCCTGCTTGCCCTTAAACCTTGTCCTTAAAACACAGGGCAACACAGTCTTTTGGGGTTTCAGTTTCCTTGGATATAGTGCAAATCAGTGGACGGTTCTTAAACTTTATTCATGTCAAGGACCCCTAAATTGACATGTATTAGCCCAAGCCTCCATTTGAAAATACATGGTAAATGGTGCATTTATATAGCGCCTTTATCCAAGGCGCTTATAGCTTGTGCATCACATTCACACACACATTCATACACTGATGGCAGTGGAAACCATGCAAGGTAGCTACTAGCACATCAGAAGCAATTAGGGGTTCAGTGTCTTGCTCAAGGACACTTCGACAGTAACTCTGCGGGAGCCCGGGATCGAACCGGCAACCTTGTGGTTACCATCTGGTGACTCTAGCCCTGAGCCACTGCCGCCCATGTCGGCAAAAACCCGATCCTCCTAGCCTTAGCCTTCCTTCTTCCATGCAAAGTGATGCAAAATGGAAGGAAGTCCCTCCAGTACCTGTGGGGGTCCCCCGGACCCCACTTTGGGAGTCACTGGTGGAAATTATTACTACCAATATGAAGCTTATCAACCAACCTGTTAATCGTTCAATAACCTTAACATATCAATTAATCATTCATGCATTAATCGATAATTTACAGTCTGCATTGTATTTTGGTAGAGATTGGTCTCTACCAATCTCTGTGTCTATTTTTTTTTAATGTTTTGTCATCTTAATCTGTTTATATGATTCTTTCATTAACATTCTCACGGATCTCCTTCGTGCTTAATTCGGAGGAGAGGAGAAAAAGGCAATTAACTTTGAGCCATAAAACAAAAAGCCAGGGCAACAGTTAATTAAAAATAAACATGCAGGAAATTCAGATAACGTGAAGCAACTGTTAACTACATTAAGCATGTCATCATGGCTTTGGCTCGCTCATAAATGATAAATGTGTGTGTACTGTAAACACATTCCGGAAATCTGTTGGAATAGTTAAAAATCTGCCCTGCTGCAACCGTGGAACTAAATATACTGTGATGTGAGGACAGAGCCCGTACACAGCGTAGGGCAGGGGTGTCAAACCCAAATACAGAGTGGGCCAAAATAGAAAAATTGGTACAAGTCGAGGGCCGGAGATACCGGTCTGTGTTTCAACACCGGTTTACGATGACGTCGCTGTCAAAAACAGCAAAAAAGTAATTTCCCTTCAAAAATCGATGTCTCTTAATGGCAAGATAATTGTAAAGATGAAACTGCCTGCATTACAAACTGTTTTAAGTTTAAATGAAAAATAGCAGGTGTTCACGTCTCATAGCGCGCCACTCTGTGGCGCGCTATGAGACGTGAACACCTGCTATTTTTCGGGGAAAATCTTGTTCTTCTATGATCCTCACCAAGTGATGAGTTAATTGAGAAAGTAAATGAGACTGAGTTGAGGAAGTAAAACAATTAGTTGCATTCATTTCTTATCATGGTGTGTGTAATATACCAGAGGACCAGTTCTAATACTAATTCAATATCATCCTGCGGGCCAAAGATAATTCATTCACAGGCCTGATTTGGCCCGCGGGCCTTGAGTTTGACATATGTAAAAGTACAAATTTTGTCTCTGAGTAATCAGTAATTCAGGCAAACCTTTGGGCAACCTCTTGGAATATGGGTTGGGGCAACTGCAGAAAAGTTCCTGAAGGTATAAGTGGGATGTTGAGGCATCATACACACATAAAGTACAAATGTCCTGTACACTGCCTTTGTTTGATGGCCGCCTGAATGCTTTTCCAAATGTTTTGACCAAACATTTGTGTTTGATGGCGGGAGCATAACACAGCCATCAAACACGATGACCACAATGTTTGGTCAAACCCTGCATGCGTCCCCCATTGAGGTGTTATTATCAAACACAGTCAGAGCATGCACAGAACATTTGTTCTTCACATGTGTACTATGAAACCCTGACACAGTGACACACGGTGAGCTCATCCTACAGCAGCAATGTGAACACACAGGCTTACACTCACGTATATCCACATACCAGCATGATGCAGCCTAGAGGGTAGGGGCGGATCTAGGCATGGGCATGAAGGGGGGGGCATGCCATGTTTGGTGACTGCCCCACCAAACATGATGGCATGCAAAACAACCAAAGTGCTTATATTTAAAATGATTTGAAACACTATACTGCTGCTAACTAGTGATGTGGCACCACTAAACCAACAGCATTACATCATTGAAAACAGAAAACTCTCTGAGTCAGACCTTTAGCTTTATGCATGCTGCGTGTCTGTTGCAACTACAACAACAACTGATGTTATTATTGATGCTTATGCTAATAAATGTCCTGCAACCGGAAAAAATGGTATGGGTGCGGCTTCATCGCCCGTGGCACGAAGCGACACAGGCGATGAAGCGGCCAAACTCGCACCCATATCATTTTCTCCTACCCCCCCCCCCCCCCCCCCCCCCCCCCCCCCCCCCCCCCCCCCACCCCCCCCCCCCCCCCCCCCCCCCCCCCCCCCCCCCAATTGGGAAATGTTACATCCGCCTCTGGCTCACACTCACGTATATCCACATACCAGCATGACAGAGCCTAGAGGGTCGCAAAGGAATCCACTCCATTGCATAAGTGAATGTAGTCATCAGCATTTAGTTTTGGTGACTGTACGAGAAAACTGAACGACTTCCCCCTCAGGGGGGAGGGAGAGGACTTGCGGAAGATAAGGAATCTCATTTGCGTTTCCCCCCCCCAACTCCCGGTTGGTTATACAGTATTGCGGCACATCACATGTGCTGTTGAGGAAGCAGGCATGGCAGCATCTGGTCAAATCCTCTCAAAAGGAAGGAAAGAATAACCACAACAGCAGTGTTAGGGATTAGAGCAGTGGCTTTCAACCTTTTTGACAGCAGGGCCCACTATTTATTCAGCATTTGAGCAACGGACCGTCCATTTGATGACATTCTAGCCCCCACAGACCCCCAAAACTAAAGATTTATTTTGCTTTTGTCCACAATTCCAGGCTGGATTTGGGAAAACATAACAGTCAAACATACAGATCAAAATGACCATTAATCATTCTCTCAATCGCATTCTCTAGTTGTGTAGACTTGGGGCTAATTCACATGATGAATATTTTAACTCTTGCTCTCTCAAAGAGTTACATCTGGTTAACCAAATTTCCACCATTTAGCTGGGGACCACTTGGAACTCTCTCAAGGACCACTGGTGGTCCCCGAACCACTGGTTGAAAACCACTGGATTAGAGAGCCAACATGCTGCTGGAACACAGACCCTCAGTAAGAAAGAGTCACATCCACAGACCCACGCACAGACGCCGGAAGTAACCAAGTACATTAAACTTAGTTGCTGAACTTTTAATGTAAAGGTGCGGTGAACGGGGGTGAACGGGTGGTGTTTTTAATAGTTTTATCACCGAACACGTGCTTGTTGTGTTCTTCTTACCGTGGGGCAACGCTCGCCAAACACGACGAAGGCGCTGAACACAACGAAATGTAGATTTCATTCTTTAATCCATCTTTTAAACCGAGCGCATTGTCTGATAAAGATCCTGTGGATGACTTTTATTTGGAACAGAATGGGGGAATGGGACATTTTTTTGTCCCATTCGCACCCATTCAATCCAATGCTTTCTAAAGCCTTTCCTGGAATCACCCCTGAATGTCGTGGGGCGCACAGGTAGATCCACTAGGCTAGACGTCTCTTCCTGACTTTTGACCTGGAACTTTTTGCTCAGATCATGAGAGGACAGGTTAGTCAAGACACCAGAAACAGCATGACGTCATCGCACATCCTGTTTAGGACATCTGGCGCTTCAAAATATATATATTTTTTAATTTTATCGAATGCACTAGCTTGAACCGTGGCATATAGCAGAAAACAACGAATGCGCGCTCACGGTAAATTAGTTAATATGGATCCCACCTGATTATCTGGCACAGAGGGTTTCTGAAGCAATCAGAGCATGCATCCCTACAGCTATGTAGCTACACGCGACACTTGCAATGTTTGTTTACTATGAGTCACTCAACTCTGTCACTTTACTGCTATGTGGCTTATTTCTACCATACCATGGAGTATTTATGACTGTGATCATGGAGTTGTTAGCCATGCAAGGTACCAAGCATCACATCCAGAGCAATCTGGGGTTCAGCCACATGTTGTTGTTGTGTGACCCAACGTTTGTGCTTGATGGGGAAGAGGAGGAGAGCAGAAAAAAGCCATCAAACAAAAATGTTTGGTCAAACACTGCATGTGACTCCCATTGGAAAAGCATTGAGACGGCCATCAAACTACTTACAAGGAGAGCATGTGGGGGCGTGTTGTTTTTGCTCAGGGACAATTAAAAAACAGTTAGACAAATGGGTTTCAATTGGGGCTGCATGATTATTATGCGTAGATTACGATTACCGTTTATTGTACTTGGAGACTTGGAGAAAAACACTTGAAGAGCCTGTCACAGTGGACTAAGAGAGGGGTTTTCAACAGGTGGTCCGGGGACCACCAGTGGTCCCTGAGAGGGTTCCAGGTGGTCCCCAGCTAAGTTGGTTAACCAGATGTAACTGGTTTCATTTTTACACTCTCCAGAGTTAAAATATTCATCATCTGAATTAGCCATTTTGGAATGTATGTTTTGCTTGTTTTGTTTCCCAAGTCCAGCCTGGAATTGTGGACAAAAGCAAAATAAATCTTTAGATTTGGTGTCTTTGGGGCTAAAATATCCTCAAATGGTGGTCCGTGGCTCAAATCCTGAATAAATGTTGGTCCCTGAGATGAAAAAGGTTGAAAACCCCTGAACTCAGACATTGAATATTTTGTTGTTGAATATATGTTTGTTGTTGTTTGATTGCATTTTGTCCATATATATCAGTATAACAATAGTGTAGGCATGTGCAGCCCATTGGTTGAGAAGCAGTGCATTAGATCTGGTGATCACTACTTTGATCATGTCATTATAGGCTAAGAATTCCTCCATTTAAAAAATAGAAGATCTAAAAAGTTCACAGTGTGCCACAATGTGAGTTACGAACATGTGATGAGCTTGTAGATCTATTCTAATACCTTATATCAGTGGTTTTCAACCAATGGTCCGGGGACAATTAATGGTCCTTGAGAGGGTTCCAGGTGGTCCCCAGCGAAATGATTGAAAGTTGGTTAATCAGATGTAGCTCTTGATTGTAAACATGAAAACAAATGGAACTTTGTGGGTCCATTTGGTTGGTCATGTTGATTTAAATTTTGACTTGTTTTGTTTGCGAAATCCAGCTTGGAATTGTGGACAAAAACGAAAGAAATCTTTAGTTTTGGGTCTATGGGTAAAAATGTCATCAAATGCTGGCCCGTAGCTGAAATTCTCAATATATAGTCCTGGGACCTAAATGGTTGAAAACCCCTGCCTTATATACTGTAAATTACAAGCGGTAATGAGGAAAAATGCCTTATTTATTTCCTTAATATCGTGTTGTTCCCTGTCTCACTGGGTCTAACACTACGTAATGAGCTGTGTGATTCTAGTGTGTGTGTGTGTGTGTGTGTGTGTGTGTGTGTGTGTGTGTGTGTGTGTGTGTGGTGTGTGTGTGTGTGTGTGTGTGTGTGTGTGTGTGTGAGTGAGTGAGTGAGTGAGTGAGTGAGTGAGTGAGTGAGAGAGAGAGAGAGAGATTAATTGGCAAGTTTTGCAACTACGCAATCGTTGTGAAATATAAAATTGCGGTAGTATAAAGCGTAAAACATCATGATCTTTGAACAAAAATAACGATACAGTACAGAGGAGGTGACATGACATCGACATCATAATAGCTAGTAGCTATAGTACCGACCAATGGATGTTAAACGTTTGGAGAAAACACACACACACACACACACACACACACACACACACACACACACACACACACACACACACACACACACACACACACACACACACACACACACACACACACACACACACACACACACACACACACACACACACACACACACACACACACACACACACGGCTGTGTTCAGTGATCATTTACCCGCAGAAAGGAGGGAGACTCTCCTATTAAGCAAGAGGATTTTCATTCCATCATTCCTGGAGGCTTTACACATCGTCTCACAGTAACCACACAATTACAGCGGTAGATGTGTAACGTCTGGGGCACAGCTATGTCTGGCCATGTGGGACTGTGGGGCTCGGCTCGCCGTACCTCGGCTCACTCATATATCGATGTGGGCAGTTAAGCTACCTCAAAGTGTTCACAGGAGTTATGGACCAAACTCGCATATAAAGTACTCGAGTTGTTCTTGCACTGCATTTGACCATCCGCATGTTTTATGTAATTCTATTGAAATCAGACTAAAGGGGCTTACAGACGGCGAGTAATAAATCTAATAATTAATCTAATCTAATTCATTGTCAATGGGACCGGCGTTTTGTGCTGAGAAAACAACCTCCGATAAAGAGAGCGTGTAACAGCGGTCCCTAACGGGTTCATTTGGTTAAATTTGTACGCTCTCAGAAAAAAGAAGCGTCTAAAGAAATCCATTAACATGGTGAAACACATCTTGATGATGTCATCAAGATGTTTCACCATGTTAGTGGTTTTCTTCAGACCTCCATTTCTAGGAAACACAGAATGGGGGAACTTTTTTTATCATGTCCACCCAGCACCTCTAGGGTATACTAATGACATATTGTTGTCATTGTTGAAATGTTGAAAATGGATGGACTTCCCCTTTAAAGTGTATTCTGAAGAACATGAACACATACTCTCTCCTCATAAGTTCCTGCGTACTGTAGAGGGGTCAGGGAAGCCAGGATTCGAACCACCAACCTACGGATCATTGGACGACCTGTTCTACCTCCTGAGCCACAGTCATCCAGTGAGTAGGTCTTGTGGTCCAGCCATTGTGTTGTGTGTTCGAGTCCCGTTCATTCATGGCGACATCTGCTGCATGTCTCTCCCTCCCACTTCTCTGTCAATCTTCACTGATAACTACCAATAACAAAAAAAAAAACAAATCTTTAATAAACGTGTGCATGTGCATATCTTGTTACCCCCGAATAACCTAAATCATTGAATGCTCCCTTTAAAAAAAAACGGGGAATTCCACCCATTTTCAAGATTTTTTCTGAGAGCGTACAAATGGAAACAAATTGACCCTGACACACAGTTTGATGTCTTCAAGTTTTGTTTCTCCATGTTCACCAGGATTTTTTTTTCAGACCTTTTTTTCCAGACCTCCATTTCTAGGAAACGCAGACCGTTTCCTATATAATAGTATTATATATATATATATATATATATATATATATATATATATATATATATATATATATATATATATATATATATATATATATATAAAATACTATATAATAGTATATAATATAATATAATATAATATAATATAATATAATATAATATAATATAATATAATATAATATAATATAATATAATATAATATAATATAATATAATATAATATAATATATTATAATATAACGTTGTAAATGTGTGGAAGACGTCCCTTTTAAATGCTATTACCTATGTCAAATTTGTTTTCATTTCACAACGTCACTCATACAGTAAAAACAAACGTTTATTATTACGTTGAAGAATGCAACATTTTTCAGCCTCCAGCGCTCCAATGGGAGCTGGAGATTTCACTGTAACAATCAGTGCATGACGCGCCCATGTGTGTGTGTGTGTGTGTGTGTGTGTGTGTGTGTGTGTGTGTGTGTGTGTGTGTGTGTGTGTGTGTGTGTGTGTGTGTGTGTGTGTGTGGATTTGGTGCTCTGCAAGGATGAGATTACAAGCTGCTGTCAAAGCTGTGGAAGCAACCACCCCCCCAGGGGCGGATGTAACATGTCCCATTTTGGGGGGCAAGAGAACATGTTGGAGGGTCAAGAGAAAATGGTATGGGGGCGGCTTCGCGCCACAGGCGATGAAGCCGCACCCATACCATTTTCATTTACAGGACTTTTATTAGTCAAGTAAAGCATCAATAATAACATCAGTTGTTGTTGAAGTTGCAACAGACACGCAGCATGCATAAAGCTAAAGGTCTGACTCAGAGAGTTTTCTGTTTTCAATGATGAAATGCTGTTGGTTTAGTGGTGCCAAAATTGTAGTTAGTAGCAGTAGTTGTAGTGTTTCAAATCATTTTAAATTTAAGCACTTTAATTTGAAATATCTTGGGTTGTTTTGCATGTCATCGTGTTTGGGGGGGGGGGGGGGGGGGGGGCAGACTGGGTATTTAGGGGGGCATTGCCCCCGCCATGCCCATGCCTAGATCCGCCCCTGCACCCCCCACGGCCGTGAGGCGCTGCACATGACCGCTGCACGCTGCGCGCAGCGCGCTGCACTCTGCACTCGCTGCCCCGACACAGAGCGAGTCCTACCTGAATTACACGCTCGTCCTGCGCCGTCGCATATCTGCACACATCAGCAGCCGCGAGCGACGCGATGACACACACGCATATACATACACACACACACGCACACGCACACACATGCACACACACACGCACGCACACACGCACACACGCACGCACACACACACGCATGCACACACACACACAGCTGCCTGTCAGCCTGCCAAACGGACGCAGGGCAGGGAAGGGAAGGAGGAGGAGAATAGATTCCTCTGCCTTTCATTATGGACCTGTCTGGGTGACAGGTTAAGACAACAGACAGCGGGTCAGACAGAACAAAGACCAGGCCGGGTCGACTCGGGGGGAGATGTAATGCATGCGTATGCAGTATGCACTGTGCAGTGAACCTGCATAGTGCACGTGTGTTCAGGATAGCAGTGCTACTGTATACCAGAATCCGACAAAGCTCTTGGTTGCTGCCATGGTTTGAAATGGTAATAATTAGTGATGTCCCGATACCGACACCAAAGTATCGGATCGGCTGTTTTTGTCCCTTTTTTGTCATATCGGTATCGGCAGATACTGAATGTAGGTATCGGAAAAGTATCAGTATTGGTTGTTTGTCTTTATCGGGTCACATTTGTAAATATGCCAGTGATCAGACACAGAGGTAAGGGGTTGACACCATGGCAGTTAAGTAAAATGTTGGGTCATGTGGAGTTTGTTTTGGAGTTTCCCAAGTGCACATTTGAGAGAGGAGTATGTCATTCCCAGTTGGTGACTTCATATAAAAGGTATTGTTTCTTTCTTATGTTATATATTTTCTTCTCTGGTATCGGTATTTGGTATCGGCTAACACAAAAATTGTGATATCGGGATCGGGATCGGAAATGAAAACGTGGCATCGGGACATCCCTATAGTAATAATGTGTTATTATCATTTTGACAGTGTGTACCAGTTCCCACTAATATCCAGCAAGTTCACATAGCCATTGAAAGAGGAGTGGACCAACATTCCACAGGCCACAATGCACATACTGTATATAATAATACCTATAGCAGACGAGAAATAATCCAAGGAAACTAAATCCAGAGATCCATATAGGGACCCGTGGACTAAAATAGAAATAAAGGAGGCAGAGTATCATCACAGCAGATGTAGAATCAGTGTCTGGCTGTAAGACGAGACAACACAGTTAGCAGCAGCAGATACGGCTGTGTGCTGTGAGGAAGATAACACTGAGCTAGTACACTATAGCAGCACCGGAGTGGATTCAAGGACAAGCTTTGTTGCTGCTGCTACCTGAATGAGTTGGAGTCTGCCAGTGAAAGCTCTCTAGACCCTGTGTGTGTGTGTGTGCGCGTGTGCGTGTGTGTGTGTGTGTATGTGCGTGTGTGTGTCAGGGGCGGATCTAGGCATGGGCATGGAGGGGAGCAATACCCCCTAAATGCCCAGTCTGCCCCACCAAACACGATGGCATGCAAAACAACCCAAGATATATCAAATTAAAGTGCCTATATTTAAAATGAAAAACTACTAAAAACCTACTGCTACTAACTACAGCTGTGTCACCACTAAACCAAAAGCATTTCACCATTGAAAACAGAAAACTCGCTGAGTCAGACCTTTAGCTTTATGCATGCTGTGGGTCTGTTGCAACTTCAACAACAACTAATGGTATTATTGATGCTTAATTGCCTAATAAAAGTCCTGTAACCAAAATGGTATGGGTGCGGCTTCGATGCAATGAAGCCGTATCCATACCATTTTCTCCTGCCCCCCCCCCCCCCCCCCCCCAATTGGGAAATGTTACATCCGCCCCTGGTGTGTGTGTGTGTGTGTGTGTGTGTGTGTGTGTGTGTGTGTGTGTGTGTGTGTGTGTGTGTGTGTGTGTGTGTGTGTGTGTGTGTGTGTGTGTGTGACATGCTGTATAGCACCAAGGCTGAGGTTTTCTTTCAACAGCCTGTGATTGTTGACAGGTAGAGCTAACCTGCTCCATACAGTATAGTCTGGTGATGGAATGAATGAATGAATGAATGAATGAATGAATGAATGAATGAATGAATGAATGAATGAATGAATGAATGAATGAATGAATGAATGAATGAATGAATGAATGAATTGCTTCTAATGGAGTTGGGGGTAAGGTTTAGGTCAGCAGCGGTGGATCAGCGGTAGAGTGGGGTACCTGCCTAGACAGTTGTCAAGCATTATTACATGGATTGAATAAGCGCAAGGTTATTCATAAAGCACTTTTGCAAACAATCAAAATTGACCAAAGTGCTGTACAGGGTCTAAGCATTTACAATTATGCAACAACAACAACAACAACAAGCTAAAAACTAACCCAAGCATTTACAAAATGCAACGACAACAACATGCAAACACCGCTCAAACAAACAAACAGAACAAAGCACGTACAATTAAGGACAGTTAAAAGCCAAGAAATAAAAGTGCGTTTTTTTAGAAGTGATTTAACATACTCTGCTGTATTTGCATTTGTTTATATAAAGTGTCAGGTTGTTCCAGACCAGAGCCTTAGGGGCAGCAGCAGCAAAAGCACACTGTTCACCCCCTGCTTCTTAGTTTGGTAGCAGGAACTTTCAACAGCAGCTTATCAGCTGACCTCAGTGCCCTTTGTGGGGTGTAGGGGTCTAGAAGATCTGACAGATACAGAGGTGCCAAGCCATGCAGAGATTTATACGTAAATAAAATAATCTTAAAATCTATCCTAAAAGTGACGGGGAGCCAGTGCATTGTAGCCAAAACTGATGTTATATGTTCTCGTTTGTTTGTGCCAGTGAGAGGTCGAGCAGCTGCATTTTTAACCAACTGTTGGCGCTTAAAGGGGAATTCCACCAATTTTCCTGAGAGGATACAAATGTGAACGAAATGTACCCTAGCGGGCACATTTGGTTCCATTTGTACCCTCTCAGGAAAAGGGGTCTGAAAGAAAAATCATTAACATGGTGAAATAGTACATCTTGATGATGTCATCAGCTGTATTTCACCATGATAGGGATTTTTTCAGACCTCCATTTTTAGTAAATACAGAATTGGGGGAACTTTTTTAACATGTCCACACGACATCTCTAAGGTATATTAATGACATATTAAAATGTTGAAAATGGGTGGAGTTCCCCTTTAAGTGACGCCTGGTCAACGCCAGAGAGGAGGGAGTTCCAAGTTACAATAGTCCAGTCTGGAGGATATCTCTGGTTGTTTAGGTGAAAGATATGGTTTTACTTTTGCTCGGAGTTGGAAGAAGCTGTTTTTGACTACAGAGATGATGTTGCCGGTTCAAATCCGTTGCTTCACCAGAGTTAAGTGTCCAAAGTGTCCTTGAGCAAGACCCAGAAGCCTAATAATTGCTCCTGATATGCTGGTGGGTTGCTTTGCATGGTGTGTGCAGCCATCGGTATGTGGGTATGAATGGGTGAGTGTAATGCACAATCTACAGTATGTAAAGTGTCTTGGATAAAGGCGTTATGCAAATACAATATTTACCATGTTATTAGGTAAAGCAGTGGTTTTCGACCAGTGGTCCCCGGCCTACTGGTCCGGGGAACTTCCAGATGGTCCCCAGCTAAATTATGGTATGTTAATCAGCCAGATGTAACTCTTGAGAGTGTAAACATGAAGCAAGGGTTCATTTGGTTTCTTGTTTATACTCCAATATTCATCATCTAAATTAACAGCACTTAATTAAGAAGTCTACAAATTAGAGAATGTAAAAGAATGGTCAAATCCAGCCTGGAATTGTGGACAAAACCAAAAGCAATCTTTAGCTCTGGGTCCTTGGGGTGAAAATGTCACCAAATGGGGGACCATCCAAGGCTCAAATGCTGAATAAATGGTGGGATTGCATTTTTCTGAATGAAAAAAAAAAAAAAAAAAAAACATCGTTTCTGTCACCCTCACCACTATAACAAGCGTGTGCGTGTGTGTGTGTGTGTGTGTGTGTGCGCGTGTATGTGTGTGTGTGCGTGTGTGTGTGTGTGTGTGTGTGTGTGTGCGTGCGTGCGTGCGTGCGTGTGTCACTATGTGTACACGTGTACAGTAAATACACACATAAAAGCTCATAGGAGCGTAGTAATAACATGGCTGAGGCGGACCGGTGACGGCCCAGAGCCGGGCGTATATAAAACACACTCCTACTTTATTGGGGTGTGTAAAAAGGCCTTGGGTTTGCGGTGAGCAGCCTGAGCGTCTGGATGGTCAGTGAGTCAGCAAACACCTCCAGCCTGCAACAGGATGAGCATATGTGAAGCCATATGGCAGACGGAGGGGATTAAAATCGATCATTGTCGTCGTTGCTGTGTGAACGTGGAACGCTCATGGGAACAGGCTCTCTGCACGCTGTAGCTGTTGTCTTACACCACACAGACTAACCAACGCACTTGCGAGCCGCTTGGACGAACACAATTAGGACTAATTGACCACTTTTAGCCTGACGACAAGCATCCCTTATGGTCATTGGCGTAACGGGTAAACTGATTTACAGTACGGTACGATTCAAGCACAACAACACAAGACTGTACGACTATGAGGCGACAAATCAGATAGGAATACACTTGTTTACAATGGCAGCCATCATGTTCCACCACCATTTCAAACATTTAGAGACATGCAAACAGATCATAGTGGGGGTAAAAGGGAAAAGAGAAATATACAAGAAGCGGGGAAAAGGGGGAGGGTGTGGGAATTACATTTTTACAGAGGCCAGTTTCACACTGCAGACGTACGTGTAGGTGCCCTTTGAGAGTGGTTTTGAAGGAGTCCAGGGATGCTGCATGTCTTAATGACCGTTGGTAGGGCATCACACATTTTGGTGGCATGATAGGAGCGAAAAGGATTAAGCCCCTCGTTTGTGCAAATTCTGGGATGCACATGGTTTGCTGAGCTCCCTCAGGAGGTGTAAATAAATCATAGGGCTTACTGCGATTGGTTGAATTTACATTGGGTTAGATTAAGTGGCCTTGAAGGCCTGCAGATCGACCATGGCTTTCAAACTTTTAAAAAGAATCGATTGATTCACCAACAACGGCGCGTGTGGATTCACGTTTCTCCCTCGAGAGGTGGAATGTGAAATGCGGTGTAAGAACAGATGGTGCAAAACAGAGACCATTATCAGCATCATAAAGCTGCATCACACCGTGGTATAATAAACACCGTCATTTATCAAAGGGCCCTGATGGACCCGTCACTGTCATATTTAGATGAATATCAGCCAGCGACTACGCTACAAGTTGTCTAATGTTGTTCTGCGCCCTCAGGAGTAGAAAGTGCCCTATCCTCTCGGCGCAACAGTGACAGTGCATGAGTGTGCAGATCTCTCCGTGCACGCACACAGGCACACACACGTGCACACACAAACACAGCCTAGAGATACAGGCCCCATCTAACAGGACGATGAATCAATGGGGACTTTACAACTCCATAAAATGATCTGGCAGGAACCAATCTCCATTACATCCTGGCAGGACAGGGCTGGCTTGGATGACATTGTACAGCTCTAGGGGACATGAGGCCAGCCAGGGCCAGGGGCCAGGGCCAAGGGTGGCACGCAGGAAGTATAGGACGTGGGCCGGTTCCTAGGAGGTCACAGGTGTAATAGAACCTATACCTGACCGTCACAGAGAAGGAGGAGAGGCACACGGTTTGTCCTTTCTACAAACAGGAGGAATCCATCAGTGTGTGACATTTTCCCATCCTGACCTTTTAGAGCCATGGGTGTATTATTAAATTTCACGATTTCAACCCCCTGGAGCAACGAGATTCAATCAGTGATGAATATAGTTAAGATGCAAAGTCAAACTAAATGTATTGCATCACTTCTAAGTATAAGTTGGACTGCTATGAATGCTCCAATAAGAAGCCAGTGTCCTGGTCACATGACCACTCATGTGACCAGAGCAACTGATACCATTTTTGTTAATTATTAGTTTATTTATTAAGGTATTAAGCGATGTAATAAGCGGTTGTGCCTCGGCCATTTATTAGGAAACAAATCACCGGTTCATATGGGCCGCGGACCAAAATGGACCAGAAGCGGACCTTTTGTTTTTATAGCAAATGATCAATCTTTTATTTTCGATCGATAAGATTGATGACTGTGCCCCACGATTGAACATCGAATAATTGTTTTTTTTATGGTCTGAGGACGCCCTAGATGAAGATGGGCGGTGAGAGTTTTCTTTCATACAATCTAATCATGCAATGTTTTATACAACAAGTGGCGACAGTAACCGCCAATTCTGTTCTGAATAGGCAAGTATTTAAAAAAAAAATGGCAATGAGCAGCGCTATTGCTATGGCGACTAAGTCGCTTGACGGTGGATAATGTATTATGTGTTTAACAGTATTGCTCTGCCCCAGAGGCGGATGTAACATTTCCCAATTGGGGGGGGCAAGAGAAAATGGTATGGGGGCGGCTTCATTGCCCGTGGCGCTTCACGCCACGGGCGATGAAGCCGCCCCCATACCATTTTCAGTTACAGGACTTACAGGACTTTGCAGTTACAGGACTTAATCAATTAATCAAGTAAAACATCAATAATAACATTAGTTGCAACAGACACGCAGCATGCATAAAGCTAAAGGTCTGACTCCGAGAGTTTTCTGTTTTCAATGATGAAATGCTGTTGGTTTAGTGGTGACACAGCTGTAGTTAGTCAGTAGCAGTAGTAGTGTTTCAAATCATTTTAAATATAAGCACTTTTATTTGAAATATCTTGGGTTGTTTTGCGTGCCATCGTGTTTGGTGGGTAGACTGGGCATTTAGGGGGGCACTTGCCCCCCCCATGCCTATGCCTAGATCCGCCCTGCTCTGCCCTGCATGTAAACCCTGATGAATATAGACATCTTTCCTCTCTGTGAGAGGCCGATAGGACTGTATTTAATACAGACAGGGATTTCCTGCCGCCCACATTCTTCTAGTGCAGGGGTTTTCAACAGGTGGTCCGGGGACCACCAGTGGTCCTTGAGAGGGTTCCAGGTGGTCCCCAGCTAAGTTATTTAACCAAATGTAACTCTTGAGAACGTAAAAATGAAACCAAATGGACCCTGGCGGGTCCATTTGGTTTCATTTTTACACTCTCAAGAGTTAAAATATCCATCATGCGAATTAGTCCAAATCTACACAACTGGAAGATTAATGGTCATGGACAGAAGCAAAAGAAATCTTTAGTTGTGGGGTCTGTGGGTCTAAAAAATATCCTCAATTGGTGGTCCGTGGCTCAAATGCTGAATAAATGGTGGGCCCTGGGATGAAAAAGGTTGAAAACCCTGTTCTAGTGCAATGGAAGAAGAAGGCGTTTGTGACCTAAAAAAAACAAAGCATTGATGTTAAGTATCATTTTTTTCCCACCCTCCCTGCACATGAGAATGATCTGAATGCCAACGGGACGTCGGCGGCGTTGCCAGGTTTTTGTTACGACTAACAAAACAAGCAACCCAGGTCCTATGAGGACAAGCCAGGAAGAAAAGCGATCGCTTTGCCCTTTAAAAAAACAGTAATACACTAGCTATTGGAATGAAAATGCATGCATTGGTGATCAGCAATTTTCAAAATAAAGATTGGAAGAAAAACTATGAAATATTTTTATATATACAGTATATATATAAATAAAATATGAAGTATATACAGTAACGGATTGGCACAGACCTAATGCACTGTGCTCCCGAGCACAAATTATTTCCAGATGGAGATCCAGACATGGACAAATACAGTACATATTAATTCATTTGGGGTTTGTTGTTATTAAAGGTAAATGGTGCATTTATATAGCCTTTTCCCAAGGCACTTTACCTAGTGGATTACATTCACCCCCAACACACACACTCTTGTACATAGTGCATAACCTGCACTGTTGGCAGTACATACTGCCAACCCATGGAGTTGCACCACTTTCTTCACACAGGTGTGATTTTTCTATTTTTTTAACATGTGCTTACAATGTGCAGTCATGGCAACGCTGAACGGAGAGGTCAGTGCAGAGAAAGAAGAGTCACAGTGCAGCCAGCAGAGCACACAGTGAGTGCACCACTCCGCTGCCAAGCAGAAACCCCAGACGCCTCAACTCACCAGGAAATGACACGAGTGGGGGGTGTATGTGTGTGTGGTGTGTGTGTGTGTGTGTGTGTGTGTGTGTGTGTGTGTGTGTGTGTGTGTGTGTGTGTGTGTGTGTGTGTGTGTGTGTGTGTGTGTGTGTTTGTGCGTGGGGGGGGGGGGTCATGTTCTGTTGTGCACAGGGGCGGACTGAGAGGCTGCATGCCGAGAGACACCAGACGCCAGAAGAAGCAGTATGTGGTTTAGTTCACAGAACACAGCTAGAGCACTGTTACATGGAAGTCATGAACTGATTATTTAAGTACAGTTGGCCCCGTTCTACACATGGACAGACAAATTACAATACATACCCCACGCTGCCTGCACTATAGCACTCTGACAGTGGGAGTAAAGGAATGCAGTGGTGTGATAATGACGGAAGACAACTCAGAGGAACAATGCTGCCTGCGAGGCTACAACAATCCTACGCAATAAGCCATATCTGTGGTCAAACGTGGTGAGGATGCCTTGGATTCAAACTTGAGTTTCTCATGCGAAAAGTTCAACATCTTAACCACTAGACCAGTGGTTGCCAAACTGCCGTTTTGTACACCCCTTGTGGTGTGCAGTGCACAACATGAAAAGGCTAATAATGGTGGTGCTTTGGTTTCTAAATACAGTATAGAGCAGAGGTTTTCAACCAGTGGTCCTTGAGAGGGTTCCAGGTGGTCCCCAGGCTAAATGATGGACAGTTGGTTAACCAGATGTAACTCTTTGAGAGCGTAAAAATGAAACCAAATGGACCCGCAAGGGACCATTTGGTTTCATGTTTACACTCTCAAGAGTTAAAATATTCATCATCTGAATTAGCCCAAGTATGGACTAAAGACTATTGGAGAGTGTAGAAGATTAATGGTCATTTTGATCTGTATGTTTGACTGTTTTGTTTCCGAAATCCAGGCTGGAATTGTGGGCAAGCTGAACCAGTTGAAAGGGCGGTAGTAAATTTAGGCTACTCAATACTCATTTGCAGACTAAAGTTTTCATGGAAAACTAATGAAAAGATGAGGCTTGTGCTCAATTTTGACAGCTATACAAATCCGCATCGTATAGCCTACCGCTCGAAGGAACGAGTCTTAATTGCTTCCATAGCGAAACTTATTATATTTTTCCATGACACATGTTTATTTAATTACTTTACATATGCTGCCGTGTGCGCCTTTGGAGAGCTGCACTGTCACTGTTGATAAAACAATAGGCTATAGACTTACTAAGTTAATGTTTTCAAATGGCCCGTTTGACTATGATACATTATAAATGAAAGCACTTATCTTTGAAATGTGGGTTGTTTTGCATGGCATCATGTTTGGTGGGGCAGTCAAGGCATTTGGGGGGTGGGGGGGGGGGTTGACACAGAAACTTAAATTCCCTAGTCTCATGCATGAGACTGAGGCTCTGACTGAGCCACTCTGACTGCTACAACACTGAGCAATTGCCATTTATAGTATGTTTAAAATTTGGAAATCAGCTGTCCCTGTGTGGTCTACCGACACAACAATGAAATCTGTTATGATACAGTTACCCAATCAATCCACCTGCTAGCTAGCGTCCTTCCTGTTCTTGTTCAAAGACGAGAGATGAAACGACACGCCGCCTTCCGTTTCAAACAGTCGGTTGCCACACAGTCGTTTGGTTCACCACCAGGCAGTGACAATACCAAGCCATAACATCTGCACAGGGAAGAAGTGAGTGAGCGGACAGCCGCATTCTGGCAGCAATGATATAGCTATCCAATCATTATCAAGTTCACCAAGGTCAGCCCCTCCTCGATCATGATTGGAGGAAAGTCCCTCTCATCCCATGATTCGTTGAAAGCTTTCTCAACTGCCACCAAAAGGGCAGTTGGGCAGGTTACCGGTGGATAAAATCCACCGGTAACCTGCGACCTCGGGTGGCTTACTGCATTTCTAAAACTGTTACAATTGCGGCAACATGAAAAGTACCAATTATAAATAATCAACAGTAGGAACTTACAATGACGTCTTTAAGTTATCCAGCTAAAGAAAGTATAGTTCCAGCTACAAGAAAGAAGTTCCCGGTTAACCTGCTGTAGAAACAAGATTCCAACAGAACAACAACAAAGAAGCTTCCGGTCGGCGGAGAGATACTACTAAATGTGACGCATCAGCAGTGGGTTATCGGTGGGTTTTACACCCGTCACATGACAGTGACCAGCCAATTAAAATTAAGTATTGGAACTAGCAGTTTTGAAATAACATTTTTGACCCCCCAGAGACTCACTAGAAACAGGGTGGCACTAGAGTCAACACACAGTATAGTATACAGAGGAATATCCCAAAATTTAGAAGGGGAAAAAACAGTAATATTTGATTTAAGTGAAATCACTGAATATATCTTTAACTAGGGGTATAGTCCACCGGCCGCTGCACTGACCAGACAGCCTTATTGATTGAAAACACATGTGATGAGAGTTGGCTGCAGGGGCGGATCTAGGCATGGGGGGGGGGGGGCAATGCCCCCCTAAATGCCCTGACTGGCCCACCAAACATGATGGCATGCAAAACAACCTTATATTTAAAATGATTATAATGCTTATATTTAAAATGATTTGAACCACTACTACTGCTACTAACTAACTACAGCTGTGTCACCACTAAACCAACAGCATTTCACCATTGAAAACAGAAAACTCTCTGAGTCAGACCTTTAGCTTCATGCATGCTACGTGTCTGTTGCAACTTCAACAACAACTGATGTTATTATCGATGCTTTACTTGCCTAATAAAAGTCGTGTAACTGAAAATGCTATGGGTGCGGCTTCATCGCCCGTGTCGCTTCGCGCCACGGGCGATGAAGCCGCACCCATACCATTTTCTCCTGCCCCCCCAATTGGAAACTGTTACATCCGCCCCTGGTTGGCCTGCATCAGCAGCAGTGTGTAATGGATGGGGTGTAACCCAGACAGATAGCAGCAGGCAGGAAACTACTGTTTATGTTTGGTAAAGGGGCTGAACATCATGCACACACACAGGGCTGGTAATGAGGGGTTTACACTATACTTTACAGCCTAGAAGCACAAGATTAAATATAGCTCTGATGAGCATTTCTGTACAGAGAAACTCCCACTACTGTGTACCCAGGGTTTGGCAACCGTTCTTTTTTAACATGAAGTATCATGTTTTTATTTCCTTGATAGTCAGCGTCCGCACACTGGACTGAAGCTCCAAGTTAAAGGTGTTTATTTCACCATAGAGAGGATGACGTTTCGAGCCTCACGGCTCTTCATCATCTTTCTAGTTTTTTTCTTTCTAGTTTGTTTTTCGGCCCAGCACCTGGTATTTAGTTAGTTTTCTTGGATGTGCGTGCCCTATTGTTTGTCTTATAGTCAGCGTGCCACAGGGCTGGACTGGGACAAAAATTCGGCCCAGTGATTTCATGCGTGAATTTGACCCAGACCGGCCCATTTTCGCGCGAATTTGACCCAGACCGGCCAATTTTTCCGCGGATTTGACCCAGACCGGCCAATTTTTGCGCAAATTTGACCCAGACCGGCCATTTTTTGCGCGAATTTGGCCCAGACCGGACCATTTCT
Source organism: Benthosema pterotum (assembly GCA_039105355.1). NCBI lineage: Eukaryota > Metazoa > Chordata > Actinopteri > Myctophiformes > Myctophidae > Benthosema > Benthosema pterotum. The sequence goes on along the minus strand of CM076980.1, from coordinate 7,238,791 downwards.
GTGCGAATTTGGCCCAGACCGGCACATTTTTGTGCGAATTTGGCCCAGACCGGCCCAAAAAAAAAATCAAAATAATGATACAAACCAACAGACCGACACAAGCCTTTGCTGCTCTCACAAGAATGACGGTGGCAAAAGGATCCAAGATAGAACAGGGGTTATTTGTCACTCACTGATACAGGTACAATACAGGCCTGTATTATTATTTCTTAGCACCCCTTAGTGGGTCCCTATGGTCGCGGCCCACCAGAAGAGCTCCCTGTACTCCCTATGGCCAGTCCGACCCTGGCGCGCCACAATACACCAATGTTAAGTTCACTTAGGAAAACACATCATCCAGCCAAGGATCCAAAGGTTATTTGCAGGATGGGTGAAATCCATTTGCGACCGCAACATACGTTTTTTTTTTCCCCAGACCTGTCGCGACTGTTTTTCATAACAGTCATGACGTGATGGTTTATATAACAGTCAAGGCCGGCGCATGTTATTGACGTAGAGTGTCGTTGGGGACGTCATTTTCTTCCAGTGCAGAACGTCAGAGCTCTGGCCTGGAGGACACACACAGAACGTCAGCATTGATCGCCCAGCATGCAGGGGCTGCCTGGCACGTGTGGCACAGTGGCATCATGTTGCTGCCAACAGCTGTATTGTCTTGCAAAGAGAGGAGAGGGGAGGGGGAAGGGGGAAGGACGGACGGGGGTCCTATTGTGGAACCAAAACATGAAGGAAGGCTGTGTACCACCAGTGGGGGAGCTTTAAATCATTCAATTCAATCCCAACAAGGGCTTTAATTCAATGCCAAGCTAGCAGCAACACAGGCAGCTCACGTGCAGCCATGCTGATTGACAAAAAACTACAGGTCCTCCATAGTAAATGATAACCCCCCAGCCAGCCCCCATGGGGAGTCAGGGACCAGCGGCGGATCTAGGCATGGGCATGGGGGGCAATGCCCCCCTAAATGCCCAGACTGTCCCACCAAACATGATGTCATGCAAAACAACCCAAGATATTTCAAATTAAGTGCTTATATTTTCCAAATGATTTGAAAAACTACTGCTGCTGCTAACTAACTACAGCTGTGGCACCACTAAACCAACAGCATTTCATCATTGAAAACAGAAAACTCTGAGTCAGACCTTTAGCTTTATGCATGCTGCGTGTCTCTTGCAACTTCAACAACAACTGACGTTATTATTGATGCTTTACTTGCCTAATAAAAGTCCTGTAACCCAAAATGGCATGGGTGCGGCATGAAGCCGCACCCATGCCATTTTATTTTCTCCTGCCCCCCAATTGGGAAATGTTACATCCACCCCTGTCAGAGACCCAAACATCAAATAGAGGAAAATTAAAGGAGTGTTTTAATAGCTGCTGCTGCTTGCCATGGGGAGGAACAAAGTCCTGTTTGATATGAGCAGAAAGCCGTGCATGCATGCAGGCAGGGCTCTTGAACCGCAGAGGCCACGAGATTATTATAATTTATTGTATTTCCCCCCAAATATCCCCGACCTCCACTCACCCCCACCCCCATCATCATGTATCGCCTAGCAACAGCCGCGTTGCTAGGGATATGGAACCGTGAATCGGCCTGTCACGGATTGCTTCATCATTTTTTTAATACCTACAGCAGCAGCACCAACCATGCAGATAGATAGTTATTCGACTTCTCTCTCTATATGCACTTTCCAAAAAATAATAATAATCTGTGTGAACACAGTGACGTGGTATTAGATAGTGGTACGAATTTGAGGAGACAGTCATCAAAACTTTTAATCGGACGGAACATGACTGTTATAGGGCCTGTTTTGGCCCTATAATTAACCAACGTGGAGTTCCGATCTGAAGCTATAAGCTATAGACTACTGGAACAGCCTATACGACAGTGGTTTTCAACACCAGTGGTTTTCTTTTTGATACCAGGGACCACTATTTATTCAGAATTTGGCCCACGGACCACCATTTGATGACATTTTAGCCACAGATTTCTTTTGCGTTTGTCCACAATTCCAGGCTGGATTTTTTTGGGAAACAAAACAGGCAAAATGAAATGACCAAAATGACCATTAGCCTAATCTTCTACATTCTGTGTAGACTTGGGCTAATTCACACGGTGAATATTTAACTCTAGAGAGTGTAAACATGTTTACACTCTCAAAGAGTTACACCCTGGTTAACCAACTGCCCATCATTTAGCCTGGGGGACCACCTGGAATCCTCTCAGGGATCACTGGTGGTCCCCAGACCGACCTGTTGAAAGCCCCTGGCCTACGTACGACATCCACTTGAAACCAGACTCCACAAATAGCGTCATAATAATATAAAGGTCGCCAAGCAGGGCTACTATTCCTGTCTGAGACTGAGCTCTGTCTGAGAGAACACTGACTGGATCTGAAAGGTTCTGTACGCGCCGCGGGGCAGGCAGGCAGCTGATCATCTACAGCAGGGGGTTTCAACCTTTTTGGTACCAGGGAGGGACCACTATTTATTCAGCATTTGAGCCACGGACCACCATTTGAGGACATGTTCACCCCAAAGACCTAAAACTAAAGAATTCTTTTGGTTTCGTCCACAATTCCAGGCTGAATTTTGCAAGCAAAACAGTGTATACTTCTTAATTAAGTGGTGCTAACTCAGATGATGAATATTTGGGGTAAGAGTTACATCTGGTTAACCAACTTTCCATCATTTAGCCTGGAACCCTCTCAAGGACCACTGGTGGTCCCCGGACCACCTGTTGAAAACCCCTGATCTACAGCACAATGGCTTTTTGCTGTTCAGATCCAAGTTCACCAGTGGCTCCAAAACAGAACGATCACGTTTTGGAACCGGAAAAAACTACGTCCGTCAACGATCTAGGCTTGTTACAAGTACAATTAACTACAAACAACAACAACCGCTGCTACTACAGCATACATGTGGCTTCCCTCTTTGACAGCCAGCCACCACAGGTAGCTACAATGTATACAGACGCATGGACACACACACACACACACACACACACACACACACACACACACACACGCGCAGAGAGAGAGCTCTCCCTCATGTCATGTTGCCACACAAACAGCAGCAACAATGTATCCAGATGCACATACAGCGCATTACACACTCATACACAGCAGCAGCTGGTGACTTTGTTGCGAGTCGTGTTGTAGCTGCTGAGCTGAACTGAGCAGAGCACGACTCGCAACAAAGTATCCAGTCCTCCGGGTCCAAACCAGCGCTGATGTGCTGTAATGCCATTCGTCAGCAGCAACAGCAGCGACGCACAGTGCACGGTGCACGGTGACGGCACACAGCGGCACGTCGTCTTGTCACATTCTGTAGTAACACGACAGAGAATAACTATCCACAAGCCAACCCCACACACACCTCACAACAGAACCGTCACTGACTCGCTACGGATGGCTTGACGTCGGTGACAGAACCGACACTGACAACAAGACTAGTGCTCTCTCTCTCCCAGCTGCTGCCGTACGTGGTGGAATTACTATGACAACAACAACCACTACCAGTCCAGAACAACACGCGATCGAACACACGGTGACGGAACACTCACTTTTATGTCTGCCGGCGCCTCCCCACGACTGTTTGGCTATGCTGGGGCTCCGGATGATCGCCCTCCCGGCCGATTTTAAAGCGTCCATGACGGCGGCGGCAACGTTGAATAATCCACAACGAACGGTCGGTCGGTCGGCGTGGGGGGCGAGGAGGAGGCAGCCCCAACAAGCTGCTGGTCCGCCGGGTCTGCGTGTCTCTCTCTACCGCCAAACTTTTCCACTTGTTTCCCTCCTCTCCCCGCGCCTCGCCTCGCCTCGGCTCCAGTAGTCCGCAGACACACACACACACAGCAGGCTACACTACACTACACACGGCTCTGCCTCTTCTGGATCGATGGATGGATTACCATGTCCGTCCCCTCCCTCCCTCCCTCCCCTCCTCTCGGGGCGGGTGTTATTTATGCAAATTAACCGGATAATGTAAGGTTGACGCGTGCGTGTTGTTTTTAGTGGGGGGGGCGGGGGGAGGAGGGAGGGGAGGGGAGGGGGATCACGCGAGGAAGCGAGAACGTAGCAGAAATCTACTAGGGGTCCTCCCAGGCGGGCGGTGCTTATACACTAGTGGTAGACTGGTGTTCTCCCAGGCGGGCGGTGCTTATGCGCTTCTTTCTTTCTTTCTTTCTTTCTTTCTTTCTTTCTTTCTTTCTTTCTTTCTTTCTTTCTTTCTTTCTTTCTTTCTTTCTTTCTTTCTTTCTTTCTTTCTTTCTTTCTTCAGGTTTGAGCAAGGTACCACTGTGCTGTTGGGCCATTTTGTTGGGCTAAATATTGTGAGATATCGTTAATTTTAAATGAATGTAAAATAAGAAAGCAATTCAGCTGGCTCCTTTCCAGGTGAAGAAGCAGCGCCTCAGAAAACTCAGAGGCACAAGTGTAAACCAAATGGACCCTTCAGTCATGGGTCAATTTGGTATTTGTACTTCCCAGAGTGTTCTGAAAGATTTATATGTACAGTAGAAAACTTCACAGCTGCAGTAGCCTAGAGCTATAGAGATATACAGTACATGACATATTGCTGCATAAAACAGTTGTATAATAAAAAAAAATAGATTTACAGCAGCTGTGGTTTCAACCATTTTTCATACCAGGGCCCACTATTTATTCAGCATTTGAGACACAGACCACCACTTGATGACATTTTCACAAACGACAGACCCCAAAACGAAAGATTTATTTTGTTCTTGTCCACAATTCCCGGCAAACATACATTGTACTACAGATCAAATTGACCATTAATCTTCTAAATTCTCTAATTGTGTGGTGCTAATTCAGATGATGAATGAAACCAAATGGACCCTTGCTGCTCCATTTGGTTTCATGTTTACGCTCTCAAGAGTTGCATCTGTTTAACCAACTGTCCATCATTAAGCCTGGGGACCACCTGGCAGGGGCGGATGTTACATGTCCCATTTGGGGGGGCAAGAGAACATGTTGGAGGGGCTAGAGAAAATGGTATGGGTGCGGCTTTATGATGAAGTTGCACCCATACCATTTTCGGTCACCCATACCAAGCATCAAAAATAACATCAGTTGTTGTTGAAGTTGCAACAGACACACAGCATGCATAAAGCTAAAGGTCTGACTCAGAGAGTTTTCTGTTTTCAATGATGAAATGCTGTTGGTTTAGTGGTGACACAGCTGTAGTTAGTAGCAGTAATAGTGTTTCAAATCATTTTAAATATAAGCACTTTAATATGAAATATCTTGGGGGTTTGGGGGGCAGACTGGGTATTTAGGGGGCATTGCCCCCCCATGCCCATGCCCAGATCCGCCCCTGCCAAATGGAATCTTCTCAAGGACCACTGGTGGTCCCCGGCCGGAACCCATGGTTGAAAACCATTGCTTTACAGCAAAACAAAACAAAGTTCTGTAAGGGACAAACTGAGGTGCACTGCTGCAAATTCAGGAGTCTTGACTCTGTTGTTAACCGTTTAAAAGAGAACATAGGCTAATCTAAATGTGCTTTCATTATTCATAGCTCTTAATCTTTGTAAGCAGTTGTGAATGTCATTTACTTTTTCCATTTCATTCCTGTGAACAGTGGTTCAACCCTCTGCAAACAGTTTTATATTTGGTGATAAATAATTCATTTTTAATGGGTGTTTTTTTTTTCTCTGCCCTCTCAGGGTATTTCCTAAACACAGAGAGAAAGTGGAGAATGCGCTACACACACCTACAGAATCTCTCATTTCATTCCATTATCCATTATCTTAGTTGGAATCGTGCAATCACACAGTTGAATTTGGCGTTGATTGCACTGCAATAATGTGTATTCCAGACAAGTAAGGGAATTCCACCCATGTTTACACCCATTTTCAAGATTTTTATTTTGCAAATGCAACCAAATGAACCCTAACAGGTCCATTTGGTTCAATTTGTAATATGACATATTAGTAAAATGTTGGAATTAAATGGGTGGAATTCCTCTTTAAGAAAACCCTATTATTATCTCTCATTTCAAGTGCTAAACTTGAAATGAGAACTGGAAAGGGTACAAAAACGACCAGGGTCAGATGTAAAACCAGCAGTGTTTACTGTATGTTATGACAGATTATGATTAATCTATAAACAAGGAGAGAAAAGAGAGGAGTTTTCTATTTATACTGTATATGTCCTGCTGAAAACATTAATTAAGGATATTTGGGAAGGAAATAATGCTGAGTCAGCCTTATAGAAGGTATCTTTTATGCATTGAAATTGTACTTTCGTCCTTGGCGTCTTGTCTTATCTCGGAGCATTCAATGTATTATCGTCCAAATCAAAACGACTGACAGCTCCTGATTGTGTTTCCTTTCATGGTGCCTCACTGTGTCAGTTCATCACACAGTGAACTGTCAATCCTTCTGTGCTACCAGAGGTGGAAATATTCAGATTTTGGGAATTGAGGCAGGAGGGGCGAAATCCATCTGCGACTGCGGCAGGCGTCACAACGGTTATATGAATGCGTCACGACAGGTGGACAAAACAGTCACGACCGCTATGCATAAACCGTTGTCGCAGCCGTTTGCCATGACAGTTGCAACTGTTTCATAACCGTTGCGACTGTTTTGCATAACGGTCTCGGCGGTTGGCACAACGGTCAAGGGTTAAAGGGGAATTCCACCCATTTTACTATGTCAATAATATACCTTAGAGATGTTGCATGGACATGATGAAAACGTCCCCCCATTCAGTGTTTCCTAGAAATGGAGGTCTGAAGAAAATCATTAACATGGTGAAATACATCTGATGACATCCTCAAGATGTATTTCACCATGTTAATGATTTTTCTTTCAGACCCCTTGAAAATGGGTGGAATTCCTTTTTAAGGTTAGGTTTAGGCACAGGTTTTACTGAGGTTATGTTTAGGGTTAAGGGATGGAGTTAGATTTTGTAGGGAACGGTCGCAAAACTGCCTCGGCAGGTGGTCGAAACGGCCGCGACGGTTAAGGCAAACGCTCGTGACGGTTATGAAACCGTCGCCACTGTTACAAAACTACCACGAATGTTCACCTGTCGCGACGCATTAATAACTGTCGCGACTCCTGCCACAGTCGCACATGGATTTCGCTGCCTATTGAATGAGGGGCGAGCAAGCTCTTTATAGCATTATTTAATTGTTCAACAGCTCAACACCATTTGCCCAGATTATACAAAGCTGCTGTAGCTCTGAGTGATAGAGAGAGAGAGAGAGAGAGAGAGAGAGAGAGAGAGAGAGAGAGAGAGAGAGAGAGAGAGAGAGAGAGAGAGAGAGAGAGAGAGAGAGAGAGAGAGAGAGAGAGAGAGTGGAAAGATGGTTTCCATGGCAGGTTGCGATAAGATTGTGCAGCATGTGGGAATTTATGTGTGACATTCCTTTTGTTGGAGCCAAATAGGATATTGTAATCATCAAAAGGACAAAGTGGGTCTTGACTGAGTTTAGTGGAGGAGCTTAGGGATATTTCACGCTAATCTAACTACTATAAATGTAACAGGAAGGCTCTGCCCAAATAATCCTCGGCCCTGAGTATAGGCAGAGAGATGAGTATAGTAGATAGTTCCGCTGTCGCAAACTCAGTTCACTTCATGGGATCAGTCCAATGGTGGCTCTAACATCAAGTTGTGTTTCACCATGTTAATGATTTTTCTTTTAGGAAATGTCCCTCTTTTGTCCCTCTTTCAGGCTGCAACAGCCCTCCTGAGAGCCCAGTTTTCTGACCCCTCAATGTTGCCACATTACGGCTGAGTATTATTTTGGCTGAGCCTTCAGGTATTCGCGTGTGTGTACTGTTGTAATCCACATAACTCGAGACCAACCGACCCGTCACTTGCGCATTCCACACAGGAAGTGCAGTGCCCACCCATCGAGTTGGTTGGACACACAGTTGTCCAGAACTGCCCCAAAAAGGCCTCTGCACAGGCCCTGCTCGTGACCTTTGGGGTCACCAGCAGCAGTAGAAAGGCATCACTTGATAAATATTAAACTTGACCCGAAATTTTTCTTATTAGGTCTTTATCCAATTGGGCATAAAATTCAAAAATAGTGAGCAAAGATTTTCACTGATTTACAAGCTAAAAGGGCAATAGCTCTATCGTGGAAAAAGGTGGGCAAGCCCAGCATTGGTCAGTGGTTTAAGGAACTTTCTTTGTGCCTCCCTTTGGAGAGGATTACATACAATCTGAAAAAAAAAAAAAAAAAAAAAAAAAAAAAATATGGGGACGGTTTATTCAATATGTCTCGACGAAGGACTTATCCCATTTATTGATTGAATCTGAAAATGTATAATTGCACCCTGTGCAGTGGACTCTAATGACACCAGTTTAAGTGCCAGTATTGTGTAATGTTTTTTTTTAATGTATGTATATACATATTTTTTCTTTTCTTTTTTTCTTTTATTATTATTATTATTGTATTCTTTCTTTTTTATTTCAAGTCTTGTCTGTGTTTTTCCTTTTGTCTGTCCTATAAAAACTGAAAAACCCTTAATATACATATTGTTAAAAAAAAAAAGAAAGAAAAGAAAAGAAAGGCATCACCTTTCACCTGTCAGGCAACGTCTTAAAGGGATATTTCACTTTCAAAAAAAGCTTTTGGTCATTTAATGGTATACTCAGGCCCATAGTTTGTATCTTACTCACCCTCTGTATTTGGCCATGCCAACCCTGGTTGCAGCCAAACAAATAAAACAACATTTTAACGTTAAATGAAAAGACACTGACCTCTCTCTCTCTCTCTTGTCTTTTAGTGCCCTCTGTTGGCTAACGTCAAAGTGGCAGCCAATTCAATGTGTAACCTCTGTCACCCTCAAGTCATTACACTAATACCTCTAATCTTTGAGGTGGTGAAATGATGACAGGCAGTTTCTGCTGTGAAAATATGAGTCCATAAACATTCTAAGGTGTGAATTAGTGCCTAAGGAAATTATAACTGGCTACAGAAGTTCACAGGAAATATGGCAGTTTGTCACATTCAACAGGTGGTCCAGGGACCACCAGTGGTCCCTGAGAGAATTCCAGGTGGTCCCCAGGCTAAATGATGGAAAGTTGCTTAACCAGATTGTTATGTCCTGCCCATTAGATAGATACACCAGGTATAAAGGTGGGTTACACAATTGGGGGATAAAAATGCGCCCAACCATGTGACCTACAAAGATACAAACAAAACAAAGAGTCGTTATATCTTTGATCATCCCTTTATTGAGAATACCACACATCCATGATAACATGACGCGCTTGGAGGAATCCAGCAATTCAAATCAAATCAAACTAAAATCTTTCAAACAAAAGAAACAAGAGTGAAACTCATTTTTCCCCAAATATAGAAAAAGGGTCGTCTCTCCTTCCTTATAGCCACAAAATGAGAAAAAGAGAGAGAGAGAGAGACAAGCTCCTCAAATTTACATTATTGCTTTTTTTGGTATTCAGTTTAAAACTATTACAGAACTAAGAAAATTAAGTACTGTAATATTTTTTTTTCAAAATGTTCAGGGTAATTGTTTTTTTTCCCCTTGTTTTTTTCTTTTTGTGTGTATTTTGTTGGAGAAGTATATGATGTGACTGGTGCCAGTGCACGCTCCTTCTCTCCGTCTAGAGGTGATCAGTCTTCTTCTCCGCCTCCTGTAACAACAACAAAAACTTTACCAATGGAATCACCAGCATTAGAGATGCCCGATATTGACTTTTTTTTTACCGATATCCGATATCCCGATATTATCCAACTTCTAATTCCCGATACCGATATCAACCCATATCAACCGATACCGATATATATGCGGCCTCCAGTGGTGGAAAAATAACAAACTATTACTGTACAAATATTTAATATAAATAAACATTTAGTATAAATACGAATTCATGTTATAGCCTAGAAATACTCCATACAACTATAAATTCAACATGTAGCCTACTTGAGTAAAGTACAAAAGTAATGGTAAAAATATGACCGTAGCGCTGAGTCTACATCTCTGTAAATAGTCATAATTTCCAGTATGTAAATACCGATACCGATATTTTCCAATATGAAATTTGAAAGCTTTTATCGGCCGATAATATCGGAGGGCCGATAATATCTGGCATCTCTAACCAGCATCCACATATATGGACCATATATCGGAAATATCTTTAGTAAAGTAAAAAGTAAAAGATGCGTGTTAATTGTTTTACATTCTTTTCTTTCTTTAGTTTTAGGGATTTTAACTATGGGAGGGGGCATTCGAACATGGTCCACAAATTTGTTCACAAAACTTTAAAGCGATTTCTTTCTTTTTTTTTTCTTTCTTTTTAAATTGCCTACTGTCTACGGCAGGGGTTTTCAACAGGTGGTCCGGGGACCACCAGTGGTCCTTGAGAGGGTTCCAGGTGGTCCCCAGACTAAATGATGGAAATTTGTTAACCAGATGTAACTCTTGAGAGTGTGAAAATGAAACCAGGTGGACCTGCAAGGGTCCATTTGGTTTCATTTTTACATTCTAAAAAAATAATCATCATCTGAATTAGCACTATTTAATTAAGAAGTTTACACTGTTTAGTTTGCAAAATCCAGCCTGGAATTGTGAACAAAACCAAAAGAATTCTTTAGTTTTAGGTCTTTGGGGCTGAAAATCAAATGGTGGTCCGTGGATCAAATGCTGAATAAATGGTGGTCCCTGGTGTCAAAAAGGTTGAAAACCACTGGTCTACGGTCCTAATAAAGCCCAGGCAATTATAACTGGCCACGGAAGTTCACAGGATCTACTGAATGTAAAGGGGGCAGCACTCTATATTTGGGTATGCCTGATCCAGAGGCTCCATATGGCAGTTTGTCACATTCAGTAGATCATTGGTGGCCAGATGTAATTTCCTGGGGTTTATTGGGACTGTAGTAGATAATAAAAACAAGAAATCACTTTAAAAGTTTGTAAACAAATATGTATTTAGGACCATGTTCCAATGCCCCCTCCCATAGCTAAAATCCCTGAAACTAAAGATAGCAAGGAATGTAAAATAATTAACACCCATGTTTTACTTTCTCTAATAACAACCTGAAACATGAACCTTTGTTGAAAAACAAAAACAAAGTTGTCCTCTAAGCACAACGGTTTTCAGGGCGTCTCCGCTGGGCTGAAGTACACCCTCTCTATGACACAATCGCTATAGCTGTCAAAACCGTTAAGCAAACTGCCGTTGTGACGGATTACATCATTCACTGGTTTAAAATCACTCATTGGGCCAAATGTCACTATATCAACTTCCCCAAATGTGGAAGTTGACCTTTTTTCTGTCAACACGGCTATGGCTGCTTTTAGCACAAGGAGTTTTTTTGTGTAAAGATAAGGCTTGGAATGGAATCAGAATCGTGAAAAAAAATAGTATGTCACTTGCTTCTTCAAACATAATGAAATTTGCCTAATATAGAATGTCAATGGTGGACATAATGTAAAGGCCATTTTCAAACCTTTCCCCTCAGACAATTTCAGACAACCTTTTTTTTTTTCTGTTATTCAGGACACACTGAAAATGCAAAATCAGACAAAATCGAGTTTGTTTTTGTTTTGTTTTTTGCAATTATTTCGAGGTCAAATGACATTATTAGTGCACTAGTGTGTGTGTGTGTGTGTGTGTGTGTGTGTGTGTGTGTGTGTGTGTGTGTGTGTGTGTGTGTGTGTGTGTGTGTGTGTGTGTGTGTGTGTGTAGACATAGTGGTCCTCTCCATCACCCACCGGTGCACATCAGGAGGTAGCAGCAGTGGTGGTGGTGGTGACACCGCTGACCTTCTGCGTGGCGTCCTTCTTAGCCTGGTGGGCCTGGAGTACTGCCACTGCCTCCTCCACCTAGAATACAACAACAAACAACAACAACAACAACAACAACAACACATTAGTAACACAGCTGGTAGTAACACCGCCTCCTCCACCTACACAACAACAACAACAACAACACATTAGTAACACAGCCTGCTAGTAACACCGCCTCCTCCACCTACACAACAACAACAACAACAACACATTAGTAACACAGCCTGCTAGTAACACCGCCTCCTCCACCTACACAACAACAACAACAACAACACATTAGTAACACAGCCTGCTAGTAACACCGCCTCCTCCACCTACACAACAACAACAACAACAACACATTAGTAACACAGCCTGCTAGTAACACCGCCTCCTCCACCTACACAACAACAACAACAACAACAACACATTAGTAACACAGCCTGCTAGTAACACCGCCTCCTCCACCTACACAACAACAACAACAACAACAACAACAACACATTAGTAACACAGCCTGCTAGTAACACCGCCTCCTCCACCTACACAACAACAACAACAACAACACATTAGTAACACAGCCTGCTAGTAACACCGCCTCCTCCACCTACACAACAACAACAACAACAACAACAACAACAACAACAACACATTAGTAACACAGCCTGGTAGTAACACCGCCTCCTCCACCTACACAACAACAACAACAACAACAACAACAACAACAACAACACATTAGTAACACAGCCTGCTAGTAACACCGCCTCCTCCACCTACACAACAACAACAACAACAACACATTAGTAACACAGCCTGCTAGTAACACCGCCTCCTCCACCTACACAACAACAACAACAACAACACATTAGTAACACAGCCTGCTAGTAACACCGCCTCCTCCACCTACACAACAACAACAACAACAACACATTAGTAACACAGCCTGCTAGTAACACCGCCTCCTCCACCTACACAACAACAACAACAACAACACATTAGTAACACAGCCTGCTAGTAACACCGCCTCCTCCACCTACACAACAACAACAACAACAACAACACATTAGTAACACAGCCTGCTAGTAACACCGCCTCCTCCACCTACACAACAACAACAACAACAACAACAACAACACATTAGTAACACAGCCTGCTAGTAACACCGCCTCCTCCACCTACACAACAACAACAACAACAACACATTAGTAACACAGCCTGCTAGTAACACCGCCTCCTCCACCTACACAACAACAACAACAACAACAACAACAACACATTAGTAACACAGCCTGCTAGTAACACCGCCTCCTCCACCTACACAACAACAACAACAACAACAACAACAACAACAACAACAACAACAACACATTAGTAACACAGCTGGTAGTAACACCGCCTCCTCCACCTACACAACAACAACAACAACACATTAGTAACACAGCCTGCTAGTAACACCGCCTCCTCCACCTACACAACAACAACAACAACAACACATTAGTAACACAGCCTGGTAGTAACACCGCCTCCTCCACCTACACAACAACAACAACAACAACACATTAGTAACACAGCCTGGTAGTAACACCGCCTCCTCCACCTACACAACAACAACAACAACACATTAGTAACACAGCCTGCTAGTAACACCGCCTCCTCCACCTACACAACAACAACAACAACAACACATTAGTAACACAGCCTGCTAGTAACACCGCCTCCTCCACCTACACAACAACAACAACAACAACACATTAGTAACACAGCCTGGTAGTAACACCGCCTCCTCCACCTACACAACAACAACAACAACAACAACAACAACAACAACAACAACAACAACAACACATTAGTAACACAGCCTGCTAGTAACACCGCCTCCTCCACCTACACAACAACAACAACAACAACAACACATTAGTAACACAGCCTGCTAGTAACACCGCCTCCTCCACCTACACAACAACAACAACAACACATTAGTAAGACAGCCTGCTAGTAACACCGCCTCCTCCACCTACACAACAACAACAACAACAACAACAACACATTAGTAACACAGCCTGGTGGGCCTGGAGTACTGCCACCGCCTCCTCCACCTAGAATACAACAACACATCAGCCTGGGGTCTCCATCAGGAGGTTCCTGGTGGTCCACAGCTAAATAAATGATGGGTGATTTTGGCAGCCAATGGGCCCTCACAGATCTTTAACTCTTGAGAGTGTAAAATGAAAACAAGTGAACCCGTAACTCAGGAGCTAAATTGCTGTTAGACATCTCCAATACTAAATTTACATTCTAAGAATACTTGATTCTGACTGGCTGGTTACCATCAGGTGCCCGTTGTAAATTCCACTAATAACCCACTCATTCAATCACTGAATGAATGCTCCAATCAGAAGCCAGCGTTCTGGTCACGTGAGCGGTAACATACTGTATTACACTATGTATATAGGACCTATCTATATAGGACCGCTGCATAATCAAGGTGCAAACAGCTGGTTTTATATCAATCCACAGCATGCTTCCGCATTTAGTTCCAGCACTAACTAACTTACTTATATCCCTTCATTCCGCATGTGTCCCAAGGCTCTGTATCTGAACTTGGGAAGGTGTCTAAGCACCACCCGGTTGCTTGCTCACATATAACTGTGAATGTGTGGCTCCGGGCAGCCTCCTAAAACCATGAAGCACCCTTTCTCTGTAACAGAGGCTGGCAGTGCAAAAAGAAGTGGTGCATGACTCACTCTCTGGTGGGTAAAAAGCAGTGCAAAGTAGCTATTTTTATAGTGATGTAAATAGGTTTCAATCTATTTTTCAATGAGTCCCGGAATACAGGGAGGGTCTTTTAGATGAGTCCCAGTCTAGAGACTCATAGTGATCCTACCTTTGAGCACAGAGACTCGTAGTGATCCTATAGTGATCCTACCTTTGAGCGCAGAGACTCGTAGTGATCCTATAGTGATCCTACCTTTGAGCACAGAGACTCGTAGTGATCCTATAGTGATCCTACCTTTGAGCACAGAGACTCGTAGTGATCCTATAGTGATCCTACCTTTGAGTGCAGAGACTCGTAGTGATCCTATAGTGATCCTACCTTTGAGTGCAGAGACTCGTAGTGATCCTATAGTGATCCTACCTTTGAGTGCAGAGACTCGTAGTGATCCTATAGTGATCCTACCTTTGAGTGCAGAGACTCGTAGTGATCCTATAGTGATCCTACCTTTGAGTGCAGAGACTCGTAGTGATCCTATAGTGATCCTACCTTTGAGCACAGAGACTCGTAGTGATCCTATAGTGATCCTACCTTTGAGTGCAGAGACTCGTAGTGATCCTATAGTGATCCTACCTTTGAGTGCAGAGACTCGTAGTGATCCTATAGTGATCCTACCTTTGAGTGCAGAGACTCGTAGTGATCCTATAGTGATCCTACCTTTGAGCGCAGAGACTCGTAGTGATCCTATAGTGATCCTACCTTTGAGCGCAGAGACTCGTAGTGATCCTATAGTGATCCTACCTTTGAGTGCAGAGACTCGTAGTGATCCTATAGTGATCCTACCTTTGAGTGCAGAGACTCGTAGTGATCCTATAGTGATCCTACCTTTGAGTGCAGAGACTCGTAGTGATCCTATAGTGATCCTACCTTTGAGCACAGAGACTCGTAGTGATCCTATAGTGATCCTACCTTTGAGTGCAGAGACTCGTAGTGATCCTATAGTGATCCTACCTTTGAGTGCAGAGACTCGTAGTGATCCCATAGCAGAGATGCCCACACTTTTTTGACTTGAGAGCTACTTTCAAAATGACCGGCTCAACAAGATCTTCACATCAAAAAATGTGATTGTGCCATTACTGAAAATCCATTTCAAGGCCCCTAGAAAGTTTGAGCTATGAAATAGTGGTGATGGTGTTACTTAATGTTATAGTGTTTAAGAATAATGCACTTAAAATGAAAAATAGAGGAGAAGAATTGGAATGTTTTTCTGTTTGAGCTATTACTGACGAAACAGTATTTGAGGTTTGAGTTGACAGTTTGTGATGTTGAGTTTAGTCTCTCGCACCCAAAACTAATAACTTTCACGTTTTTGTCCACAATTGGGAAAGAGAACTGGCACAACGTTGGTCAAAATAACAATTATTATCCATTTTCTAATTGTGTGGATTCTTGAAAATCACGTAATTCAGATGTTTAAATATAATTTAACTCTCAATAGTTACAGATCTATGTGATCTACCTGCACGGCCTGTGTGATCTACTGGTAGATCATGATCTACCTTTTGGGCACGCCTGTCCTATAGTGATCCTACCTTTGAGCGCAGAGACTCGTAGTGATCCTATAGTGATCCTATAGTGATCCTACCTTTGAGCGCAGAGACTCGTGCGACTCCAACATGTGCAGGAGCTCAGAGTTGTCGATCTCCAGCAGCATGCCGGTGATCTTCCCCGCCAGGCTGGCGTGCATCGACTGGATCAGAGGAAACAGACGCTCCCCTGGTTGGACACCACACAAAAAACACACAAAAACAACACACATCGATTAGAGCAGGAAAATGAATTGAAAATGAAGGTTCTCTGGGGCGCCTAAATTAAGTAATGCCAGCGCATAATGGTCTGCATTACTTAACCCTTTGTGTTCTGAACGCGTTTTGGTGTTTTATCTGTTGAAAAATAGCAGATCAACAAGCTCATGTCGCGCCACCGAGTGGCGCGACATGAGCTTGTTGTTCTGCTATTTTTGAAAAATTGTGAAAATGTGCTGCAAATCTCTGAATATGTTATTTTGGAAGCAAACATTTTTTAACTCAAATTTTTGCTTCTGGGGGATCCCTAGAACAACATGTTTTCAGATGGGGGGTCTGCAGCCAAATATGGATAATTCTGGTGGTCCTTGATTTGGCCTTGGACACAGGAACACAGATTTTTCAGAAAAACTAGAATCTAATGTCAGAGACTATAGAATCCAGGTTCGACAATATAATTGGCCCGCTGGCCCCCGATGGTTTCAAAACCCCTTCGGACCACCAAATGGCGCCACTCACTGGCCCGATGGGCCAGTATAGAAAAATACCTCTTAAAAATAAATTAATAATAAATACAATTTTATTTCACAATATATATTTAGAGAGATTTTTTTTTTCAACTTCATTTATATTTCGTTTATTAGCACAAAAAAACAACCGCCTTTAGGTTATGTGATCTCAAACCCAAGTCGCCTAAGTCGCCTGTTGTGTGCGTCTGTTGTGTGCGCACCACCGTCTGCATGGAACAGCGGCTACGCAGAGCTATACAGCTGACTTGGCTGGCTCTCGTGTAAGCCCGCTCCCCTGTTCACTTGCAGCGCACTACTGTAGAGAAGAAGAAATGCAGCTACTTGTTGCTGTCTAAAATGTTCTTAAAACCTCCGTCCCCCATCTCACAACCGGGCATAGACCGGCATAGCTCACAAAACACTTATTAATACTATCATTACTATAGCGTATGGTGTTTGCAGACCTCCTCATTTCTGCCTGACGCGCAACATGCCCTCAGCTCAGCATCTCGCACGTCACAATGCGACAGAATTCCTCCACCTCAAAATATATGTTTAATTCTGCCATAAACAGCCTATGTACAACGATTGTTCAGACTGCATATTCTCTCACACGTTGTCCTGTATCTAGGCCTACGTGTTGCACTGCGCATTGTATAAGCACGCACTTACCATACTGAATCCAAGCGTCTGTCAACAGCGCATTGACTCACACGCGTTCCGTTCCAAAAAGTCTTGAGATTGCAAATGTCCCGTTCTCACTCGGTTTTCAAGCGATTGCTTTAATTCCAACTTGTCAAAACAGTGTATATTTTATATATTTTATATTCCATTGGGTATAGGTATACGTTTTTATATGACTTCAAACTATATGAAAAGAGATAATGTTGCATGTCCTTTGTATCTGCGCAGCTTAGAGACACACGTGCGCTGCGCGTAGGCTATAATTGCTAGGGGCTTTCCCAGCAGCTGTGCATTTGATTGATTTGAAAAACTGATCACCATGTATTCTATAAGGCAAAACCTCAATCGAACGAATATACTGTACATGATTGAGGCTATATATTACAATATTTTAAAATATATGAAACCAAATGTACCCTTACGGGTCCATTTGGTTTCATGTTCACACTCTCAAGAGTTAAAATATTCGTCTAAATTAACCCTACACAATTAGAGAATGTAGAAGATTAATTGTCACTTTGATTTACTGTTTGCCTGTTTTGTTCGCAAAAATCCAGCCTGGAATTGTGGACAAAAACAAAGGAAATCTTTAGTTTTGGGATCTGTGGGGCTAAAATGTCATCAAATGGTGGTCCTTGGCTCAAATGCTGGATTAATAGTGGGCCCTGTTATCAAAAAGGTTGGAAACCACTGCTTGTAATGTATCACAGTTATTTGTTTATTAGCTGCAGTAGTAAAGTACAGTTTATAATATGGTGCATGTATGCCAGCATAAGCCCATTGTTAGCCTTTTCTAGCCCTGGATCACTATCTAATGCTATCTATTTTATAGATATTTATTTGATATACTGTATATTTGTCTTGAACAGTGAAAAAATACAAGTATTGTATACTATATTGTAGAGAGAATTAATGCTTCATGTATATTAAAATGTTATGTTCGATCAAATACATTTAAGGCTGTAGAAATGTATAACTACTTGTTATGATTATTTATATATTATGTTGGATGCTGGCATTCTTTCACCCCTTGCTTTAATTATTTTAAGCATTATGCATTGTAGGGTCAGCTTGCTGAGCGGTCTGCCGGTTTTGACCCCCGTGAAAAGAGTGCTGTTATTACTTGAATGATCAGCATTAATAAGTGCTATTGAATCGAAAGTGGTCTTTTTTTGCAAACTATGGGGATCGATTACCTGGGCCAGTGGTTACAGTTGTGGGGCCAGTGATCCTTAAAAGCCACTGGCCCAAAGGGCCAGTGGCAAATTTCCCTTATTGTCTATCCCTGGGTTCGATCAAATACATTTAAGGCTGTAGAAATGTATAACTACTTGTTATGATTATTTATATATTATGTTGGATGCTGGCATTCTTTCACCATTTGCTTTAATTATTTTAAGCATTATGCATTGTAGGGTCAGCTTGCTGAGCGGTCTGCCGGTTTTGACCCCCGTGAAAGAGTGCTGTTATTACTTGAATGATCAGCATTAATAAGTGCTATTGAATCGAAAGTGGTCTTTTTTTTGCAAACTATGGGGATCGATTACCTGGGCCAGTGGTTACAGTTGTGGGGCCAGTGATCCTTAAAAGCCACTGGCCCGAAGGGCCAGTGGCAAATTTCCCTTATTGTCTATCCCTGGAATCAGAAAGTGTCAAAAACTCGATTCTAGCGTCAGAAACTAAATTCTAGTGTCAAAAGTAGATCCTATCATCAGAAACTATAATTTAGTGTCAATAACTAGAATCTATTGTTAGAAACTACTGTAGAATCTAGTGTCAAAAGCTAGAATGTTGCTGCAGCTATAATCTGGTGTCAGAAACTCCAATCGAGTGTCAGGACACAATGGTCTGCATTAGTTAATTTAATCATACACAATAGGAGAATGGATGAATGTTTGCCTGTCTCCTATGGCCAACACATCAACACACCATGGAATTGTTGGTGGACGAAATCCTATCCAACGGCAACAACATAATTCCAAGCCAGAATGCGGGGTTGAACACCACTGCACATTCTCTGCATGTATTGTACTTTTATTTACCCAGCATCTGTTTCTGCTCCTGTGGAGGTGCTGCAGCCAGCATGGAGGCGGTGAGAGGCTCCTGGCCCTGAACGTGAACCGCTGGCTGGGTCTGAGGAGGAGGAGGAGGAGGAGGAGGTGGAGGAGGAGGAGGAGAAGGAGGAGAAGGAGGAGGAGGAGGAGAAGGAGGAGGAGGAGAAGGTGTAGGAGGAGGTGAAGCAGGAGGAGGGAAACCATGAGAGAAAGGATGAAGAAATTAATGCTCATGTGACTGTTCTTTACAGGGAATAATACACCCCCAAAATGATGTACTGTACATGCTAGGTTAGCTGTTAGGTTACGCTCCTATATTTGAAGGCCCTATGCTAAGAGATACTGATTCTGTTCAGAATCTTTCCGCAAATTAAAATGCTTGAGACAGTAGGCTAGATAATTCAACAAGCCTGATTGATAAGGAGCTTGTTATCGATAAAAGAAAAGTCCACCCCCTAGGTATAGCCCTTGCTATGTCCAGCTTCTATGTATGTGCAAACACAAACTTCTTTCATATTGGAATGCCTTATTGTCACATCCCCCCCCCCCCCCACACACACACACGCGCGCGCGCGCACACATGCGCACACACACATACTGTACCTGCTGCAAGGCGATAGGTTGCACCACCTGGGG
>CM076980.1:7196123-7213623 GCA_039105355.1 Benthosema pterotum | reverse complement strand
GACATGCATGAGTCCAGTAATTGCAGCTGTTGAACATTACCTTGTTGGCATCTTCGTGTTTCTCGTAACTGACAAATCCAAAGCCTCTGGATTTGCCGGTGGGGTCTGTCATCACCTTCACACTGAGGGTTTTACCTGCAGACAAGAACAGTTTTTTTTTTTTTTTTTTTACAATGTGAATATAGTACTTTAAGCTTTATTTCACAAAGCCTTTCAGTTGGTGTTTTACATGGCTGCAAGGAGAAAGCACTGCTTAAAGTGTCCACTAGGTGTCAGTATTAGAGCACAGAGAGCATGGGGTATGCCAGTGGTTCCTAAAACTTTCATTTCTAGGACTTCCAAAGCGACATTTATTAGGGCACCATTGGACCACCATTTGAAAGAGAGAGGTCTTTTTTTTTTTTTTTTACTGATCTAGCAGTGATTCTGAAATATATTAATTTCAGAACAAGGTTGTTTTGAACATGGATATCAACATGTCAACATATCATCAACATTTAATGTACATTTGGACATTCAAATGCGGGAGGTGTGGATTTGCTTTTGAGTTTGACTCCCAACTCACAAGTTACACAAGATAATTAGTAGAACCGCTTTGCAGCGATTAACAAACAGACTGGACAGAATTGGAGATGAGGGGCCTTACTTTGATTGACTTATGACTTAAGTCAAAACTTGGAGGTCTGGCAAAGCTGTTTGACTCTTTTGAGTGGCCAAACAGCTTTGTCACACCTCCAAGTTTTGACTTAAGACATAAGACATGATACTTAAAAGGATCCCTGGATAATAAGACAAATATGCCTTAAAACACTGTACTTGCCTTCTATAACTAAAACATGCAGATAAAAACACGTTCAATACTTTATTTCTTTCATAAGTAGATAATCTTAATCTTAATCCCAATAGGAGGTGCTCTGGTCGCAGGATGATGATGTCACATGAGCATGTTCATCCATATATTCCATAAAGCTAGATCACACGTGACATCATCCTGCACCAGGAGCAGTTCCTGTTGAGTGAAATATTCTCTATTTATGAAAGAAATAAGATGTCATTGGTGCTTTTATTTGTTTATTTTAGTTATATAGGGAAAGTATGATGTTTTAAGCAATGTTTATCTTATTAGACAGGGATCCTTTTGAGACAATCAAAATAGGGATATGACGGACTATAGTAATACAGCGAAGGTGTCAATTTACCGTATTTGTCGAAGAGCTCCTTCAGCCTGTCGTCGTTCATGTCGTCGCCAAAGTTCTTGATGTAGACGTTGGTGAACTCCTTGGCCTTGGCTCCCAGCTCCGCCTCGCGCTCCTTGCGGGATTTGAACCGACCCACGAACCTGAAGGACGGACGGACGGACAGACGGACGGACGATGGGGCAGAGAGGAGAGGAGACGAGACGAAAGGCAAACGCACATTCTTACAAAAACAGAATTATGAAAAACAAAAACGGCGTGGAACAACAACAAGATGATGACACCAGGAGAACTCATCTCTCTCTTTGACTTTCCATCTCCAATCTAAAGAGACTTTGGCTTTGTTTAAAACCAGAGTATGGGATGCGGCGGGTTTAGGTGTTCACCGCACTGACACAGAGGGAGACCTGGCAACGCCACACCGCTCACTACAACAACAACAACATTCCTTGGCAAAAGAATTTTACAAAAAAAACGAAATAATGGACAAACAACATTCACGAGACATTCACAGCCACAACAACTCTGTACGAGACTGCAAAAATAATAATAATAATAAAAACAAAGATGAACGACCACGTTGCTGTTGTTAATAACATTAATGATAGGGACTTTAAGCAAAGATGGCTCTGGCAGTTCGCTTCGGCAACTGGGACATCGATCAGATAAAACGTGCTTGCCGCTGCAGCCCTTTCTGCTACGGCAGAACCTACGCTTCCACGTAGTGACGACTACTACGCCATGTCATAAACCTGTCATACATTTACACTAATTGCTCCAGCACTTTGCTCTTAAGGCCCTGATACATTGTATTGGCAATATTTTGATCAATATCAACTAGTAAAGTCAACATCAACGAGGCAACATGATGAGACACATGGCAATAGGCAACACCTCCCATTAAAAGGGGAATTCCACCCATTTTCATTTTTTTTCCTGAGAGTGTACAAATATGAACCAAATAGACCCTACCGGGTCCATTTGGTTGCATTTGTACACTCTCAGAAAAAAAGTATTCTTAGTTTGCATTGAATCATTTTCACCCAGCTGCCACCCAACTCAAAATGTTCATTTAGCGGAATAAAAGTTGCAAAATCCTTTTTGTCCACAGCAGTGAAGAGCAGCAGCCATGGTTTCAGTCTGAGAGAAAGAGAGAGGTGTATCAGGGCCTGAAGACTGCTGATCATGTCCAGTGCATGCAAAGAAGCATGTTTTTGATTTCATCTATTTATTTTTTCATAGATGGCAGACATGTCATCATGGGAACCCGTAGGCGATGCTGTCGGCTGTTTTAAATCGCGATTTCGACGGCTACGGAGGATTGCGTCACAGCTGCCGTACTTCCTCCAAGCGGAGCCGCCCTGGAAACCATCGTTGCTTAAAGTCCCTAATATACTGTGTGTATAGTATCACCATTGGCAGGCAGATATTAGCTAGGCATGCTACACAGAGAGGGAGAGAGGGAGAGAGAGCAACAACAGTGAGTGGCGACCATCTTTTTTATAGTGTCCTGGTGGTCCAAGACTTGGTGAGGAGGAGGAGGAGGTTGGATGGGAGGAAGGGGATGAAGGGGAGGAAAAGAGGCCCGGCAGGACTAAAGGGAAAGCTGACCAAAATAAAATGGTCTTTATATACCTTGCTACGACGACCTCTCCCACTCCGACATCCAGTACGCATTCCTGCTTCCCCTCTGTCACTAAAACACACAAGCTTGGTTATACACACACTCACACACACACTGAGGCAGGCCAACCCAGCATGGTTTGGTGGTGGATAGATGAGAGACACACATACACACATACAAAAACCATATCTGGTAGGGCAGTGGTTCCCAAACTTTTTTTCTAAGCGTCAAGGACCCCCAAATTGACACAAATTAGCCAGCGGAAGAGATGCAAGGGAATGAATACATAAAGGCTCGGCCCAAATAATACTCAAAGTCGAACCAGCCTAAATGTTGCGACATTGAGGGGGTCAGAAAACTAAGCTCTCGGGAGGGCTGATGCATCCTGAAAGAGTAGGACATTTTTATATTTTCCTGAGAGTGCACAAATGTGAACCATATGGAGCCTAGTGGGTACCATTTAATACAGCTGTAGTAATTGATTGCCAGAGTCACCTGGTGGGAGTTCTCAGTTCTGCTCTGCTTTTGGTGAAATTTGAAATATTGTGGCTTCATTTACTTTGCAAAATAACCAGAACTACTTAATATTCACCAAAACCACAGCAGAACTCCCACACCTGAAGCTCTGAGAGTGTGATGGGTCCATTTGGTTGCATTAAGGGGGTCCTTGCAAATATAACGTTTGAGTTCCACTAGCCTACTACTGGTGGACCGCTGGATTCCTAATGTGCCATAGTGTTGTGTGTTAAATCATAAATAATTAAGAAATTAAGAAAACCTGGACACTCGGCATTGAATAATAATGATTAAGATAAGAACATTATAATGGTGTCTAAAACAAATAAGAACTAATATTTTACCAAAAACAATGCCAAGTCTTTGGCGTGTACGAAATATATCGATGACTGCTGTCAGATTCAAGTTCCAGTCAGATTCACTGCATTGTGCACATCTGAAATGTCACTCCGTAAATCAGTCTGGCTAGAGCATACCTGGGCATTATGCGGCCCGGGGGCCAAATGCAGCCCTTTGGCTGACTCTGACCGGCCCCTGAAAGGGTTTTAAACCAGTGGTCCGGGGACCATCAGTGGTCCGGGGACCATCAGTGATCCTTGAGAGAGTTCCAGTTAAATATGGAAAGTTGGTTAACCAGATGTAACTCTTTGAGAGCGTAAAAATGAAATCAAATGGACCCGCAAGGGACCATTTGGTTTCATTTTACGTAGCCACGTTGTTTCTGATTGGATGGGGTTTTCCTCAAAAACAACCACGGACCAATCACAATCCTCGGCTGCATTTCACTCTCCATATGCCCCGCCTACCTGTGAGGATAGGCTCCTCACCAGACTGATTTGCAAAGTGACATTTAAGATGCGCAGAACGCAGCGAATCAGGCTGAACACTGGGCTACCTGCTCTATTGTTGTGTAAGTTCATGGCCATGTTTGTAAAAACTGGTTAGTTGTATTATCCACACACACACACACACACAAAAACCCTTATATTTCAAAAACAGAGCAAGACTGACAATGACAACAGATGACTGACAACAGGTGAATACGTTACATAGACAGTTTTCTCATCAGGTTGGTCTGATGAAACATAACATAACATAACAGCAGTTCAGGCGTCTTTGCCACGAAGCCAAAGTTGTACTCTCCATTCAGCCTGATCAGACATAATATAGTATAAATGAATGGAATTGATAATCCATAGATAAACTACGAATAGAGCCCAAAAGTCTGTTCATAATTCATACATTACTACTGTGTAGGTAGAGTAGGTGTGGCTCAAAAACCCAGAAGTGCAATTTCACTGCAACTGTTTCAGGCTCAAACCGAACTTTGCAACGCTCAGCAGGGCTTCACATGGATCAAGTTCAGTTGAGAAGTCAGTTAGACTAGAAATGTTGAGCAGGGGGTCCCCAGCATGTAGAAACTACCAGATGTTAACTTGCATATGTAGAGCAATTTTCGTAATTACGGTAGCATAATGTCTCACCATACCATTAACTACCTATAGAAGACAAAAAAAGTCAAAATATCATGATGCTTCATGTAGCATGTGACATGTCTAACTAGGGGTTTTCACAATGGTGAATCTGTTTCAAGCATTAGTTTTGCAAAAAAAAAAAATCTGTTTTTTGAGTTTTGCTCAAAAAACAGGTTGTTAATTAGGTTGTTAAAATTGCTCAATATGCAAGTTAGCATCCAGCAGTTTCTACATGCTGGGGGACCCCTACTCAACATTTCTAATATAAAACCTTAGTGTACTCAACATGTCCAGGTTCAAAATGGGGCTCTATGGGCTGACAAGTAGACTAAATGGGGAGGTATTTATTTCAGTATAATATGAACAGACCTTTGATTATATTTGTATATTTAGGTCGGAAAATTAATTCTGTTTGTTTATACTATATTACGGTACGTGAGATCGGGTTGCTCCATTACTACTAATACAACCTGGCTGTAGTCTGACGGTGTCACCTGCCAACAAAGAATTGATTTTCATCAAGCTGTGCATGCGTTGTTAGATATTGTTGGCAAGCCTCAACGCCTTCGTTTGACAGTATAATTCACCATGAATTGTCCTTGCAGTTGGTAAACTAAGACAGGGGTTTTCAACAGGTGGTCCGGGGACCACCAATGGTCCCTGAGAGGGTTGCAGGTGGTCCCCAGCTAAGTTGGTTAACCAGATGTAACTCCCGAGAACGTAAAAATGAAACCAAATGGACCCTTGCGGGTCCATTTGGTTTCATTTTTACACTCTCAAGAGTTAATATATTCATCATCTGAATTAGCCCAAAGTCTACACAACTAGAAGATGGACAAAAGCAAAAGAAATCTTTAGTTTTGGGCTCTGTGGGGCTAAAATGTCCTCAAGTGGTGGTCCGTGGCTCAAATTCTGAAGAAATGGTGGTCCCTGGCATCAAAAAGGTTGAAAACCCCTGTCTTAAGAGACCAGACATTGATATTCTCATGTGGTTCTAATATAAAGCTTGAGGGAAACTCCACCAACCCTAGTCTTCCATGTACTGTATGTATTTATGTGTTCATTACATTTTCTCATATCAGCGATAGTTAGGACCAAACTCTGCAAACAAAGGATGACACTTCTTAACTGCTTGAACCCCCAGCATCCAGATTCTGGGGACCAGACATTTCTGCAAAAAATATATACTGTATAGCCATTCCACAAATGTGCACGTACAACGTGCGCTTGTAGATCAGCTTTTTAACAAGATAACTGGCTAATAAGACAAATATGCATTAAAACAACAAACACCTTAATAATTTTATTTCTTTAAACAAATCTATACAACGCCTACAACTTGTCCAAAATGCTGCAGCCCGTGTCCTCACAAACACAAAAAAATTTGATCACATCTCACCCATCCTGGCAACCCTTCACTGGCTCCCCATCTCCTTCAGAATCAATTTTAAAATCCTTTTAATAACCTTTAAGTGCCTATCAGATCTGGCCCCATCCTATCTATCTGACCTATTAAAACCCTATATCCCCCAGCGTTCCCTCAGGTCCTCAGACAAGCTGCTTTTAGTCACGCCGAAAACAAGGCTTAGGTCAAAAGGTGATCGGGCCTTCGCCTGTAGAGCTCCAACCCTCTGGAACGCCCTCCCTCCCGATATCAGACTCGCTGAGTCTGTCCCACATTTTAAATCACTCTTAAAAACACACTTTTATCGTATTGCTTTTAATGTTTAATGTCGATTTTTACCTCTGCTTATTACTTTCATTGTCTTAACTGTTTTGCAGATGCGGTTCTTATCAGTCCCCCTCTTATCAGCCTCATTTCCCTTATTGTTGTTTGTAAACTGTATATCCTGTTTTGTTCTTCAAACTTTACAATCGACTGTTTGTATTACTGTTGTTGTAAAGCACTTTGTAACCTGGTTTTAAAAAAAGTGCTATATAAATAAAGGTTTATTATTATTATTATTATTATTTCTTTTATTTCTTTCAGGGACTGCTCCTGTCGCAGGTTGATCACATATCCATGTGTGATTCAGATCTATGCAATGTTTTAAATGTTTTTTATCAGCACATGCCTGGACCACTCATGCTCACATGACATCATCAACATGCGACAGCAGGAGCTGTTCCTATTGAGTGAAAGATTCTCTATTTATGAAAGAAATATGACATTGAAGGTGTTTTTAGCTTTATGTTTTAGTTATAGAAGGCGAGTATACCGTATGTCTTATTAGCCAGGGATCCCTTTAAAAACATTGGCAGAGAAATGTTTAACACACTAATTTCAGTGCCACTGAGGTCCGTGTTACTAAAATTAAAGGAGAATTCCGGTCTAGAAGGATTTTTGTACGTTTATTTGGAGTTGTTACATTCAGACCAAGGAGGTCCAGGTGCCCTCAATGACGCGTTGGGATTCATTTCCTTCCATCACTCAAAAATGACTACTGGTACTTATTTTGATGGAAATATGCTTATCACAAGGGGGAAATAACCAATGATGCGCTTTTGCATAAAACAACACCTGGACCTCCTCATGACGTGACAACTACAAATCTAGGCTTAAGACCGAAATTCTCCTGGAACTGAAAGGTCCAAGGTGATGATTGGATACTCACACCTTGCGGTCGTTCAGCAGCATGCCGTTCATCTTCTCGATGGCGCGGTCGGCCGCGTCCTGCGTCTCAAAGTGGACGAAGGCGTAGCCCTTGGAGCCGTTTTCATCGCAGACCACCTGCCAGAAAACAAAGACTAATGGAACTGTGGAAGACATCAACCAGCACATCGGGAACA
This sequence comes from Benthosema pterotum, assembly GCA_039105355.1. Classification (NCBI taxonomy): domain Eukaryota; kingdom Metazoa; phylum Chordata; class Actinopteri; order Myctophiformes; family Myctophidae; genus Benthosema; species Benthosema pterotum. The sequence goes on along the minus strand of CM076980.1, from coordinate 7,206,022 downwards.
AGTTTGGGTACAGTGTCTTGCCCAAGGACACTTCGACATGAGGAGCCTGGGATTTGAACTGCTGACCCTTGGATCATTGTTTGACCTGCTCTAGCTGCTGAGTCACACCATTAAAAGGGGGGACAATATATTATCCCAGATAAAATACAAACATACAATTATACTCTTTTGTTAAAAGGATCCCTGGCTAATAAGACGTAGAAAACACTATACTTGCCTTTTATAACTAAAACATGCAGATAAAAACACCTTCAGTACTTTATTTCTTTCATAAATAGAGAATCTTCCACTCAATAGGAGGTGCTCCGGTCTCAGGATCATGATGTCACATGAGCATGTTCATCCATATATCCATATATTCTATAGAGCTAGATCACATGTGACATCATCATTATGCGCCAGGAGCAGTTCCTGTTGAGTGAAATATTCTCTATTTATGAAAGAAATAAAATGCCATTGGTGTTTTTATTTGTTTATTTTAGTTGTATACGGAAAGTATGTTTTAAACGATGATTATCTTATTAGACAGGGGTCCTTTTAAAACCCAGACATCTAACAATTGTGTCTGCATAACTGTACCTCTCTATGTATGCTTGTGTTTGTTATCTAGACAATTTAATGGGCATTTTATTAAGAGACACAAATGCAATGTGATATATAATTGGAAAAAAAAGAAATAAATATATTGTTAAAAGGGGACTTAATTAGGCACGGTGATAGCCTAATTCAGGTAAAACCGATTATGAAAGTATTCTGCAGCACCTCTGAAGGCCTGAACTTGCGTTGAGGCACCTCAGGGTCTTACAGAACTTAGAAGCACCCCGCCAGCACAATGAGAAACCCTGCAGACCTGTAGTCGTGTTTGGTGGTGGCTTCGTTGGTTTACCTTGCAGGAGAGGATGTTGCCGAAGGCGGAGAAGGTGTCGTACAGAGCCTTGTTGTCGATGGACTTGTCCAGGTTCTTGATGAACACGTTGCCCACGCCCGACTTCCTGAGGGAGGGGTCTCTCTGGGACCACATGATCCTGATGGGTTTCCCTTTCACCACGTCAAAGTTCATGGTGTCCAGAGCTCTCTCCGCTGGCAGGGGGAAAAGTACTTCTTAGACATGACAACACTGGATTCTACATGTCTTCTGAAATAATTGAAGACAATTGTGAAGACATCTGAATTATGATTTCGTTTCACTTCATTATTCAGTTGTCAAAGTGGCAGTCTTCGGTATTCGGTTCATACCAACCAATCAGAATATTGGGAAAGCAGACAATGTTGTTGTCATTAATGTGGCTAATGTGGTAGCCTGGTTGCTAACCACAGTCAATGAGTATTACTAGCGTGTGAACAAAAGCAACAAAATATGTCTGATTCGATTTAATAACCAGTTTGATAGTCACGTTTCACCATAGTGGGGGGGGGGGGGCATGTTTGTTGTTAGACACTGTTGAGTGACAGGACTGTTGGCCAATCAGCTGTTGTATTCGGATTTTCAACTAATACAGATAGCCCCATAGACTGCGCCACCAGACCTGAATCCCCAGAGAAAATAATTTAAGGTGGTGATTCAGGGCTGGATCCAGGCAACTGAAAAATGGCAATTATCTGGGGGAGAAAAAAAAAACAATGCCACACTATGAGCTTGTAGATCTGCTATTTTTCAATAGCTAAACTATACCAATGATTAGACTGGACTAGATATTCAGTAAAAAGTATCAATACTACAATATAGAACATAGCCTGTTAGTTTTGAGTTTTAAGTAAAAGTCTAGAATTCGAAATGTACACGAGTAAAAGTACAAAGTACTAGCATCAAGCTACCAATAGTACCCAGAATGTACCATTTCACGTTTTCAAACGTATAAAAAAAATATATTGTGCCAATAGCTTGTAGCTCAAGTATAGGCCTATTCAAATGTTGACAATGTACTAGTAGTTAATGTATGTTTTGTATAAATAATAACCAAAATCTATGAAGCAAATAGTTACAACAAAGTTTTCAATTAAATGTGATGTCATGGAGTAGACATACGATACATAGGTGTAAAAGTAAGGTCCTGGGAAGTGGGGTGGGGGTTGGGGGGTCACAGAGGTAAAGAAGGGTCCGGGTGTCAACTAAGTATGTCTGTCAGTGATATACAAACGTTTTGGTCCTGGGACCTCCGTCAGTGCTATATGGGTAGATCACAGATCACACAAAGATCTAAAGCAGTGGTTTTCAACCTTTTTCATCCCAGGGCCAACCATTTATTCAGCATTTGAGCCACGGACCACCAATCGAGGATATTTTTAGACCCACAGACCCCAGAACTAAAGATTTCTTTTGCTTCTGTCCATGACCATTAATCTTCTAGTTGTGTAGATTTGGACTAATTGCATGATGGATATTTTAACTCTTGAGAGTGTAAAAATGAAACCAAATGGACCCGCAAGGGTCCATTTGGTTTCATTTTTACGTTCTCAAGAGTTATATCTGGTTAAACAACTTAGCTGGGGACCACCTGGAACCCTCTCAAGGACCACTGGTGGTCCCCGGACCACTGGTTGAAAACCACTGGTCTAATAGCAGATAGATAACGCTGCAAATGCAATGTCACACAAAAACAACTCGGCGCTCTCCTCTCCTTGCATAATCTCGGCATGAATCCCAGTATTGCGGCCCTCATATCGAGGCCCACGTGGGAGGGAGGAGGCGGTAGTAAAAGGCGGCATGGTGGTTAGTAGACCATGTGGCACTATACGGGGCGACGGAGCAGCTGTGTGTGTCAGAGCACCGTGTCGGCCGGGGCAGCTGCTGGCTGGGGCCGAGCACATGGTCCCCTCACTCAACTCTACTCAACTCAACTCAGCTCAGGGCACCCATGATGATGGGCTGCCTGTGTGTGTGTGTGTGTGTGTGTGTGTGTGTGTGTGTGTGTGTGTGTGGTGTGTGTGTGTGTGTGTGTGTGTGTGTGTGTGTGTGTGTGTGTGTGTGTGTGTCGCATGCAGCACTGCAGGCCCTACAAAGGCTGGACAAAGCTTTTGGATATACAGTATATGGCCGACAAGCTACTGGGCCATTGACACTCCGGACACAGACACTATGGGCACTTTTTTTTTTACTATTTTGAAAAAGTTTTTGGAATAGTTCAACATGCCAATCTATTAACACATTGTGAGCTTGTAGACTGGCCATTTAAACCAGGGGTTGACACTAAGGTCTCCGAGGCACTTGCCCATCGGGCAAGTGCAAGTCAGGTTCTACTTGCCCTCAGGTCATGGTCACTTGCCCCCCAGGTTCCAGGTGGTCTCCAGTTAAGTTGGTTAACCAGATGTAACTCTTGAGAACGTAAAAATGAAACCAAATGGACCCTTGCGGGTCCATTTGGTTTCATTTTTACACTCTCAAGAGTTAAAATTCATCATTTTAATTAGCCCAGGTCTACACTGTAGAAGATTAATGGTCATTTTTATGTGTTAATTTGCCTGTTTTGTTTCACAAATCCAGCCTGGAATTGTGTATAGCTAGAAAGCAGGGAAAGACACAGAGGCAGAGTGCAATGACTGCCTTCAAGACAAATTTATCTTGTGTTGTGTTATAGTGCACTATGTTGAACACTTGCCCGATCGGGCAACCAGGTAGCAGTCTTCACTTGCCCCACCATTTTTTTTTACTTGCCCCGGGCAAGCGGGCAAGTGTTAGTGTCAAGCCCTGTAAACTATTGAAAAATGTTTTTTTAATAGTTTAGAAAGGCAAATAAGTTAAGGGATAAGGGGTTTAGCGATAACGAAAATGGACCCTATATGTTGAAGAAAAACTCTTAAGATATAAATAAAAGACTACTAGTATCCATTTATCCATAGTAATAGTACCAACTTCTTCCGCATGAAGCCCAGTTTAGTGTGACTATTTGTATAACAACACAACAGCACACTATTTGTAACACCACACTACAACACACTATCTGTGCCTATTCTTCTGTCTGTCTCCCTCTGTCTCTCTCTCTCTTTCTCTCTCTCATGTCCATCTGGGCACGAATGCCAACTAGTGAGCGGATCCTTTTGTTCGATTACTCCACAGTGACACACACACACACACACACACACACACACACACACACACACACACACACACACACACACACACACACACACACACACACACACACACACACACACACACACACACACACACACACACACACACACAGACACACACAAGCACGCACACACACACACGTCCACAGGACTATCCAGCTAAAAATGTCTGGTAAACAAAACGGAGCCCTGCCCTGTGTCTGCTGGCATCAGCAGTTTGCTCTCCACAATTGTACTTCCAACCATGTGGCTCCAGAGAAGGTGCTGCTACGCTGTGGTGACAACCAAACATGGGGGAACTTCACGCTTCTGGAAGGTTCTGACGGGAACTTCTCCTGGATTTTACCCTTAGGGCTCCATTTTCGTAACCGCTAAACCCCTAATCCCTAAACTTCTTTGGCTTTTTAAACTGTGTAAAAAAAACATTTTTCAATAGTTTGAATGGTCAGTCTACAAGCTCACGATGTGTCAATAGATTGGCATGTTGAACTATTCCAAAAGGTTTTTCAAAATAGTAAAAAAAAAATATATATAAGGGGTTTAGCATAAGGGGTTTAGATGGTAACGAAAATGGAGCCCTTAGTGTACTGAACGTGTTTTGTTGTTCTAAGCATTATGTTTTAGTATTGAAAAATAGCAGATCTACAAGCTCATAGCGTGCCACTGAGTGGCGTGCTATGAGCTTGTATCTCTGCTATTTTTGAAAAATCGTGAAAACGTGGTGCAAATCTTTGAATATATGTATGTTATTTCCAAAGCAAACATTTTTAACTCAAATCTTTGCTTCTGGAACATGTTTTCAGATAGATAGATAGATAGATCATTCTGATGGTCCATGGCATGAAATATGTTGAGCATCACTGACACAGGAACATAGATTTTTTCCCCCAGAAAAAATAGAATCCATTGTCAGAAACTAGAATCTAGTGACAAAAAACTAAATTCTAGCATTGGAAACTAGAATCTAGCACCAAAAAACTAGAATCTATAGTGTCCGGAACTAGAATCTAGCATCAGAAATTAGAGTCTAGCATCAGAAACTAGAGTCTAGCATCAGGAACTAGAATCTAGCGTCAAAAACTAGAATGTTGCGTCAAAAACTAGAATCTAGTGTCAAACTGGAATCTAGTGTCAGAAACTAGAATTTAGTGTCAGAAATTAGAGTCTCATCAGAAACTAGAATCTAGTCAGGACAAAACATCCATGTTAGAAAACACGACAAAGACCACAGACAGACAGACAGACAGACTTCAACAGCAATACAATCAGGTTTTCGGTTATGAATACAACTAAACTCTTGCTTCATTATTTTTTAGATTTATAACCAAGTCACGGATCACAGCAGCAACCTGTGGCATACAAATGCTAACCCTGATAACCATGCCTGTCACCTAAGACTTTTATTATGATTATTATTGTTATTATTAAAGACTTCAAAATGTTTAGATAGTATAATAATGTACAGGCAAACACTGGGCTGCCTGTAAAGAGGATCTATATTTAGAGAGGGGTCCTGTGAGAGGTATGTGCTGCATGGCCTGTGAGCCGCATGTGAGCATGTAGTGAGAGAGAGAGAGACAGAGACACGTTCATTCAGCAAGAAGAATCACCACAACTAAACAATAATGGCAAACCATTATTTGAAACCAAACGAAATGATTAACAACAACCTGCGGGCCGGGATTATATTGTGGCTTGTCTATATGAAATCTGGAGGCCTCACACACCCACTATAGTAGAGACACAAATCAGTATTTAGCTGTATACAGATACAACATATACTGTAGTAGTGCAATAAGGGCATCTACGGTCAACTGCAATTTGAAACTTTTTCAAATTTGAAACCCCCTCCTCACCCACACCCTTTTACCTCTTAACTGTATTCACCGGGTCCGCTACTACAGTGGTTTTCAACTTTTTGAAATCAGGGCCCACTATTTATTTAGAATTTGAGCCACAGACCACGATTTGATGATGTTTAGACCACCAGACCGAAACAAATAAAGATTTATTTTGCTTTTGTCCACAATTCCAGGCTGGAATTTGGAAACAAAACAATCAAACATACAGATCAAAACAAATATTAATCCTCTACATTCTCTAGTAAACTCTTGAGAATGTAAACATGAAACCAAATGGACCCGCAATTAAGGCCATACAGAAGTGAATATTTTTGTACCTGTCTCTTTGTTTTGATGAAATGAACATGGTGGAACCGTATTATAAACAAATGCCTTATGCTGTCGTCTCATTCTGTTAATTAACAGTAATTAACATTTAATCTCCGTGCATTAAAATGCACGGAGATTCCCCATACTGTAAATAACATTATTTAAATCAATCATCAATAAATATACAGTATATACACCTACATATATAGTTTCTATATACTTGTAGGCTAAATACTGATTTTCAGTGTAGCATTTCTCTTCAAACGCACTATATATACCGTAATTATCTTAACACCCAATCCCTACCCTACAAACCCCCCACTATCTATACCTCTAAAAAAAACATCCAACAAATGGTCTCTCCTTGGTTTCCTCTGTCTCTTATTACGTCCAACCCTCTACCAGCATGGCTCTGGATGCACGTTGTCAGTTCAGTTGTAACCCAGTCGTTACAGCCGCAGGTTTCTTTTTGCTAAACGTGTTGGAGCATCGGACGAGTCGTGACAGGTGTTTAACGTTGATACAACAGCTCCAAAAGCCCACGCTGTGTAAACAGTTCTTTTTGGGGGGGATGGTGGTGGTGGTGGTGGTGGTGGGGGTGGGTGAGCAGGGTGACAGACTCTGTAGATAAGGAGATATAGGCACCACATGGACGCCCCATTGTTGCTCAATGCTTTGACAGAGTCAGGCGGGCATGGTGTACGTACGGGGGTGGGAAATGTAGTCTATAGACCAGAGGTGGGCAATTATTTTTCCCAAGGGGCCACATGAGATACATCAAATATTGCGGAGGGCCAAGACTAAAGGCTGACCTAAAGTCTGTGTTGTATTAATTTAATTTCAAGACAAAAGTAAGAGTAAGACCAAACTTTTTTTTATACTGGGGCCCTCTATTTATTCGGAATTTAAGCCACAGATGACCACCACCACAGACGCCAAAACTAAAGATTTCTTTCGTTTTTGTTCACAATTCCAGCTAGATTTGGGAAACAAAACATGCAAACATAGATAAAAAAAATGACCATTCTTTTACATTATCTGATTGTGTAGATTTTATGTAATTCAGATGATGAATATTTTAACTCTTGAGAGTTAAAAAAGAGTTACATCTGGTTAACCAACTCTCCATATTTAACTGGAACTCTCTCAAGGACCACTGGTGGTCCCCGGGCCGGTCAGAGTAAGCCAAAGGGCCGCATTTGGCCCCCGGGCCGCATAATGCCCAGGTATGCTATAGACTGGATTTTAAAATTGGAGTAAAATATCACGACACAAGTGTGGAATGCCCACACAGTAAATCCCTGGAGTCCTTTAAAACAGGACTGAAAATCCACCTTTCAGCATGCCAGAGGGAGAGTAAATGATTCCCCTGTAACCCTTCTATTTTGTTCATATTATTTTACCTTTTACTATGATTTTGAATTGTTGTTGTTGTTTTTAATGCTATTGATGATTTGAACTACCGTTTAAATCATAATCATACCGTAACCTCTGACCCCCTCACATGTTTTTAACTCAGAATATGAATTATCGAGGTCAGGAAGAAGGTATAGGGTGTCACAGTGCAAATACAATAGGTATAAACACTCATTCGCACCTCTCTCTATTCTAATGTTGAATAAGTAACCGCCCTGAACACGAGGGGGTATGCACAAGTATGTTGTTTTTCTCCCAAGGGAGACAAATAAAGATAACCTTGAACCTTGTTGTTATCTTCATGATTATGAACTGAACTCAGAACCTGAATGGAAACAAGACCGCAAGGACTTTTTTTTGGTGATCCCATTGGCTGTGTATGACTGTACCCTGTACTGATTGCTTTCTGCCAATAAACTACTCAATCAATCAATCAATCAATACATTGATGAATCCACTTGCTGACTAGCTGTTGGTATTTCTTATAGGGCAGGGGTGGGCAATTATTTTTTCCAAGGGGCCAAATGAGATACATAAAGTATTGTGGAGGGCCAAGACTAAAGGCTGAACAAAAGTCTGTGTAATATTAATTTAATTTCAAAATAAAAGTAAGCGTAAGACCAACCATTTTGACACCAGGGACCTCTATTTATTCAGTATTTGAGCCACAGAGGACCAACATTTGATGACATTTTAGCCCCACAGACCCCAAAACTAAAGATTTATTTTGCTTTTGTCCACAATTCCAGGCTGGATTTGGGAAACCAAACATTCAAACATACAGATCAAAATGACCATTAATCTTCTACATTCTCTAGTTGTGTAGACTTGGGGCTAATTCACATGATGAATATTTTAACTCTTGAGAGCGTAAAAATGAAACCAAATGGACCCGCAAGGGTCCATTTGGTTTCATTTTTACGCTCTCAAAGAGTTACATCTGGTTAACCAACTTTCCATATTTAAGTGGAACTCTCTCAAGAACCACTGGTGGTCCCCGGACCACTGGTTTAAAACCCTTTCAGGGGCCGGTCAGAGTCAGCCAAAGGGCCGCATTTGGCCCCCGGGCCGCATGATGCCCAGGTATGTTATAGGGATTTCTTAGGATGCTACCATTAAATCCTATGGCAAACAATCCTATGCACTAAATGCACTTCTGGGGATGAAACAAACTTTTTCGTCACTTGCCCAAAATGTGACGATGTGTCCTCATCACACTTATAATATGGCCGTACTAAGGGTCCATTTGGTTACCAACTTCCTATCATTTAGCTGGGGACCACCTGGAACACTCTCAAGGACCACTGGTTGCTATCTACTAATAGCACTGAAACAAATGGTACAAAATCAAATGATATCACGATATTTCTCGACCAAATACCTTGATATCCATACTGTAATATGTTGTTGTTTTTTCTGCTAAAACAAAAACTAATACTTTAAATAGTAGATCTACAAGTAGAGCTAAAATAGAGCTTCATGTGACACCATGAAGAAGCAATAGCATGCATGTTGTGCAAAATCCCAGATATTATATCACAACAGAGATATAATATCAGCCTGTGTGCGTTGTTGTGCTTGTTAGAGTTCATGACCCTCCACCCAGTAGCATTTCAATGACGTCTACCAACAACAAGTTACCGTATGTCTATCTTAGGCTGAATAAAATCGACATCACACACACACACACACACACACACACACACACACACACACACACACACACACACACACACACACACACACACACACACACACACACACACACACACACACACACACACACACACACACACACACACACAGTTCAATGACCCGTGTCAGCTGTGTGTGTACTAAATTAACAAGTGGACAGGTAATTACGTACATTGTAGAACAGGTCAGGGGTGGGCAACTTTCACAAGAGGGCTAGAGGGTCCTCTATATTTCCACACTCACTCCAGAAGCATATTAGTGTCTTAAATAGTAAATGGTGCATGTATATAGCACCTTTATCCAAAGCCCTACACACACACGTGCAATACATTCACTCATGGAGGCAGAAGAGCAATGCAAGGTATAGCAGAACATCGGGAGCAATTTGGGGCTCAAGGACACTTTGTCATGTAGACGAAAGGAGCCGGGATTCGAACAGCCGAGCCACAGATCATTGGACGACCTGCTCTAACTCCTGAGGCTGAGCCACAGTCTCAGCTTAAAAAGCCGATTTACAAGTGAGCTTGTAGATTGAATTGAAATCAA
>CM076980.1:6873623-7191123 GCA_039105355.1 Benthosema pterotum | reverse complement strand
AGGCCACTGTGTGTAATACGTTAGTCCAGGCTTTCCGTTTTCGCGCAACGCGAATGAAAATGAAAGCCTGGGTGTCGAGGCTAAAGTCACCCAAACCGGCCAACCGACCACCGCGCACCGATTGCCTTACTTGTGCGCCCGTGCCGCTCACAACTCAATACAAAACCTAAACGACACTTTATTTTGACCCCAGGGGGAAACTCAGGACAGTGACGAACTCCATATATGGTCAACAAACTCTATAGGGAGGATTATCCAAAACAATGAAAGTGTGATCAATGAATGAACAGCTGCTTCATGTCTTACCGTCAGCCGGCTGGGAGAAGTTGACGTAGGCGTAGCCGAGGGAGCGCCGGGTGATCATGTCTCTGCACACCCGGATGGACAGCACCGGTCCGGCGGGGCTGAACTTCTCGTACAGCATCGCCTCCGTGATGTCCGGGTGCAGGTCGCCCACGTACAGAGAAGCCATCGGATAACTGCCTCCCGCTGTGGCCACGGTGTTCATATATACCGGAGGATATCCCGAGGTGGACTATTACTTCACTTTGAGTCAGAAACACAAGCTTCTTGTTGTTGTCCTCGCGACGCGACTACGGATAAGCGGTAGAAGATATATTATGGATGGACCGACCTTGTTCTTGCAGTTCTTTCTCTCCACTCCAAAAAGAAAAAGCAGCAGCCAGAGAAACGTCCGATTATTCACCCCCGAAAAAAGAAATCCGTGCGTAATAAAAGAAATCCGTGCGTAATAAAAGTGTCCTAAACGATCCGATCGCCGATCTGTAGAGGTTTATTTACCCACGCGCGTTACGGTTGGATTAAGAATGACAAGCCTGAGAGAGAAAAGAAATATATACGGGAATAACGTGGCGTGTTGTTATGCCGAAGCGTTTTTCTTGCCTTTTTAAAAAAAGTACTTCTATAGACGCCAATTAAACTTCAGTTAAATCCCGAGGCCTCCTCCTGTACGTTCCTTGTTGTTTTTTGTGTTAAAATTAGATTTTTTGCAATTTTTATTTGTATTTTTTATGTTTTTATTTTTTTAATATTACGGTACTTATTTTTATGAAGGATTTTTTAAGAGATTTTATATTTTTTTATGATTTTTTTTTCTTAAGTTTTTCTAAGAACGGTGAGTTGAGACACTCACGGTTGTTTTGTGACCGGTAGAAAGAGACTGGCCGGAGAAACGCATGGGCACTTTATACAGAGAGAGAGAGAGAGAGAGAGAGAGAGAGAGAGAGAGAGAGAGAGAGAGAGAGAGAGAGAGAGAGAGAGAGAGAGAGAGAGAGAGAGGTGCAGGGAGGAGGAAACACATGCAGCGCAGGGTCAAACTACTAAAAACACACACACACACACACACACACACACACACACACACACACACACACACACACACACACACACACACACACACACACACACACACACACAGTGTCATTTTAAAAGGGAGAGCGCACATAATACCGTCCCAACTACCCTGTCTAGCTCCCCACAGCGACACCTGGGTGCTGCTGGGACAGCAGTACTGTATGGTACACACAGGAGCCTATTATATGCATTTATGGAAATTATTCTGTGGTTTTCAGCCGATGTTGGGGGAGGGTGGGGGCCGGGGTCCTATTGAGTTGGTAAGAAATCACATCTTTAATTGTTGAGTTAAGGGGAATTCCACCCACTTTCAACATTTTACTGTCATTAATATATGGGGGAAATTATCCCCCCCCCCCCCCCCCAATTTCCATTCCTTGTTCCCTGGCTGGAACTGGAGGCAACAAAATCATTAACATGGTGATCTTTGACTAGACCCTTTTTTGTAACATGCAGATTTCAATTTAGGCTATATTGCAAATTGAACAAAATTAGATGCATTTAGTTCATAGCCTATATCCTATACATCTCATTATGATTATGGCCAATCACAATTTGAGTCTTCACTTTCTCCTCAATGTTTATAGCATATTTACGAGTTTTTGTATACAGAGCCACATATTGTAGTCACGATGGTCATGTTAAGGACCGATGATCAAAACTAGTCAAGCAAACACTTTTTTTCCAAAAATAAATTGATCTTGGCTGTAATGTTACTGCCAAGTTACCTTATTAGCCTGAATATAACACAATTCCCAAGCAAATATCCTTAAAAATATATTTGACATTCAATGTTTCTCTTTTATATAAACAGTCTTGAAAAATGGGTCATCTTATGAGAAATCTTACACGAGACAATACGGCAATGAGCCCTTCTCAAAAACCCCACCCTTTGGGGTTGAGTTTTCTCACTGTCCAATGCCAATTCACATACTTTAGAAACTGTTGCTATCCAGGTTAAGCTCTCCCTTTCTAATGTGCCTATTGGACAAGGCCAGATTGGGGAGGGACTTAGCGAGCAAAGGGTTCATTGTGAGCCCCACAAAAATGCTCAATTTGTTGCATCAAGCACTTGATTTTCTTGTTTTAATGTGCTACATAATCAGTCAACATCTAGTTAGTGGTGTGCATTGTATCCACTACTACACTGATCAGTGTAGACTGCATGTTTGTAGCCCTAAACTGCAATCATTTTCTATGAAGGTGCCTTGTGTTTATCATACGTTGTAGTAGACATGACAAGCCAGAACCTCTCAAAATCAGATTAAAAACTTGAAAACAATGGATAACAAATGAAAAGCATGAAATCCTTTATTTTAAACTTACATTCAACAACAAGTTTACTAAAATCCAAATATTCTTTCATTCCCTTTGGTCCAGTTTCCTGAGGAGAGAGAGAGAGACAATAAAGTTTTAAATAAACCACATGCAGCAAGATATGCTTTGTATTATGAAGTAATCCAAATTCTGACTTTAATAATATAATTTGCAATAAATGTTACCTCAGCAACTTCATGAACGTAGACAGCAGTCGCCGCTGCCCCGGCGCAGTCCTCTTCTCATCATAATCTTCATCCTTATCCAAAGTTCTGGTCATGCCGTTCCCGTCGCCTGGCTTCACCGTCTCTTCCTCGTAGCTCAGAGTCTGAGAGCCATCTGCGTCTCTGGCAAACTGCAGCTTCGAGCGGAGAACGTCGGCAGCGGCCGGCTCCGCCTCGGCATCGAACCGTCCGCCCACGTTCGAGTCAAGATAAATCTCGTCCAAGTCATAAGCTGGCCAGGGCTCGTCGTCGTACGCTTGCAGCGCTCGGCCGTGGCGCATCCTGGACCCTCGTCCGCCCCATTCTCCATTCCTTATGGCCTCTTCCCTCAGAAACGCCTCCCTCTCCCGCAGCGCCCGTTTCCTTTGGGATTCCTCCCGGATGGCCCTCAGAGCCTCTTCTCGCCGCCTCAGACCCTCGTCCCGCCGAGCTGCCGCCTCGTGATAGGGAGGAGGGATCGGCCATCCGTACAGGACAGGGGGAGGAGGGATTGGCCATCCATCTAGAAGAGGGATCAAGAAGCCATCTGCCGTCAAGGGGACGTCGATGGCACTGAACACCTTCTCGCCCAAAAGAGGATTTTGAAGTGGGTGGTGTGCGGCTGTAGGCTTCGGTTTTGCAACATCATTGGAGCTTGGTGCGTCATTTTTAGCGACCAGCACCTGACCAGGCAGCTTCAGGGACAGTATAGCCGTAGGGGCCTCCCGACTCGAGACCGACGCACGACCAACGTCAGCTGGAACGCCAAGCCAGTGAGGTCCAGGGATTTCGTTTTCAGACGACACCATGCCTTCTTTTTGAGCTCCAGAGGCAGACCGAGGGGTTGACGCATCGTATTTATTCGCTTCAGGAGCTGGTTCATCAGACAGCATGAAGTCGAAATGGTCAGTGGCCTCTGGGGCTGGAGGGTGAGACACCAACCTAGGTTGTGGGACTGGCGGCTGAGACAGAACCTTGGGTTGTGGAGCCGCTGGCAGTGGGAGGGACAGTAGCTTGGGTTGTGGAGCTGCTGGGAGTGGGAGGGACAGTAGCTTGGGTTGTGGAGCTGCTGGGAGTGGGAGGGACAGTAGCTTGGGTTGTGGGGCCGGTGGGAGAGACATCAGCCTAGGTTGATAGACTGGAGCTGGTGGGATCATTGGTTCTCCGTTTATAATGAAGGGACCGGTACTGACTAAAGCCATGGCATCTGAAAAGAAAAAATAAAAAAAAAAATAAAGGGGCGTGTCATGAGTTGCACTGCATCAAGTGATCAAAGGACAATCTTGCAAATAGGAATAGGTCATTATACAATTTTGAGATGGCAATGTGCAGCACAGGGGACATTTGTGATCATAGTGAACCCCACCCCCCATGAAATATTTTTTACAGCTACTGTTGTACAATATAACTTAGACACAAGGGGGTGACTCAGTGTCATTAATTCACTTCTGCGATACTTCGGGAAGTCAGCCCTGCGTGCAAGTTCCTCCAGTGTCGCAGGAGTCCATGATGTTCAAAATAAAAAAAACTCACCCCCTCTTGTAATATATTGCTTAGAATAAACATGGACAGCATCAAATCAATATACTTCCACTGACCAATGTGTGAAATCCCACGAGTGCGATCTTTACACTTTGACCGACAGCAGTTGCAAACAGTTTCATTATCACTCAGCTCCTCCCACCTGAAACAAAATCCACTAAAAATCAAGTTGGGACAAAAAGAAATGTAGTGACCAATTTTAGTACATCGTAGCTACAAATACCTTGACCGGATTTTCTTGTAGTTGCAGGACTTTGAGGCCACAGTGATGCCCTGGTCTGAAATGACCACACTACAGTGGATGTACACCTGCAAGACACAAGGTCCAGGTCATGTTTACAGCACATTGTTTAACTCACTATAGTGCAGGGGAGGGCAATTATTTTCCCAAGGGGCCAAATGAGATGCATAAAATATTGTGGAGGGCCAAGACTAAAGGCTGAACTAAAGTCTGCGTAGTATTAATTTAAAGATAAGAGTAAGACCAACCATTTTGACACCAGGGACCTCCATTAATTCAGTATTTCAGCCACAGAGGACCAGGATTTGATGTCATTTTAGCCCCACAGACCCAAAACTAAATATTTCTTTTGCTTTTGTCCACAATTCCATCTTGAGAGCGTAAAAATGAAACCAAATGGACCCACAAGGGTCTGTTTGGTTTCATTTTTACGCTCTCAAAGAGTAACATCTGGTTACCAACTTATCCCGGACCACTGGTTGAAAACCAGGGTACCCTTTCACAGGTCGGTCAGAGTCAGCCAAAGGGCCGCATAATGCCCAGGTGTGCTATAGTGGAATACCAACTCTGGTCAGTATATGTAGCAAGTAAACTGAATTGTTGCTCAATGCATTTCACTACAGTGCAATATAAACTCTGGTCAGTTTATGTAAACTGAGTAGTAGTCGTAGTCATAATGCTCAATGTACTGTATGTCTCCAACAAACTCACCCCAGATTTCAGCCGTGACGTGTCGAGAATGAAATTGATTGCATCCTTCCTCCCCGAAGGTACAAACTGTGCCATCGTATGGTTGGATTGTGAAGTGGCTGTGCACCTGACGGATAACAGCAATTCATCACCGGCTCGTTTTTAAACTGCACATTATAGCTAGTGCACATTTGAGGGCACTAGGCAGTCCCTCCAACACCTGGCTTCTGAAAATGCATCATATGACAGCCAAGGCCATTGAGTTGATTTTTTTGTTTAGCACATTTAAAACTGAAGCAGCCAAATCTATCCCCTTGTTGTGTCAAGCATGTAGCCATGGATATTCACAATATAAATGTAATGTTTCAATAGGGGAGATAGAAGGGAGACCAAATACAACTGCAAATTGTTTAGTTAGTGCAACTGTCTCATAAATGCACAACTTTAAAGTAAGCTGTTTAAAAGAAATGTCTGCCATTGCTATAACCTTAAAGAGGGGATGCCGTGATTTGTTTTTGTTTTTCCAATTTTGTACATGTTCAAGAGGTGGCAGTATGTAAATAGACCGCTTGGTGTGTTTTTTTATGTGCAATGATGTCTTCCCTTTGTATTTAGGGTTTCTTCCTGGGGGCTGAACCTTTCCAGTCAAACGTGCCAATGGAAAAAAAATATATATATATATTATATAGTGACATTACGTGCTCAACACCTCCTTTTATTATTCAACTAAAGCTGTGACTTCAGTTCAGGTGGATCTCCACCCACCAGGCAAACTTAATGAACTGTTAGGGTGAAATCATAAATGACAGTTTAAACACTGTACACTTTTTGGGGGAAAAAAATCTTACTTTTCATATAACATTAATACCTGATGATCATTTTTATGGTCGAAAAAAATTCATGGTACTCCATCTTTAATAATGTGCCCGCCAGGCAGCAGCTTCTAGCAATGGCCTCCAACTCCATGCAAACCTGCACCTTACCCTTTATTCAAGATGACCGTATGCCGAGGTCGAGTCTCTGGAGCAAAGGATTTAGACAGCCAGCAGGACTGGATGAAAGGTCGCTTCTCACTTCCACTTTTAGCCAACACCTGCAGGTGGATGCTCTGGCCTCTCTGGTAGAGGTTAGACTCTGCTGTGCTGCTCCAGGATGCTGCAAATGAAAATAAATACATGAGCTTACACTTTAGGTTTACAATCTGTAGTCATTAAGATACTTAGGGCTTCATTTTTGTTACCATCGAAACCCCTTATCATTTTTTTTTTATCATTTTGAAAAACGTTTTGGAATAGTTCAATGTGCCAATCTATTGACACATCGTGAGATTGTAGACTGGCCATTTAAACTATTGAAATTTTTAATTTTTTAATAGTTTAAAAAGGAAAAGTTAAGGGATAAGGGGTTTAGCGGTGGCGAAAATGGAGGCATAAATTTACAGGAAATAAGTTTAACTCACGATTCATGGCATTTATTGTAATGGTCCAATCGTTTGCCTTGCTTGGCAGAGGTACAGAGAAGGCAGAGTCTGTGGCCCCATGATGTGACCTTCATTTGGGCATGAAAAAGTAAAATGTTTGAACTCGCATCTTACTGCAAAATTAGAAATTCGTCCACACATTTAAATATGGCGATTACAAGCTTCAATGCATCATGCTTGATTGCAGGTGGTGGAAAAGTTGAAAGTAACCATAATAAAGTCGAGACATTGCAGGGCCTACCCGTTTGGGACACAGGAGACCGGCACTGTGAAAGGTGCTTGCCACCTGGCAAGAGGACTTTTAGGGTTGAAATGAAGCATGTTGTAGTACACATCCACGCCGTTCTGGGTCTGGGGGAACATGAAATGATAAGAGCAGCACTAGTTTACAGAAACTGCTGAAAATACACCTGTCAAACACATATGGCCTTGAGTCAAACTCAAGACCTGGGGTGCCAAATCAGGCCTGTGAATATTATTACCATTAGAACTGGCCCTCTAGTATATTACACACAAGAAATAAATGTTTTTACTTTGAATTAGGGGTGTTGAATGATTAAAATTTTTAATCAAATTAATCACAGCTTCAAAATTAATCATGATTAATCACCACTCGAACTATGTCCAAAATATGCATGTTTTCCGAAAAAAAAACAAGAGAATCTGTGAAAAAAAAAACAACCATATATCTTTAAAATATTTATCAAAATAGGCGATCTACAAGCCCTCAATGCTTGTAGATCCTCCAGCTATACTCTATGGCTCTGGTTACAGGGAGACACAGCTATAAGTCTCCGTAAAACCCTGCTCTACCCATTTCTTTCAATGAGAAAATGCTCAGTGGGTTGAGTGAGTGTGCACATGAGTTAATTGCGTTAAAAATTTTAATCAGATTAATCAACAAAATTAATTTAATCCCATTAATTAACTATTTTCAACAGCCTTACTTTGAATATGGATGAAAGCAGTGCTTGGTGAGAATCATAAGACAGGAAACTAAGCTTTAATACTACATTTTTAGTTTTTAATGCATTGCAGTTTCAGCTTTACATTCATCTTGCTACTAAGGAACATCCATTTTGAAGGAAAATTAGTGTTTTGCTGTTTGCCTGGGACATCATTGATCTTGTTGAAACACAGTCCTGTTTCTCCAGCCCTCAACTTGTACACCCCTGCAATTAGGCCTACTCACCACCACATGATTTGTTCCACACTGAGCGAAGTCATAAGTGAAGACAAAGTTTTCCTGTGAATGTCCATTCCGGAAGCAGTCGTCACCAAGCTGTAGGTCCTCTCCACTCAACAGGACACCATTGAACCTCCTTTCAACCAGTAGAGTGAGACTAGATCCAGTACAGGACACCTGGATTCTTGGAACTTCTGTGAAAGGAGGAGGGCTGGTCTGCCCAGAACTTAAAGCTGTGCCATACGGGAACTCATTATTATCACTGACTCTGCCAACTGGAGGGCGGTTAGCAACAGCTTCTTCTACGAAATGGCGAACGGGGAACTTTCCAAACGGCTCCTGAAAAGAACCTACAGCAGGAGGACAAGTCACAATAATAAAACACAGTCTCAGCAGCTTCAGAAGCCCCATGGTGAAGCTCGTCCAGTTGGCAGGGCTTTTTTCCTTTGACCAAACAGACCTGGCTTTTAAAGGCTGGAGAGAGAGGCACCCAGGTGCCACAGGTGCTGGCAATTCACCTTTATAGCCAGGGCCGGATATAGCCAGCCATACTAGGGTGGGCTGGAAGAATGGCAGAATGGGTGGGCAACTCCAAAGTTTTTCATATGAAGCAGTGGTTTTCAATCTTTTTGACACCAGAGGCCACTATTTATTCGACATTTGAGTCACGGACCACCATTTGAGGACATTTTAGCCCCACAGACCCCAAAACTAAGGATTTCTTTTGCCTTTGTCCACAATTCCAGGCTGGATTTGGGAAACAAAACAGTCAAACATACAGATCAAAATGACCATTGATCTTCTACATTCTCTAGTTGTGTAGACTTGGGCTAATTCGGATGATGAATATTTGAACTCTTTAGAGTGTAAAAATGAAATTGAGAGCGTAAACATGAAACCAAATGGACCCTTGTGGGTCCATTTGGTTTCATGTTTACGCTCTCAAAGAGTTACGTCTGGTTGACCAACTTTCTACCATTTAGCTGGGGACCACCTGGACCTCTCTCAACCACTGTTGGTCCCCGGACCACTGATGAAAACCACTGATATTACCTTTCATTGGGTGGGCAGGATGCACATTTGGATGGGCTCTGCCCACCCTTGCCCCCTCTAGATTCGACCCTGTTTAAAGCTAAGCCCTGCCCTCTCCCACTTGGGACACTTTCCACTAGCCAGGCTCATTCATTCCAATCATAGATTGTACACAAATACTGGTTCATTTTTTTAACCAGACCTTCAAAATCTCTTCCAAATCTGTCATCTAGGCCTGTGTGTTAGAAGATTTCTTAAAAAACAAAAAACAACAAAAAAACAAACAAAAAAAATCATAGGAAACAAGATAGGATAGTCTATATACATGCAAACAGATAAGTCCTAATCCTGATCTAATAGTAGTAAACAATGTTAAACTACATTATACACACATTGCCACTCGATTTGCCATTCACTTTCAATCTATATCAGTTTCAATCAATCAAGCACAGCGTAATAATAAATTGACAATAATTTGCAAAATCAACTTTACCACTGTCACTGGTCAATAGCTAGGTTGTCGAAATGGGCTCAAACGTGCTAACTTCATCTCATTATTTACATGAAGTCTATGGTCACCTTTAGGCCAAGGAGTGTTTTTTTGAGCAAAACTAATGCAAACTAATGAAAACCACCTAGTTTGGCATGCGACATGCTATTTAAAGTAGAATTACTTTTAGGTACCGTATTTTTTCCTTATTGTGCCTTACCAGGTTTGATGCAGGATTTGGAGCTTTCATTGTTGCTGCATTTCTGCAAGATATGCCTACATGGGGGCTCAAATTCTTTATTTACCTTCATAGACGAATCCACTGAGAAACAGACCTTTACCCAGACCCCCAGGTTGACATGGATCCCCATTTTAATGGCATTTCTATCACTGAGTGGGATGCCAAATTTATATTGTAAAATCAATGTTGATTTCAGGGCAACAGACCCATATATTAAGACTCTATTCTCTAGTTCCAAACTATCAATGTAGCTGAAGACGCCCTGAAACTCCCTCAGTGACCCCTAGTGGTCCCAGGACTCCACTGATCTACAGCATGTGTCAGGGGATCCTGGGCGTGGCGTGGGTACAGAGATCTGGTCCCTCCTACTAGGTGACGACCAGAGCCATAGAGTATAGACAGAGTTCTGACAATTAACTCCGTTCACTTCATGGGGTCAGTCCAATGGAGGCTCTTCTACATAGACGACTATTGAGAACGGGGACAACAAATAGGGACAATACCTGGACCGGAAGTCGGCAGAAATGCGTTGGTAGGCTACTAGCACTAGCCTACTAAATAGTACAACATAAACAGACTTTGTAGTTGTCACTGTACAACACAGATAAAATAGCTGTTTGCGCCGCCCTCATTGAAAACAATGCATTCCCAACTCCAGCTTGTCCCTATTCAGGCTGCATGATGAACAGCAACTCGAGCGCCCAGTTTCTGACCCCTCAATGTCGTAACGCTGAAACTAGATACCTCTGAGCCGCCCCAGGGAATCGTGGGCGTAGTAAAAAAGAGAGAGAGATCTGGTCCCTCCTCCACAGGTAAGCGGTGAGGAAAGGAAGGATCCAAAGGAAGGAGGAAGAGTCACCATTCATGCACAAAGACAAAAAAATGAGAGAAATGTGTTTATTACCGTTATTATTAGGCCTAGACTGCATTTGATCACCTCATAATATCCGCATAGAACAAGATCATCATGTCTTCATTGGGTGAGTTACATACACAATGTGATTGACTTCACTGTCGTCTAGTGTGTGTTTTTTTTAAAACAGAGCTGAAGTGAATGCAAAGCAGTAGAAATACGAGTTTTTTCTAAGGTGTGGCCACACTGTCAGGTAAACGGTCGGATCCAAGCTGCTGCTGCTGCTATAGTGAAAGATGATGCTTATTTGTGGTCTTTCTGGTTTCAATAACAGCAGCCTTTATGTTCAGACACTGAACCACATTTAGCATGTGGTGCAGTAATTCATAATGTATAATTTAATTCTCATGTTAGGAATCGGATGAGTCTTTATGCGCAGTAGTAAAAAAAAAAAAAAGTGTAATAATGCGTTATTATGGAGTGTCCACTGTTAACACCTTTTGTATTGAGCTGTGCTTGAATGAAAATTAGGCTTTAGGCTTTTTTGGTAGATTTTAGAGTAGCCTACAATCCAAGCACAACTCAATACAAGACAGAAAACTAAATTGACAAACCAGTAAAGCTTACAGACAGTTGTTTACAATGGCAGCCACCCACCCTGTTCATTTTCAGCAAACAGACTACTGTAATTCTCTAAAAACTGCTAATAAATAATCAATCAGTCAGTCAGTCAGTCAGTCAGGCAGTCAGTCATTGCAAAGGTTAAAATATTATACTTTTGATTAGCATGGATGCTCATTAGTTGACTAGACAGTGATTATGCATGCACATAAAGTATTGACATCTGTATTCAGTTTGTAGAATGGTAATACAGTTCAAACAAAAGTTCTACTATAGGCTATGGGCCAATCATTACAAAACTACTGCAAGGATAAGACCAGAAATTAAATACTTGTTTACATCTTCCATTCCTCTATATTCCATTCAGTCATAACACAGGCACTAGGTTCAAGTTTCTTTGTTTGTCACTCCAGTGTATGTCGGGACATATACAGGGATGAAATAACATTTCCATTGTTCCCCAGTGCAATAAGACAATAGACAGTGCAATAAGAAAAAGGACAAATACAAACAATACAAGAAACAGTAAGTGACGTAGTGCAACAGACTAGAGCATTAAAGTGTAACTGTAACAGTATAAAGTGGGGTGAAGGTGCTAAGCTACAACCAGGTATAATTATAATTATAAAGTGGCAAGTAGTATGCCTACTCTAGTCCTCTATGCACATTGGAGTTGTTCCCCAAAGTGCCAATGAAACCAAATGGACCCTTGCGGGTCTATTTGGTCTCATGTTTACGCTCTCAAGAGTTAAAATATTCATCACCCAAATTACCAAGTCTACACGACTAGAGAATGTAGGTCATTTTCATTTTTCATGTTTTCATGTTTGCCTTTCTTGTTTCCGAAATCCAGCCTGGAATTGTGGACAAAAGCAAAAGGAATCTTTAGTTTTGGGATCTGTGAGGCGAAAATGTCATCAAGTGGTGGTCCGTGGCTCAAATGGTGAATAAATAGTGGGCCCTATAGTATCAACAAGGTTGAAAACCACTGGTCTATATGCGACCGTAGAGAGTGCTTGTATGCAACTGCAAGGTGATGCATTATATCTAAACCATTACACATACATTATAGTGTTATAAACAACATCAGTGTTGGGACTAAAAACAGAGGAGACTTGCATATATTCACCAGTGAATGTATGGGTCAGTTTACTGTGTAAACAACACAGAGCCCTCAGGCCAGCATTCATTGAATGTTTGAACACAGCCACCCTGACCCCACCCTCAGCTTTGTCCCCTTCCCTTTCAGGTGGGTATTAGGCCACCTACACACACACACACACACACACACACACACACACACACACACACACACACACACACACACACACACACACACACACACACACACACACACACACACACACACACACACACACACACACACACACACAGAGGTGTCACAGGGGTCGGGGGGATGATCGTGGAGCGAGAGGATGTTCACGTGGCGAGTTTGGCATTTTTATTTCTTTATTTTGTTCTCTTTCTTTATTTTGTTCATGCTAGGCATAAATGGCACAGTCGCCTTTCGATCATGGAGGGGAAACGGGGGTGTTGCTGATGCATAGTGGTAAAAAATCAAAACAAAATAAACATTCAACAGGGTGGTCAAAAATGGGTGATGGAATCATCTGTTATCGGGGTGTTGCATTGTACTCAGTGAATGCCTGCAATTTTCCTCTACTTGACTTAAACATTTGATTTGTAATTCATGGAATTTTCATTCTTTGCTTTCTTACTTCACATGAAACCCTTAAATAAGAAATCATTGAATTTTGGTTAATCTTTACTTCTTTATGATCTGCACTCGGTAGAGTGCCAACGTGGGTATCGCACACAAGTTGTCCAAGGCCTACTTTTGCAGTAGCAGAGCAAGCAAGTACCTACAGAAACCTACAGGAGATAATACAATACTTCGGCGTCGGCTGTTCTGCTCACGAAAGTAATAAAACCTATAGGTACTCAAGGGGTTCCCACACCCCAAGTTGAGAAAGTGTGCCTTGGCATGGGAGATGTAATGGTATTACATCAATACAACAATAGTGAACAGTAGTGATTATGCTGCCATGGCTGCAGCCATCCTCAGCATGCTCCTGGCTGTAACAGCTACACCATCACTCATCTCTGCTGGCTCAATGATGTTTGTGATGAATTAGCTAGATGATAATTAGACACCGTTTCTCAGTGTGGTTACCTGAGTGTGCTACTGCCAGTATGGAAGTTTAAATCGCACAGAAATATCACAAGCACACACATGTACACACACAAACACATATGCGCACGTGTTTTCACCACTTTCCACCAATAGATTATCCTCTACTTCTGTTTTTCTAGTATTTGTAAAAAAAAAAAAATAAAAATAAAAAAAAATAAACGTCAAAAGTGTTTTTACACCTGCAGCATCAATTTCACCTTCACGGCGCAAAGTTGAAAATGATGCTGCAGTTCCCACAAATCTCTAAATAGTCAATAAATAATTACGTTTTTACAAAGACTAGAAAATACAACAGAAGTAGGGTAAAATCGTTGTGTGAAGCAGTGAAAATGTGCAAAGCACACGCATACATTTTTGTGTGCGTGACTGTGTGTTGTTGTGGTTGTGCCCATTTCCCCCATACTATACCATACTTTCCTAAAGGAAAGTATGGTATAGTATGGGTATAGATTTGTACACTCTTTTTCTGATAGCGTACAAATGCAACCAAATGAACCCTAATGGGTTCATTTGGTTGGCTCTCAGGAAAGAAAAATGTCTAAAGAAATCCATTAAAAAACGTGAATACTGTACATCTTGATGTCATCATGTTTCACCATGTTAGTGGTTTTCTTCAGACCTCCATTTCTTGGGAACACAGAATAGGAACACAGAATAGGGTTCTGAAGATGGGTGGACTTCCCCTTTAACTGTATGGTTTAACTTTTATTTCCTCTTCGTGTGTTGTGTGATGATGTGATATAGCTATGCTGTGTCTGATACCTGTATTATTTCTGCTTGGTGTTAGGACTATGCTGTGTGAACCTGAAGGACAACAAGGCCCTGATGAAGATGGGCCTGGGTCTGGTTCTGGTGGGACACGTCAACTTCCTGCTGGGGGCGCTGGTGCACGGCGCCGTGCTCCGGCACATCAACGTGCACGACGTGGCCCGCGCCATGGTGTACGCCATCGCCAACGTCATCGCCATCGTGGCCGGCCTCTTCGTAAGTCGGGACGCCATGCGACTCTGAATTCTACAAAATGTCTTCCAAATTCGAACAATACGTACAGTATGCCTGGTGCACTGGTACTCACACCTGTTCATGTCAAGGACACCTAATAGTTCAAAGAAAGCAAATATTTGAGTTAAAAATATTTACTGTTTTCACTCTTTTTTTTTCAAAAGATCTGCAAGATCATAGACTTTCTATGTTTCAACAGCTAAAGCTATAAGGTGACATAGAACAACGATCGATGTATTCTCACATCCAAATGGGTCAATTTTGACAGAAAATTCTGATTTAGTCTTTTGAATGAACATGTCAGTTGTAGTTTTAATCCTAATTCGGTCATCTGAAATTGCTTGCTCTTAGTGTTTTTATCCCAAAAAAATAACACTGCTACATGCACACACATTACATTGACCAGTACCATCTGATTGAAATTTTAATGTCTACTTTAATTGTTTGTTTCCAGGGCATAATAAGTGGAATCACCGCCATTGTCTTGTCAAAAAACAAGAAAAACAGGGCAGTGGTAAGTATTACTGTTTCTCATCCATTTGAATGGAACTCAAATGAACTGCTCTAAGTGCAGTGTGTTGATATGAGAGCAATGTCAAACTGATGACTGAAGTCACACACAGGAACGCTTGAATCCTGTATTCAAATATGGACGCACCTCAGTGTACACGCACGCACGCACGCACGCACGCACGCACACACACACACACACACACACACACACACACACACACACACACACACACACACACACACACACACACACACACACACACACACACACACACACGCGCGCACACACACACACGCTTGACAGTGTGTGAGTGACAAAAAAATAACACCTTTTTCTGGGGAAAGAACTTTTGAATTGGCTACTATGTTAAAGATAAAGCAATGTTTTACTTGGCTATGAAACATGGGATGGTTCAGCTACATAATACAGTAATAATATTGGGGTATTAAACAGTGTATTAAAATGTTATTCTATGTCCAATGTATTATTTATGTATGTACGTAAGTGAACGTACCTATACGTGGAATTAAATTAAAAATGTTGATTAATGTTGATTACATTAAAATGTTGATTTTCAGGATTTCAGGAATACAAACAAAAAATAGGGGAAAAAACATTAGGATTCCAACTCAAAGATATAGCAAGAATATTTTAATATACAGTGCAAATCTCTGGAGTGAGTGCTGCTCTCCAAACATGCATTTAGATGCAGTTACTGTAATTTCTGGACTATAAGCCGCTACTTTTGTCACATGCTTTTGACCCTGCGGCTTATACAACGGTGCGGCCAATCTAGGAATTTTTACAGATAACAGGGGTTTTCAACAGGTGGTCCCATAGGGTTCCAGGTGGTCCCCAGACTAAATGATGGAAAGTTGGTTAACCAGATGTAACTCTTAGAGAGCGTAAAAATGAAACCAAATGGACCCGCAATGTTACACTCTCAAGAGTTATGATATTCACCATCTAAATTAGCTCCACTTAATTAATAAGTCATAAGTCATGTTCATTTTGATGTTTTGCCTCTTTTGTTTGCGAAAATCCATCCTGGAATTGTGAACAAAACCAAAAGAAATCTCTCTAGTTTGGAGGTATGTGGGGTGAAGATAGTGGGCCCTGGTATCAATAAGGTTGAAAACCACTGCTCTAACATGAAGCTTATTGCCTGGTGCGCCGGCTTATAGTCAGGTGCGGCTTACAGTAGAAAAATCAGTATTTTTCCCCAAATTTAGCTGGTGCGGCTTATATTCAGGTGCGGCTTATAGTCCAGAAATTACGGTAATACCATATCTGCGTTGTGCCCCTGCTCTCTCTGCAGAAGTGGGTTCTGTTGGTGTTCAGCTTCGTGGCCGGTCTCCTGGCGGCAGCCTCCACTCTGGGCCTGTTGGTCTCCATGGTCAAAGCCATCATCCACGGCGGACGCAGTCTGCTCACGCACTGCAAGAACCTGGACAAGATCATCATCGTCGATGCCTTCTCCAGCATCACTGACGAGTGTCCCTTCGACCCCACGCGCATCTACGTAAGTCGGACACGTAAAGCAGTGGTTTTCAACCTTTTTGATCCCATTTATCCAGCATTTGAGAGCGTAAAAATGAAACCAAATGGACCCACCAGGGTCCATTTGGTTTGATTTTTACGTTCTCAAGAGTTACATCTGGTTAAGCAATTTACCTGCGGACCACCTGGAACCCTCTCAGGGACCACTGGTGGTCCCCGGACCACCTGTTGAAAACCCCTGACGTAAAGAATGGCCATTTGGTCGCGCACACAATTCCACATACTGTACAGTACAGCCCAGCCCAATTCAATGTGTTTTAATTATTTTCATTATTCATTATTTTCATGACTATTTACATTGTAGATTCTCACTAAAGGCATCAAAACTATGAATGAACACGTGGAATTACTGTATGTACTGTAACAAAAAAAAAAAAACATGAAATGCTGTAACTGAAAACGTCTTATATTCTAGTTTCTTCAAAGTATCCAATCTTCGCTCTGATTACTGCTTTGCACACTCTTGGAATAACTAGAATATAAGACATGTTTTCAGTTATTCCACCCTGTTTTGTTAAGTACATCATTCCACGTGTGTTTATCCATAGTTTTGATGCCTTCTCTGAGAATCTACAATGTAAATTGTCTTGAAAACAAAGAAAAAGCATTGAATGAGATGTTGTGTCCAAACCTTTGGCCTGTACTGTACATGTGCAAGTCAGGAATGTAAAGATGGACCCAAGTACAGCTAGGACCGCTGTAAACAAGTGGTATAACCCAGGGGTTTTCAACCTTTTTGACTCCAGGGACCACCATTTATTCAGCATTTGAGCCACGGACCACCATTTGAGGACATTTTTGCCCCACAGACCCCAAAAACTAAATATTTATTTTGCTTTTGTCCATCTTCTACTTGTGTAGACTTGGGGTAATTCAGATGATGAATATTTTAACTCTTGAGAGTGTAAAAATGAAACCAAATGGACCCGCAAGGGTCCATTTGGTTTCATTTTTACGTTCTCAAGAGTTACATCTGGTTAACCAACTTAGCTGGGGACCACCTGGAACCCTCTCAGGGACCACTGGTGGTCCCCGGACCACCTGTTGAAAACCCCTGGTATAACCCATTGAGTCCTGACCCTCGATTCGAGTTTCATTCACTACAGCAATTTCCGACACTAGATTCTAGTTATTGACCCTAAATGATAGTTTCTGATGCTAGGATCTCCCTTTTGACACTAGAATCTACTTTCTGATGCTAGGATCGAGTTTTTGACACTAGATTCTATAGTTTCTGACACTAGTAGATTCTAGTTTTTCTGAAAAATCTGTGCTCCTGTGTCAGTGATGCTAACATATTTCTAGCCAAGGACCACCAGAATTATCCATATTTGGCTGCAGACCCCCCCATCTGAAAACATGTTGTTCTCGGGGGTTCCCCAGAAGCGAAAAATTGAGATAAAATGTTTGCTTCCAAAATAATGTATTCAGAGATTTGCAGCACATTTTCACATTTTTTCAAAAATAGCAGATCAACAAGCTCATGTCGCGCCACTCGGTGGCGCGACATGAGCTTGTTGATCTGCTATTTTTCAACAGATAAAACACCAAAACGCGTTCAGGACACTAGAGGATATTGGATAAAGTAGTAAATGAGTTCTTGTCCGCTTGTTTAAGCAGAGCTAAACAAACCCAGTACAATGGATGGGCACGTGGCACGCTAACTTTACAGCTTTTACACATACAGTATATACATTTGCACACAGATAGACATGTGAATGTTGAAATCCCAGGAGGAAAAATAAAATCTTGTACACACCGTCCGTGGTCCCATAGGAGCTGTAGAGTGGATTTAAAAAAAGGTTATGACGCGTGCTCATTCCTCTGGGGTCCACTGTTATTTGTTGTGACGTGGCCACACATCATAGGGTCTAAAAGTGTTGATAGTGTTGCTGTTCTTTATCAGTAGAACAGTTTACATAAGCCTCCTGTGTGTGGATGGTGTGTGTGTGTGTGTGTGTGTGTGTGTGTGTGTGTGTGTGTGTGTGTGTGTGTGTGTGTGTGTGTGTGTGTGTGTGTGTGTGTGTGTGTGTGTGTGTGTGTGTGTGTAACAATGATGCTGATGTTGGTGGCAGGCAACAGTTATTGCTGGATGTTTGATCCTGTGTTTTTGACCTGATCAACCTGAAACTGCACACAGATCCCCTGGCAGACCAGAGCAGAGCCTCTGCCCTGACATTTTATCATCTAGCTCAGGGGTAGGGAACCTATGGCGGGGGAGCCAGATGTGGCTCTTTTGATGGCTGCATCTGGCTCTCAGACAAATATTTAATTACATAGAAATTTCAAGGGGAAAATGTCAGGAAACAAAGTCTTATGCAGTCCTGTGGGTCTTTGTGGCGGGTGCGTAGGCAGGCAAAAAGCTTAAATCAGGATCAATGTACCAGTGTCACTGCCATTATGTGTCAGATGCTTGAAGAAGGTCCGTTGACCGAAACGTTGCTCTAATAAAAAGTTACTTGCAAGTATAAGACGGTGTGCGGGCCTCTGTGTACACTGGTACATTGATCCTGATTTAAGGGGAAAATGTCAAACATACACTTGTTGTGTATCCAATCTATATCTATCAATCGCATAGACAGCGCAGATGAGACAGACTCAGACACTGTTTGACATATTTTCCTTCGCTGTCAAAAATAGCGGCTGATGTGTTAGCGTTAGTGTTAGCTAAAAAGAAACCCTTTTGAGAAGATGGCTAAAAGACAAAAAAGGACGAGGAGTATTGTACTTTTCAGCAGGAATGAACAGACAAATTTGCTGTTGTGGAGAAAGCAGGTTCGGCAGTGTCTAATATGCAATAATAAAATAGCAACAGCATAAGAATGTCATTAAAAAATAACTGAGATTTATTGTAATTTAAAAATGGCTCTCTCAGCCAAAAAGGTTCCCTACCCCTGATCTAGCTGTTGTTATACTGCCACCAAGAGGCCGTTATTTGCAACACATCTTATAGACAACCCCTCAGATGCTTATCCAAAGATAACACAAATTGGTACACATTATTTGTAGTATATAGTAAAGTAATGTAATCAAGACGCTTATGTCCAATTATTGTCATGTCATATTACATTGTGATCCTCTGTAGTTTACATTCTAACATCTTTCTTCCAGGGAACCACTCTGATCCTGTGGGTCCCTCTCATCGTCATGTCGCTGGTGGAGATGGTTTTCTCCTTCAGGTGTTTTGCAGCCTGCACCTCCTTCCTGCGCATGTGCAGACGGAGGAGACCCATCCAGGCTAGACGGGTGAGTTAGCAGCTGTCCGTGGAATGGTTTAATTTAACCCATTGTGTCTGAATAACATAATATTCAAAGATTTGCACCACGTTTTCACGATTTTTCAAAAATAGCAGAGATACAAGCTCATAGCGCGCCACTCGGTGGCGCGCTATGAGCTTGTAGATCTGCTATTTTTCAATAGTTAAAACATAATGCTTAGAACACCAAAATGCGTTCACTAAGGGTTAATGTCAGTTGGATTTTAAGTATTTTCATTTCAAGGCCCATTATTTATTCGGCATTTGACCCTCAGCCTCTCACGTGGATTGATGGAAATTTGTATTAATAGTTTGGAGATTTATGGCTCCATTTTTGTTACCATCTAAACCCCTTATCCTAAACCCCTTGTCATGTTTTTTACTATTTTGATTCAACGTGCCAATCTATTGACACATTGTGAGCATGTAGACTGGCCACTTAAACTACCGTAATTTCTGGATTATAAGCCGCACCTGAATATAAGCCGCACCAGCTAAATTTGGGGCAAAATACTGATTCTTCCTTGTATAAGCCTCACCTGACTATAAGCCGCACCAGGCTTATAGTCAGGTGCTTCATGTTAGAGCAGTGGTTTTCAACTTTTTCACAATTAAACAACATCTTCACCCCACAGACCCCAAAACTAATTATTTTGGTTTTGTTCACCCAGGATAAATTTTCGCAAAGAAAAGAGGCAAAACATCAAAATTAGACCAATATGAACATGGCGTATGACTTATTAATTAAGTGGTGCTAATTTAGATGGTGAATATCATAACTCTTGAGAGTGTAAACATGAAACCACATGGACCCGCTAGGGTCCATTTGGTTTCATTTTTACGCTCTCAAAGAGTTACATCTGGTTAACCAACGTTCTATCATTTAGTCTGCGGAGCCCACCTGAAACCTGGAAAATCCATTGATTGGCCGCACCGTTGTATAAGCCGCAGGGTCAAAAGCATGTGAAAAAAGTAGCGGCTTGTAGTCCGGAAATTAATAGTTTAAAAAAGGCAAAGAAGTTAAGGGATAAGGGGTTTAGCGGTGACGAAAATGGAGCCCTTACAGTACAATTCAAGCACAACTCAATACAAGACTGATGACTGTGAATGGACAAACCAGTTGAGCTTTCACTTGTTTACAATGGCAGCCATACTGTGGATTGTACCGAAAATCAAGCGAGTATTCCCAGACTAGACTTTAACACACATTCAGCTACTTTATTGCGGTTGTTTTGGTCAATATACTAGTCTCCAACCATAAACATAACCACAAACACATGCCATGCTGACACAGGGCTTAACTACTGAATGTACTGAATGTACTAACTACTGAGTGTACTGAATGCATTTTGGTGTTTTATCTGTTGAAAAATAGCAGATCTACAAGCTCATATCGCGCCACCGAGTGGCGCGATATGAGCTTGTAGTTCTGCTATTTTTGAAAAATTGTGAAAATGTGCTGAAAATCTCTGAATACATTATTTTGGAAGCAAACATTTTTTTTAACTAAAATTTTTGCTTCTGGGGGATCCCTAGAACAAGATGTTTTCAGATGGGGGGTCTGCAGCCAAATATGGATAATTCTGGTGGTTCTTGGCTTGAAATATGTTAGCATCACTGACACAGGAACACAGATTTTTCAGAAAAACTAGAATCTAGTGTCAGAAACTCGATTCTAGCATCAGAAACTAGATTCTAGTGTCAAAAAGTAGATCCTAGCATCAGAAACTATAATTTAGTGTCAATAACTAGACTCTAGTGTCGGAAACTACTGTAGAATCTAGCGTCAAACGCTAGAATGTTGCTGCAGCTATAATCTGGTGTCAGGAACTGCTGTATAATCTGGTGTCAGAAACTCGAATCGAGGGTCAGGACACAGGGCTTAAAACAAGGTGGCCAACCGGCCCACACTGAACAAGGATTTCTGGGTTTTCCTCTTATCAATGTAATCGTGTCAGTCTGCTCCCAGACAACATGTCGAGGAACTCTGCTTAATAAGCTGCATCCTGGGAATTATCGCTTGATAACGGCACGAAGCGGGTGAAGCAACAAATCATGGTAGAATTAAAGGGAAAAAGAGAGGGGTGGGTGGGTGAAATCATATTTTTACAGAGGCCAGTACGGCAAATGGTCTGTCGTCTGGTAAAACAGCGGTGCATTAGTGCAGGCGTTTTCAACCTTTTTGACTCCAGGGACCACCATTTATTCAGAATTTGAGCCACGGACCACCATTTGATTACATTTTCACACCAAAGACCTAAAATTAAAGAATTCTTTTGGTTTTGTCCACAATTTCAGGCTGTATTTTGCCAACAAAACAGTGTAGACTTCTTAATTAAGTGGTGCTAATTCAGTGAATATTTTTACATTCTCAAGAGTTACATCTGGTTAACCAACTTTCCATCATTTAGCCTGGGGACCACCTGGAACCTTCTCAAGGACCACTGGTAGTCCCCGGACTACCTGTTGAAAACCCCTGCATTAGTGTACCACTGGTGCTACCAGGGGTTGACACTAAGGTCTCCGAGGCATTTGCCCATCGGGCAAGTGCAAGTCAGGTTCTACTTGCCCTCAGGTCATGGTCACTTGCCCCCCAGGTTCCAGGTGGTCCCCAGTTAAGTTGGTTAACCAGATGTAACGCTTGAGAACGTAAAAATGAAACCAAATGGACCCTTACGGGTCCATTTGGTTTCATTTTTACGCTCTCAAGAATTAAAATTCATCATCTTAATTAGCCCAGGTCTACACAACTAGAGAATGTAGAAGATTAGGTCATTTTGATGTGTATGTTAATTTGCCTGTTTTGTTTCCCAAATCCAACCTGGAATTGTGGATAGCTAGAAAGCAGGGAAAGACACAGAGGCAGAGTGCAATGACTGCCTTCAAGACAAATTTATCTTGTGTTGTGTTATAGTGCACTATGTTGAACACTTGCCCGATCGGGCAACCAGGTAGCAGTCTTCACTTGCCCCACCATTTTTTTTTACTTGCCCCGGTCAAGCGGGCAAGTGTTAGTGTCAATCCCTACGATATTATCTACAACTCCTTTTGCGTTTGACCTCCAGGTACGTATCCAGAGACACGACGAAGTGGCATTGGCGTCGCCCCCGCCGGCCGCTCTCAAACCGGAGCCGGAGACGGACACGGAGGCTGCAGAACAGCACGAGCTGCTGGACCGCCTGGCAGCCAGGGAGCACAGCGACTGGCTCTAATTCACATGATGAATATTTTAACTCTTGAGAGCGTATAAATGAAACCAAATAGACCCACAAGGGTCCATTTGGTTTCATTTTTACGCTCTCAAAGAGTTACATCTGGTTAACAAACTTTCCATATTTAACCAGAACTCTCTCAAGGACCACTGGCGGTCCCTGGACCACTGGTTTAAAACCCTTTCACAGGCGGTCACAGTCAACCAAAGGGCCGCATAAATGCCTAGGTATGATCTAGCTGTTGTGATACTGCCACCAGGAGGCTGTTATTTGCAACACATTATTTCTTATAGACAACCGCTCAGATGTTAAGATAACACAACCGCAACGCAGCCAGAGAGCACAGCCACTGGCTCTGACCAGCAGCAGATAGGATGACCACATCCAAAACCGTTTGTTTGAGAGACAGAAGAATTCACACATTTTTTTTTAAATATCTTGATGTCATATTCAAAAACATAATTTCAATTCAAACATAGCAAAAATAGCAGATCGACAAGCTTGGAGATCGACTAGTTTTGATACAAGCACATGCAATTTTGTGGCCCCTCTGGAGTGAGTGTGGAAATATAGTGGCGCCACAGACACCACTGCTTTAATCTTTAGACTTAAAAACACGTCTAGTAGGAAAAGAGACAATGAGTAAGCTTTACAACAGAAGGTCAACTATTAGCGGACTAACTATTAAGGCATTTGAACACTAAATGTCTGCCAGGCACAAAGTGGAACAGACAATTCGGAATTTGTGGGATTTGAAATGAGGGACTGGACTGTCCCACGCAAAGGGAGGTATCTGGTCACCGTACCAGCTGCACAACCAACACAGAGGAACCAACATTTCAAAAAGTACTGGAACTTTACAGGTCACATTAAGTGTGAGAGAGGTATTGGAACCTATAGAACCACACAGGTTTGACCTCGGGAACCTTTTAAAACCCTTTATTTTGATCCACGGACCACCGCTTGGTGAGATTTTGTTTTGAGTGACCCGAATCCCTGATGATGACCTTGGGATACATCACCAAGGAAGAGGAGGAGGATATGTCCAGGTGCATCCATGCAATGTATTTTTTTTTTTCATACTAATACTGTACTTATATACGGATATTGAGTCTACTATGACCAGGGGTGTAGTGTAGGGGGGAGGCGGGGGGACGGCGTCCCCCCACTTCTCACATCTAAGATATTTTTGGGGCAAAAGTAGGCCTATGTTTTTTGTCTTGTCATTTACATTTATTATGGATACGATTATGCATTGTATACAATCTTTCTCAATATGCTACACTTGTTTTAATAGCGTCTGTGTGTGTTGTGCAGGTGCACGCGAATGCAAGTGTGCATGCATGTGTCTTAAAGGGGAATTACACTCGTTTTCAATATTTCACTACATACCTTAGAGATGTTGTGTGGACATGGTAAAAAAGTTAATGAGTTTGATTTTTTTCTGAGAGTGTACAAATGGAACCAAATGGACCCGCTAGGGTCCATTTGGTTCACATTTGTTCACATTTGTACACATTTGTGTTGAAAATGGCTGGAATTCCCCTTTAACAATCCACTCATGAACTGCTTGACTCTCAGAAATGTAACTTATATTCACTTATGCGTCTGCTTATGGTGAACAACTTTTGTATTCTGACTTTTGACCTCTGACCTTTAGATGAGCCGCCATGTTGAATTATATGTAAAACAGTTGCAATGCATCTCCTCCGACAATCTTTAATCAAAATGCATAAAAATGACCTACACATGAACTTTGGAGCCATACGAATATGAAAATAGGTGTGAATTTTGTTTTAAGTGAAAAGATTGTTTTTACGAGCCAATGAAAATTGCTTGTTTGTGAAAATGATTCTAATGCCCCTAATCTACACATGCAGCGTAATCTGCTTCTGATATTTTTACAGTTTTACAGTTTTGTAGAGCCAAATACCAATAAAAACAGTCTTACTCCAATTGCTCAAATGGGGGCGCTATAACAATTTTTTGTAACTAAAACATTTGAACGAGCATAACTCGGGCCTCGTTTGGCCAAAAACATCGGACTTGTTTCTACGTGTTCGTGTGGAACGCATCTGTAACTTTGACTGTTAAGCTCCACCCCCAGAGTGTCCGCCATTTTAAGCAGTTTGAAAAAATGCTCATGCCTGATTTTCTGCCTGGATTTTTTATCAATTTGCATGAACCGTTCTACATATGAACTTTGGCCCCATGCGGAAAAAAGTTCAGAAGCCCATGACCACTGGCCAAATGGTGGCGCTATAGCACTCACCTGAAAATGTAAACTTTGAACACTCATAACTCATGAACCGCTTGACCATTGGCAGTTTAACTTATATCCACGTATGTGTCTGCTTATGCCGAACAACTTTTGTAGTCTGACTTTTGACCTCTGACCTTTAGATGAACCGTCATCTTGAATTATGTGTAAAACAGTTAAAATGTCTCTTCTCCTTCAATCTTTGATCAAAGTGCATAAAAATGACGTACATATGAGCTTTGAAGCCATACAAACACAAAATGGGAGTGAATTTTGTTTGTAGTGAAAAAAATGATGTTTTTAATGAGCCAATGAAAATTGCTTGTTTGTGAAAATTCTTCTATTGCCCCTAATCTACACATGCAACGTAATCTGCCTATGAGAACTGTGTCCCCATCCGGACAAAAGATCTGAAGCAAATTTGTTTTCATCGAAAAAAAAAATACGTTTTTATAAGCCAACGAAAATTGCTTGTTTGTGAAGGGTCTTCTTCTGCTTGTTTCTCTCTGGCAACACTGGAGCAAGTACATTGTGCCAGATTATGTGAGAGGAATAAGAGTGTGGAACTTGTTTCCACATGCACCTTGACTAATGAGAAACAATTGTGTCAAGCTCCACCCTTCGATTGCTGAATTGTGCGTATTGTTCATATACACTCAACAAAAATATAAACGCAACACTTTTGTTTTTGCTCCCATTTTTCAGGGGATGGACTTAAAGGAACCGTGTCTATGTTCCCTCAGCTCTATGTTCCCTCAGCTCTATGTTCCCTCAGCTCTAAGTTCCCTCAGCTCTATGTTCCCTCAGCTCTATGTTCCCTCAGCTCTAAGTTCCCTCAGCTCTATGTTCCCTCAGCTCTATGTTCCCTCAACCAAGTTTAATAGTAGTATGTAATACAATGTGTATGTCGTGCTGGGACTATAACTGATTTATTGAGATTAATTAATCACAGGAACATTTTAATCCAGTTCCTAGCATATACGCCTGTTCGCAATTTTGCGTCATGGGAATTTCTCACTTGAATTGAGTCAAGGGGTCCCTAGACATGAAAAATCACCGAGGTGCTTGTCCGTCATAGTGCCACGAAGGGCGTAATGGCCGAATCAAATATGGCCGCCATCGTATATGATGAAAATCCAACTTTTGTGTACATACACATGCAATACCTCTATCCTCACTAATTGAGGGGTGGGGAATTCATTTCTGATGTTGTTATGACCATTTT
The DNA here is from genome assembly GCA_039105355.1 of Benthosema pterotum. NCBI lineage: Eukaryota > Metazoa > Chordata > Actinopteri > Myctophiformes > Myctophidae > Benthosema > Benthosema pterotum. The sequence goes on along the minus strand of CM076980.1, from coordinate 7,164,608 downwards.
GGGTTGTTTTGACCTTTAAAGGTCACGGTCAAGGTCATTTTGCTATTCCGAAGACCTAATTTGGCCATCGTTATGATTAAAAACTGGTGCAGTAGGTCTAATCATATAATTCTGACATGTATGACTCCTGGGTGATATTGATATTGATAAGCATAATTTTGATGGGGTCGTTGGACGTGGGGAAGACATTTGATTTGCTTAAAGGGCATGCAACCACTACTCTTCAGCTACTTATGGGGGAGGCCACGTGGAAGCTGTCTTCTCCCCATTTTTATTTATTTATTTTTGTTTATTCATTTATTTATTCAATGACTGACTGACCGGCCTTTAACTGAACTGTCAATTGTATTTTTTGTAATTTTATCCCCTACTGTCACTTTTACTTTTATTTTTATTATAGAACAAAAGATACACAATACATATAGCAATCATATATTTCTCTTTTAACCTTTAAGTGAGTGCTGAAATTATTAAATAAGAGTGACAAAGTAATATACAAATAACATATTCAAGTATTTCCTCTCAAAGTGGATACTGTATATGTGGACATGCACACTAGTGTGATTGATTATTACATTATTTTTTCCATGGCAGAATGTAATGCATGGAAGTCCAGCAGCACGACAGCCACATCATTGTGTGTCACACTTGCCTGCACATTGGACATGGTTAGCTGAGTGCTGACTTGTGGTAAGGGCTTGTGGTAAGGTATTTTGATGACAGAAGTGTACCAAAGTGCACCTCCCATCCATGCTCCATTGGTGCTAGTTTTGCCTCTGGTTCTTTGGATGTTGGCAGCAGGTTGCAAGCCCTATGCACCAGAAAGGCACCTCATTTGATGTGACCTCTGATCAAACTGCTTGTGGGAGGGATAGCATCACTTCCAGTACTGACACTGAAATTGTTTTCCAATCAAAGGCCATCAAACGTTTCAGATGTTGTACTTGACCTGGCCCCTGTCCACGCATGTACCATGTACTTCTCTGCCAATGCTGCGTCTTGTTCAGTTAAGGTTTCCGTCTCACCAAAGTTTATCAGATATTGTACTGGGTCAGAAGCTATGGCAGCATATTTGGTGCCCACCTTATAATTGATTGCATTTTTATAGTGCTTTTCCAAGTGCTCAAAGTGCGTTACAACGTTTAATTCATTCATACATTGGGAGGTGAAGCGGCAAATAGTCAACGCCAGCATCCTCACTTCACACATTCACACACCAATGGTGGCAAGCTCAAACCAACCAACTCATCGGAGGCAATTTGGGGTTCAATGTCTTGCCCAAGGACACGTCGACATGTACACAGGAGGAGCCGGGATTCAAACCCCTGATCCACAGATCATTGGACGACCTGCTCTACCTCCTGAGCAACAGCCGCCCCACCTTGCTCATGCTCATGCAGTCCTTTCCAGTCAAGATATGTGCCTTGATCACAGTCTTGGCTAGGGGTTTTCCTTGATGCTGTGGCAGCATGAGTGACTTTTCCGTACTGCCATACTGCTGTCAGTTTTCCTTCGCCCCCAGTGCTTGGAAGTACTGTATGTGTAATTTAACAGTAAGGCAAAGGTGTCCGTATCTTTGGAAACTATAAGAACTCTCTTGCACTGTTTAACATGAATAGCCCACTCCATATTCACCACACTAGCCTGGTGACAGCTTCCCCAATTCAGTTCAAGAGATCAGGGATGTCCTCACCACCAGTCACCTTTGCTGGGAGAACCTCATTGTCATGGACGACAGAGCCGACGCTGATGGTATTGCCACAGGCTTGACTGCGCACCATAACCTGAACCAACAGCTGGATATTCCACTTGTTCTCTGAGTTGCTGAGGAATGGGTAAGTCTCTGTTCATGCCAATGATGTCAATGGCTGCTGCTCAGTCTGTATGTCACATGTCCTCCACTTCCTTTGGAGACGTCTCAATGTAGGAATCACTTGTAGAGGGGTGACATGAGGTCTATGACAACATGAGTGGCAAGAGCAGATGTTGCACTCAGTTGGGTGATATCAAGTCCAGGCTCAATCTCACTGACAAGAGTTTAGTTGTTGACATGAGCTGGAAGATCACCATCAACTATGCTTATTCAAAATGGTTGTTGGGCATCTGTGATTGCTCATTGAAGTGAGGTAGCTTCCTCTTTGGTATGGTTGAGTTAATTTTCTTAGTCTCCTCGACTAACGTCTTCTGTGTGTATGAGCAGTACACATGCCCCCCATTTTCTAGACAGTTAGCAGGCACAGACCGACCCCTCTGTCTATAGCCTGCTTTGTGAGCAGATTGTGCAGTGCTACAGGCACATTGACAATGGCTATAGATTCTGTCACTCTAACATGAAGTCCAGCAGCTTCGCCACATTCTTGCTGAATTTAAGGCAGAGAGTGGTGCACAGTGCATGCTGGAGATGGCATTCTGTGTGTTTTTTGGGGTGGTCGATGGTGAGAAGGTTGAGGACGTTGGTGATCAACCCAATCTCATGAAACAAGCTGAAACTCTGCAGCAGCATTTGCGTTGCGTGTGGCTCGTACTACTTAGTGACCTCCAGGACCCTTCGACACCCACTGAATGGTCTACTTGACCTTCATGTCACTCCTACAGCACAGAACACCTTCACGATCCTGAACAACTCACTGACCAAACTCTAGAACCTTGATTTGCACAAGATACCATGAGCATGAAGCTGCATGATGCAGGCAGTTTATGCATTCACATTTTGCAAAGATCGCCATAGTCTCAACATTGCCGCATGTCAATTTCAGTTACCTTTGCATTCAGAGACTACAGCATTTTTTTTTATCACAGCTAGCAACTCAAGCCAAACTCCAAAGAATTGGCAGAGCTCTGACTTGGCCTCACATTCCTTCTCAAACTCCAGAAGTTCCTGATTAAATTTCTTTACTTGTCCTATCAGTGCATTAAACTGATCTGGGGAACGTTGATTTGCAGAGGAACACCTTGACGTGTTCTGCTGCAAATCATATCCTGTGTTAGCACTGGATATGCCACTTTGTCCTTGTAGTGCCAGAACATCTCCCACTGGAGTGACCTGATCACATCCCCTACAATCAGCATCCCAGAGCCAGACATAATGGCTGTCGTTTATCACTGACTCTATTGAACCATGTCTTATGCACATGTAGGCCTTTTAAGGTTTATGAAAAATCAAAGAGATATCAGTATCAGATGTGAATAATTAATGTCAGAATTAGTTGAAATAGACCCATTGCACCTGTTATTACCCCTAACAACGGTTGGTTATGGTCTTTGGAATAGCAAAATGACCTTGACCATGACCTTTAAAGGTCAAAACCACCCAAAATGGTCATAACAACATCAGAAATGAATTTCCCACCCCCCAATTAGTCAGGATAGAGGTATTGCATGTGTATGTACACAAAAGTTGGATTTTCATCATATACGATGGCGGCCATATTTGATTCGGCCATTACGCCCTTCGTGGCACTATGACGGACAAGCACCTCGGTGATTTTTCATGTCTAGGGACCCCTTGACTCAATTCAAGTGAGAAATTCCCATGACGCAAAATTGCGAACAGGCGTATATGCTAGGAACTGGATTATTTCAGGGGTACCACCCATGTAATTATTCCGACCTCCCATAATTCCGACCTCTCATAGTGCCAAAAAATGTCGGACCTATGGGAGTTCTTATTTTTTGGCTTTTTTCAGAATTATGGGAGATCGGAATACTGGGTGGACACCACCGAACCGGTGCACGCAATGGGAGAAGAAGTCAGGTTAACCAATAAGGGCTGCCATTGATCCAAACCCCCACTGTTCTGTCCTCCCAAAAATCACTAACACTATCTCTAAAACTCACTCTCAACATAACACGTTGCAGTGTGGACACAATTTTGATTAAGAAAAAGTCACACACTACCAACCTGCTTTAATTGACCATATAAATGCTTCTAATTACAAAGCTTCAAATTCATTAGATAAAAATGTTTAATGAATAAAGTCCCAGAGATCCTAAGTCTCATTAGTTGGAACATGTGCAAAATCCCTGAGAGTACCTCTGAGAGTTAGATACAGGACTAGTTATTTTGAACAAAACAATGGTTGGTCAGATCGTTGCATGCACCAGCATGATTGATGATGATTACAGAATTTTGGCTTCCAGCTCATAAAACCCACCAAAACAGGATTAACAAAAAAATAGAATAGACCACTAGACCACTAAAAACATGTTTTAAACAAGAAATGTTGATCGTATTACTGCATATTAATCTATGCAGTAATACTTCGTCTAGGGTACTTTTGAAAAAAATTATTTCATTTCAATGGGGCGTGGCATGGAGGTGATCAAGCTGTGGCACTGTTGAATGTTATGGAAGACCAGTTTTGCATTCATAAATGAGTGTAAATACATTTATATTGTTCAGCCTTATGTCTCACACCTTCCTCTTGGCCATACAATCCAGATTCTCTGTTGGGTTTAAGTCAGGACAGTTGGCTGCTCAGTTAAGCGGAGTAATACCATGGTCAGTAGAGCAGTTACTACAACAGTTTTACCCCTGTGGGCAGGTACTCTGTGAGCAGGTACCAAATCAAGCTGGATAGGAAAATTAGCATCTCCATGAAGCTTGTGAACATATCGAAGCACATACTCTAAAAAGATGGCTGTGTTGAGTTTTCAGCCGATGACATGGCCTAAATCTATAGTTAATGAAAGTTCAAGTTTTTGAATGGAATTGTGGAAATGAGACTTTTTTGTAGTTACCGTATATATAGCCTGTTGAAAATAACGAGTTAATTAGTTAATCATTTTGCTGATTGATCCGATTAAAAAAATTGCACTCTGACTCATCCAACTGACCATTTCCTCATTGAAAAAAAAAACAAAAAAACAAAATAGTAGAGCACGGTTTTACAGAGACATACAGTAGCTGTGTGTCTCCCTTAACCGACTGACCATTTTCTCATTGAAAAAATAAAAATAAAATAAAAATAAAAATTAGTACAGCATAGTTTTACAGAGACATAGCTGTGTGTCTCCCTGTAACCAGAGCCATAGAATGTATCTGGTGGATGGGGCTTGTAGATAAAATAAGTATTTATCAAATAAGAAATAAACAGATATTTTTCCAAGATTCTTTTTCTTTTTTAAATGTTCAAATCCTGTAAAGGAAAACATGCCTATTTTAGAATTAGTTTGCATGGTGATTATTAATCATGATTAAATAAATTTAATCAATCACCGATTAATCACCATTCAAACTAATTATCATGATGCCCGAACGCGACCAGGCCTGACCCGACATTTTAGGGTCGGGCTCGGGCCTAAAATGTATGCAGATCAGTAGGGCCGGGTCGGGCCTAGGGCTCTATGAAAAAAGCAATGTATATTGATTCATTTCATTTTGATAAAAATACTAGTTCTGTTCTGTCTGTCTGTGTATTTACCTCGATGAAGATGGTGCTGATTGGGATTTTCACTTTTACACAGTGTAGAGTGCTCAAATTCTACCCAAACCCGACTAGGCCCGACCCAACATTATAGGGCCGGGTCGGGCCTAAAAACTATGGTAATTGGGCGTGCCGGGACGGGAATTGGGCCTGATCAGTTAGGGCCCAGTTAGAGCCGGGCCTCAATTTTCAGGCCCGTTGGGAAAGGTGTGTGTGTGTGTGTGTGTGTGTGTGTGTGTGTGTGTGTGTGTGTGTGTGTGTGTGTGTGTGTGTGTGTGTGTGTGTGTGTGTGTGTGTCTGTCTGTCTGTCTGTCTGTCTGTCTGTCTGTCTGTATGTCTGTCTGTCTGTCTGTTCTATCTCGGCCATTATGGGCAGTCTGTCTGTCTGGAGAAGGCGATGCTTTGTCTATCCTTAGAAAAAAAATCCTGTTTCTGTAGTACCATATGTGATAGTATGCCATCAATGTCTTGTCCTTCTCTGTATGTTAAGCATGTACTGCAGATTTATCTGGTTGATCTATGATATGTAACCCTCTTCTGATCAGTATTTGGATCTATTATGACTGTGCCTCTTGTGCAGATCCAAATAAAAGAATTCAAATGTGTGTGTGTGTGTGTGTGTGTGTGTGTGTGTGTGTGTGTGTGTGTGTGTGTGTGTGTGTGTGTGTGTGTGTGTGTGTGTGTGGCTTAGTACCTATAGGTTTTTAAAAGTTTGCATTAAAAGTTGCCTTTTAATGCAAACTTTGGTGCAACTGTACTTGAATAGATTGTTAGTATACTGTAACATCCCCACCCTGTTCGTGTGAGCACCAGAACGGTAGAGAAATGACATAAAAGGTGCACACCTAGCTATACGGTATAATGGAGACACTAAAATTATTATTATTAGTATTATTATTATTAATCATCATCATCTGGGGACCCCCAAAAATGAATCGAAACCTCCACATGACATTAAAGTTGCCTTCATTAGCATAATCATGAGGGAACATAGAGCTGAGGGAACATAGGGCTGAGGGAACATAGAGCTGAGGGAACTTAGAGCTGAGGGAACATAGAGCTGAGGGAACTTAGAGCTGAGGGAACATAGAGCTGAGGGAACATAGAGCTGAGGGAACATAGAGCTGAGGGAACATAGAGCTGAGGGAACATAGACATGACCCCGACTTAAAGCCCTAAAATTATTTCCAGATATACAATATAACCATTTCTCTTAAACACTGTTCACAAATCTGCCTAAATGTGTGATATTGAGCACTTCTGCTTTGTTAAGATAATCCATCCCACCTCACAGGTGTGCCACATTAAGATGCAGGTGTGACATCATGATTAGTCCACAGGTGTACCTCAGACTCTCCACAACAAAAAGACACCCTGAAATGTGCAATTTTCTTTTGCCTTATTGGGTGTATGGGCCTCCGAACCAGTCAGTATCTGGTGTGACCACCATTTGCCTCATGCAGTGCAACACATCTTCTTCGTATAGAGTTTATCAGATTGTCAATTGTGGCCTGTGGAATGTTGGTCCACTCCTCTTCAATGGCTATGTGAAGTTGCTGGATATTAGTGGGAACTGGTATGCACTGTCGAAATGGTAATAATGTGGTAATATTGTGTTATTACCATTTTTACAGTGTGTAACAGTTCCCACTAATATCCAGCAACTTCACATAGCCATTGAAGAGGAGTGGACCAACATTCCACAGGCCACAATTGACAATCTGATAAACTCTATGCGAAGATGTGTTGCACTGCATGAGGCAAATGGTGGTCACACCAGATACTGACTGTTTCGGAGGCCCATACACCCAATAAGGCAAAAGAAAATTGCACATTTCAGGGTGTCTTTTTGTTGTGGAGAGTCTGGGGTACACCTGCGCACTAATCATGATGTCACACCTGCATCTTAATGTGGCACACCTGTGAGGTGGGATGGATTATCTTAACAAAGCAGAAGTGCTCAATATCACACATTTCGGCAAATTTGTGAACAGTGTTTGAGAGAAATGGTTATATTGTATATCTGGAATGAATTTTAGGGCTTTAAGTACATCCCCTGAAAAATGGGAGCAAAAACAAAAGTGTTGCGTTTATATTTTTGTTGAGTGTAGCTTACTGCTTGATGCTGTGTTAGGGTTGTTTGATTGATAACAACAACTAAGCAAGTCATTGTGCCTGGATAGCTCAGTCAGTAGAGCACCAGATTTGCGACCAAAAGCTTCTGGGTTCACGTCCCACTACTGACAATAACAAGTGTGAGTCTTCAAGAAACCTGCTCTGCTCCCACAATTGCATGACATTATTTCTCAAGTTCAGTCTTCCATGTTTCTATGGCTTATCTGTGCATATTGTTTTTATTGCTTTAGCTAACTCAATATTATGTAACCCAGGATAACACTGGCTGAAATCGTGATTGTCCCTTTTCGGCTGCATTGGTTTGTCCCTTTTTGATTGTCCCTATTTGGCCAAGTTGTCACTCACACAGCTCAGCTCACCACTCACTCACAGCTGACCAATCATTCACTCAGTCACACCAGGTTGCAATCACACACACCACACCCCCAGTATAAAGCCAGCACTCTGTCTCAGTCAGTGAGGTGCACATCACTGGCTGGGGACAGGTCTGTATGCTCTCCTTCTCTCAAACTTTTTCCCAAACATTGCAATATAAAGCATTATACCAGGGGTGTCAAATTCATTTTGGGGTCGGGGCCGCATTGGACTTAATGTGACTTCATGTGGGCCGGAGCACCGCGGTGCCAGTCACGTCACAATGCCAGTCGCGCCGCGGTGCCAGTTGCGCCACATTGCCAGTCACAGACTGCAAGCATGCACATGCATGTTTACGTACACAGCCGTAACCTCTACACTACAGTATATCACACAAATCATATTATTAAGAATAGCTATTAATAGGAATTAATGACTTTCATTATTGGGTTTTATACTTATAGCCTAGATTAAGAATTTTCTATGAGAGATGCTATTTTTATTTACAGTGCGCCAATAAACCATTCAATAATAGAAAATGTTAAATTTCAAATAGTGTCTTAGCTGAAATTTGTCAATGGCTACACAACCCATGGTTTTATGCAGACCTGCTTTTTATTGAAGTGATGGATCATCGAAACATTCAAAAATAATGAATGAATAACAATAACGAATGCTTCTAAAATACAGTATATTTTTTAACTCTGAATTGAATTATTATTATTATTATTATTATTATTATTATTATTACCCGTATTATATTTAAATAGCCAAGCTGTTATCTGAATGATCCCTCAATTATAGACCCTTGTAGTGGTGAAGTAACCTGACTCCGCCAGATGGGGCAGCAGAGAGAGGAGGAGGGAATACTCCTCTCTCTGCTGCCCCTTCTGGCCGAATCACGTTACTGCTGAAGTATAGTTCTCACTTTGCAGTGCCAGTAACCAACCCCCCCCCCCCTTCTCCACTCTCTGCGAGTCAACATTCCAATCAATTAAGTACTCTCAGCTGTGCCGCTACCGGACTAGTACTCAGAAGAGAACTCAGAAGCATTTCTTTAAACGATCATAACTTTTGATAGGAACATGCTAGAGACTTACTTTTTTTTGATAGACTCAGACATTTTTGCTCTACAAGCCTGGGGCCGAATTAAATCATTGCGCCCGCGGGCCGTATGTTTGACACCAGTGCATTATACTAACACAGATTAACATCCTTTTAGACCTACATACAAACCCCACTGGTGAACGTACTGAGCATGATTGAGCTGTGAATCTGAACCGAATTGGTGAGTTTTGTTTTGGAAACATTTGTTTGATCTGTTTTGTTTGGCATTGTTTGTTTGGATTTGATGGTATAATATTGACATTATTTGTGAATTCTGATTTGATTTGTTTCATTTGAACTTGTTGATCAGTTAGTTTATTGTTTATTGTAGATGTTTAATTTTGCCTTTTTGTGTTCAGGCCAGGTTTTTCCAGTTAACTCTTCGACCGTCTGATCATGGTGATGATGAAAGTGAACACAATGGCGAGCTAACCCAAAAAGAACCTCTACTGTTCTGTTTCTGTCCTACGGTAGGACCCTCCATGCCCAAACACACACTCTGACTACTGACTACACTCACACTGACTCTCAATGACACTGATCCCGGATGAACTTTGGACAATTGACTAAACACTGACTTAATTTAATTTCCATTTGTTTATTTGTTTGTTTTGGTTTTCATTTCTTTCTTTTCATTAATTCAATAATAATTTAATTAAGCATAATTTACAGTGTCTTGGGTTCTTTATGGTTCATTATAATTTCCTTCTAAAAGCTACCTACTTCTGTTGCAGTACTGGTCCAAAAACCTATTCTCACAAACTATATGCCTTGTGGTTAGAGTGTCCGCCCTGAGACTGGGAGGCTGGGGTTCGATTCCCGGCCGGGTCACACATTCTAGTAGTAACCTTCCATTAGAAACCTATCCAATGAAAGGTTTGCATTGTACAATATATTTAGTTTTTTTCCAGACTCCCCTAGCGCCAAAATTATTGAGAAACTCCTGGTGGAAAATCTAGTGCTTTTCAGCTGGTTGAAAACCACTGCTCTAGCTACTTCTAGTGCATTTTGGATTTTGGCAGTTGGCAACACAATTAAGCCTGTTAAGCACCTGCTAGAGGGGGGCCTCCCTCCTCCCCTCCAAACACAGCTCTCCTCTCCCACAGCCATAGCCATAGACATAGGGTATTTTTTATTACCTGGAGTATTGTTGGCACAAAGATATAAGGTGTTTTTCCCTTTGAAAATAATGAAAAGGCTGATATACTGTAATGTAGCAAGGGGAAAGCTATTTTTATTTTATTGCTAATTAACTAAAAATCACACCTGTGTGAAGTGATCATCTTACATCGACCAACATAGTTTTTTTTAAGCAGTGTTTAAGGCAGGTGTTCTCAACCTGTTCGTTGTGACCCCTCAGTGGTCCTGAAATTATTTTGGGGGGTCCCCAGTTAAAAAAAAAAAAAAAAAAAAAAACGTAATAAATTGTATATATTTTTGCTGATATCGGATATCGGGAAATTTGATCAGGTGTTTAAGTCAGATTTAGAACAAATGAAAATATGCGATTAATTTGTGATTAATCGAAGATTAACTATGGGCCATCAGGCGATTAATAGCGATTAAATATTTTAATCGACTGACAGCTCTAATATCAATATAAAGCTATTATACTGTACTAATACAGATTATACTCATTTTAGACCTCCAGCTCCTCCTTACCCCTTGTGAGTTTCAACCCTTGGGGAGGGTGATCAGGCACCCCGCGGGACGAAAAGCAATACCCGACAAAGCAACATCCTTGTTGATGTTGACCCTGAGCTGCAGTCAGATGGCATCTCCACCGTCCGGATCTCTCTTCCTGCCGTGGGCCAAGATGCCTGAAGACCAAGATGGTGGATCGGATGTCGCGCTCCTACCCCACCTTAAACTTCACGCGATCGGCTCCTCCTCTACCTCTTTTCTCTTCTTTCTAGCTTTCCTATCTCTCTCCTCAAAAGTCCAGCGGCAATGGGCGACAGGCAACGGGAGCAGGGGCAGGTGAGCCCTGGGAGCTCCTAGCTTGAAACCTACACGTTGGCGGCAGACGCAAGATGATCGTTGGGCTGACGAACGTGGTGGCGAAGTCACCCTTCGGTAGCTGCGTCTGTGTCAGGGCAGGGCTTTTTAGCCGTAGCGCTGCCCTCTCCAATTCGGAGAAGGCCCTAGAAAAGGTGTGGCCAAACACGCTCGCTGCCCCCAATGTCTGGCCGGGTAACCGCGCTCGGCAGACTCACCCCTTATGCGGTCAGAACACAAAAAGACACCTGAAACCACAATCCCTTCGCCTCATCTCCTGGAACGTCCGCACCCTCATGGATCGCGACACTAGCCGGCCAGAACGTCGAACTGCTCTTGTGGCAATGGAACTCGCCCGCTACAACATCGACGTCGCAGCCTTGAGTGAGACGCGTCTAGCTGATGATGGCCAAATTACGGAAACCGGAGCAGGATACACGTTTTTCTGGAAGGGGAAAACTGCAGAGGAGCCTCGCCTCCACGGAGTCGGATTTGCCATCCGCAATTCCCTCGTGAGAATGCACAGCCTGCTCCCTGTACACATCAGCGAAAGAATCACAACACTTCGCATCCCCCTCCAGCATCGACACATCTCCATCATAAGTGTCTATGCCCCCACTCTGGACTCTGATGTTGATGTGAAGGAACTCTTCTATGCATCTCTTCGGACTGTCCTCTCTGCTGTGCCAGCACACGACAAGCTGCTTCTCTTGGGAGATTTCAATGCGCGAGTAGGGAAAGATCACCAACTCTGGAATGGCATCATTGGGAACCAGGGTAACGGCTTGCTACTTCTCGGTTTATGTGCCGAATTCGATTTCTGCATAACCAACACCATCTTTCGGCTCCGCACCAGGGACAAGACCTCATGGATGCCCCGCGCTCACGCCAGTGGCATCTGATCAACTATGTCATTACTCGAAAAAAAGATCGAAGCATGGTCCTGATCACCAAGGCCCTTAGAGGAGCTGACGATTGCTGGACTGACCATCGTCCCATCTTCTCCTCTCTGCGAATTCGCCTGAAACCAAAACCTAGGCTGCATGCAAATCCTCCCAGAAAGAAGTTTGATGTCTCTGCACTCAATGATTCTGACACCTCAGCCCAATTCTGTTCTTCTCTGTCTCAGCGTCTCCAGGTCGTTAACGATGACACTGTAGACCGTAACACCTCGTGGTGTGCCATCAAAAATGCCGTCACCTCAACTGCACGAGAGACCATTGGCCTGGTTAAACGGCGCCACCAAGATTGGTTCGATGAGAGCAACCTCACAATCCGTGCTCTCATTGACGAAAAACGGAAGGCTCGCTCTGCATGGGAAAGCCAGCCAACATCTAAGAGCAAGGAAGCTGCTTTTCGCAAGATCAAGGCTACCGCCCAGTGTGCCATCCGGAAGCTTCAGCATGACTGGTGGTCAGAGAAAGCCAAGGAGATCCAAGGCTATGCCGACAGACATGAGACGAGGAACTTCTTCCAAGCTGTCCGCACCATCTATGGTCCATCACATTCCTCGTCACATCCTCTAAGTTCTTCCAATGGTGAGGTACTCCTCAAGGATGAAGATGCCATTCTGGCTCGGTGGAAAGAGCACTTCGAAGACCTCCTGAACCAACCCTCCAAGGCATCAGAGGACTTCATCCGTGACATCCCACAACATCCAATCAAATCATGGATGAGTCTTCCACCCTCCCTTGAAGAGACTCGGGATGCGATCAAATGGATGAAGCTCAACAAGGCTTCTGGCCCTGATGGCATACCAGCTGAACTTATCCAGCATGGTGGGGACTGTCTCCTGAAGAAAATCCACCTTCTCTTCCTCTCAATCTGGGAATCCAAGCACGTCCCCCAAGACCTAAGGGATGCAAGCATTGTGACGATCTTCAAGAAGGGCGACCGCTCTGCCTGTGGAAATTACCGTGGTATCTCCCTGCTTTCTATCACTGGGAAGATTTTTGCCAGAATCCTCCATAAGCGCCTTCTTGACCTCAGTGAGGCAGTGCTCCCAGAGTCTCAGTATGGTTTTCGGCCAGGTCGTGGAACCACAGAAATGATTTTCTGTGCTCGGCAGCTGCTTGAAAAGGCTAGGGAACAGCAGCATTTATTTTTGATATATTGATATTACAGTATTTGTAAATGATCATTTACCGGATGCGTACTGCCGTATACGCATGCTCCTCCATTATTTCCAATGGACCTAACCCACCCAGACCGGCTCTAGTAGCTGCGCGGAGCCGTGCGGCTGCCGTGCTGCGCCGATGAAGCATTGTTCTATTTTCCACACGTTTCCACACGGCTCAATCCAGGAAAAACGGCAAAAACCTACAGCCGCCTGAAAACTCTGCGCAGCAGAGTCGCAGCACCACGGCGCACTCCTACAATTGAAGGCAAGAGTAAGGAACGGATAATGAATTTAAGACGGTCCTCGTCTATGTGCCTGGGGATTGGGATGTACTCGGTGATTTTTTCAACCACGACATCCTTTACCGGTTTTCCAAAGATGTATACTTCGAGTACAGGCTTGATCCACCACCAATTCCTCTTCAAGTACGGGATAGCATTTATTGTTCCTACGGCAATGAGGAATAGTCCGCAATGCTTTCTAGGTTGGTGTGTTGTCCACCATCCATAGCCGAACAGAAGTGCTCCGGTACCAGCAATAGCGCAAGCATTCCTTAATTCTTTCATGATGTTCTAAGTTGATCCAATCCCGGTTTGTGACAAAAACAATTTGTTCATATTTGTTCATATATAAATAATCATTTAGGCATCATCCACTTGAACACATCAGACACCATATTTGGAGCACACACACTGCCCTCCATATTTGCGCATCTAGGTGCACGCGTTTCATGCACGCGCATTTTTGCGTGTTAAAGTACTCTTTAATTTCCCTCTCCACACACAAGTTATGAACAAGATGCCTATAATGTGAAATAGCATATTTATTAGTCCCAACAGCAACAAGTTGACAGCGCAGCGCGCTTGGGTTCGGCAACCCGTGTGTTCACATCATCATCATCATCATCATCATCGTCACACAGCCCTCCCCGTCAGAATCGAACACAACACAATACATAATAGGCATACCTCATGTTAAATTTCAGCAGCAGGCAGCAGTTCAGTTGGCACGGCGGCCATAGTAATTAGTTAATAGTATATTATTTCTCGCATATTTCCCATATTCGTAAATATTAGTGAGAAATATTATAGTTAAATAGTAAAGGCTTTAGCCTACGTTATACTCCAAAGGTGCTCTTGCGCTCCGGGGTGACGGCGATGAATTCCCTCATCCCCTGCTGAACAGCACTGGTGCTGCTCGACCTCCTCCTCCTCTCCCTCCGACAACTCCATGACATTATCATCCTTTTCAACAAAGTTAGCACTCGTCCCCTGCACATTGCTGCTGCTGCTGGGACGAACAACTTGGTTTTGGGCTTGGGCCCACCAAAGAAATCACTTATCCGCTTCTGAGCCATGCTGACTGACAACACAACACTCACTGTTAGGCCCAGCTGACCGGTGGATTCAAACGGCGCGCACCGTGCGTAAAGGAAAGGTAACCGAAAATAGCCGGAAATAGCCGGAAATAGCCGGAAACAGCGTCAGCAGCCGAGCAGAGGTTGAATGAATGAATGAATGAAATTTGCATTAACAGAGATAGAGTTACAGTAGCCTCGACACCCAGGCTTTCATTTTCGTCCGCCTTGCGCGAAAACGGAAAGCCTGGACTAACGCGCGTTGGAAAGTGGCCTTGAGGGGCGTGTCAACCTTCCGGGGTGGGCGTCGCTCTAAATGATGTGACGTAGAACAGCAGTGGACGGGCGTGGGAGGGGCCGGAGATGACGACACGTTTGTGAGATCAAATCAGAGCGCAGCACTTCCGCCGTGGGTATCCCACGACACCCCCACCCCCAAGGCCCAAATCATTGAGGGCTAGACCAGGCTAGAGTTACAGTACAAGTCAAGTACACACTGCTACAAAACTGATAACAGCTTGGAGAATTACAGTACAATTCAAGTACAACTACATCAAATCTGAAAAACTGATTGGACACACTAGTTAAGCATACACTTGTTTACAATAGTGGCCAACTTGTTCATTTCATTGAGGCATTCAAATACCGTACATACAAAACAACTACTTTAGTAAAATCAGAAGCAGCAAATCATGGAGGCAAAATCATAGTGGGGGTAAAAAGGGAAAAGAGAAATGTACAATGAGGAGAGGCGGGGTGGGTGGGGGGATTTTATATACATTTTAGTTTTACAGAGGCCAGTTTAGAATTGCAGCCATCTGTAGGTGCCCTTTGAGAGTGGTTTTGAAGGAGTCAAGGGATTCACATGCCTTTATGACTGTTGGTAGGGCATTCCACATTTGGTGGTAATGATGAATATAAAAATAAACACTCCACCAAAAATGCATATTTTATTTTAGTCTCCATTATAATAAAGTGACATGTTTTATTATTATCGATATTACCGGTATATATTTTTTATTTTATGTTATTTTTATCCTCCTGTTTTGGGGCGTGCTGTGCCTGGTGGAGGGGGTGCTTGTAGCTCCTGTCTGAGGGGGTGCTGTGTTTGAGGGGAGCAGGTGCTCCAGCCCCCCCAGCACCCCATGTTCCCTCAGCCATGGTGAGGACCCACCATACCAGTAGACCTGCGCAGTGACGTTGCCATTCCTGTTCCAGATGTGGATTTCCCATTCATTTTCCTCATAGACTTCGACCTCAAAAACACGAACACTGAGTTGACAAAACCAACTCAGGTCGTGACAAATCATGACAACAGACACAATATTATCATATCAATACTATAATTAAGGAGTTGTCTGTCTGAATGTCTGAATGTCTGAAGCGAGCATAACTCATCACTGGCTGCACCGATCACTATGATTTTTCACACAGTCATTGACCATAACATTAGGAAGAGACTGATTGAGCCCTTTTTTCAAATTAACAAATTGTTGATTTATAATGAATTTATTGGTGAATTAAATTTCCCCATTCGCTTAACATTGGCAATTCCCTTTTCGGCCACAGGGGGCAATGCAAATACCAACACACACACACACACACACACACACACACACACACACACACACACACACACACACACACACACACACACACACACACACACAGTGAGTACATCATTTGGTGTTCATATATTCACAACGGGTAAGGCCCTAGTAATATCTAATTAAGTTGAAAAAGGCAGGATACAACACTTTTTTCGTTTTTCATCTTAGAAATTAAAGTATATGAGGAAAATGAATGGGGAACAGGGGCAGTGACGTCACTACACTGCCGGAAATGCAAAAGAAGAAGAAGAAGAAGCAAACAACATGGCGGTACCAACAAGGAACCCACTAGCTACGAATCAAACTAAACTAAAACGAGAAAATGAGAAGCTGAAAATATAATTTGGACATCAACAGGAAGGCTTTTGCCTGGCAGACCATCGCCAACAGAATGGACATGTCTGGTAAGTTGGTAACTCCGCTAAAAGTTGCATATGCTAATTTAACAGTCAAATATTCATTTTCTTCTATGGTCCCCAAACATTTTCACGCCAAAGGCCCTTTAAATGATACTCGTTGTGATCCCACACCCATGAGTCCCCGTCCCAACCTCACTGCAACATCGCCATTCCAACAGTTAACATGGCCGCAGGTTGTCTTTATTCTACTGCGGGTATTTCTGTAACTCCAAACTTTTTTTTTTGTTCACACATATTTGGGGATGCCTGTCTTTTCCAGGCAAATATGAGTGTGCAAAAGTGAGGGGAGGAGAGGAGGAGGAATAGATTACCTCTGGGATTAAAAGTAAAGTCTGCCCCAGAGTGACATAAAATTCAAGCATGTTTATCAGTATACTGTTAAAATGTGATGTGTGGGGGAAAACAGTTTGTAATTACAGAAATACCTGCAGTAGAATAAAGACAACCAGCGGCCATGTTAACTGTTGGAACGGCAATGTTGCAGCGAGGTTGGGACGGGGACCTCATGGGTGAAATGTAAAAAATGGGGCATTTGTTACAAAAATCAAGGACATTATGTGTCATGTCACAGGAATCAAGGGAGATTGAGGCCCAATGTGTTTTGGTGTGGAATTCTCCTTTAAACCAATGTCATTATTCAAGACATTTCTTTCTTTTTTAACTTGTTAAGTAAAGCTGTCAAGGAACAAATAAAATGCAGTAGAGTGATCCTCATGTTGTGCAGTAGTCGACCTAAGTAGTCAACCACAGGTGTGATTTTTTTTCTGGTATTTCACTAGTAGTATTAGAGGCTATTTCTTTTTATATATATTATGTGGGCCTATGTCAGAAAGACTGACTGCCGTTTAGGCATGTCACGGTGTAAGAATCTCAATAGCGGTTTTATAGTTTGCTTTGATACCGGTATTATCGGTTTTATAGTTTGCTTTGATACCGGTATTATCGGTTTTATAGTTTGACCTCGGAGTCCTGGCACATGCAGGCCAAATACTCAATCAACATGAGTAATAACATAGGCCTATATGATGACATTTTAGCCCCACAGACCAAAAACTAAAGATTTCTTTTGCTTCTGTCCACAATTCCAGGCTGGATTTGGGAAACAAAATAGTCAAACATACAGATCAAAATGACCATTAATCTTCAACATTCTCTAGTTGTGTAGACTTCATGATGAATACTTTAGGGTCCATTTGGTTTCATGTTTAAGCTCTCAAAGAGTTACATCTAGTTAGAACGTGCAATGTTGTTTTTTTTTTGTTTTTTTCGGTACATTCGGTGGGCAAGCAAAGTACCGGTTTTGTGGTCCCATACCGGTATTACTGGTAATACCGGATACCGTGACATCCCTACTGCCGTTATCAGGCTGCATTGATGTGTATGATTGACCTTTTTTGCATCCGTATTGTTTAAAATTGCTTTCAAATGTTCTAGTCGATTGAACTTGTCATGGTTCGCATTGTTTTAGAATTTAGTTTTTAAAGGAGAATTCCACAAATTATCAACATTTTACTGCACCTTATAGATGTGTGGACAGGCTAAAAAAAAGTTACCCCCATTCTGTGTTTCCTAAAATGGAAACAAACGCAATCAATGGTTTACATGTTTACATTTTGCATTTAAATAAAGTCTTGTTCTTGTTACCGCTATGTCTGTCACATTTTTAACAGTACAGGATTGTGTATACATTTACATAGTTGGACCTCTGACGTCAGGCAGAAGATGAGTTCCCTTCACCAGTGCACAACATATAACGTCTCCACATGGTTTATACAGTATATTACTTACCAATGTCATGACAAAAAGATTTGCTAAACAGGGAAGATAATTCTGGTAATACTTTGTGCTTGAAGTCATTGAAAGCCAGGTGGTTTTGCAACAGGTACCCAGGTAGGTGAAGTCCACAATAACGTGCTTTATGAAATATTCTTAATACTTAATAATTCTCTATAACTCCCTACTGTGAGCATTTTTTGGTCTAAAACACGTTGATAACACGTGTTTTTGTGCCTATACAACACTTCTAAAAATCGGTAAAAAATGGTCTAAAAGTGAAAGTTTAAAACACATCTAGCCCTAGACCCTTTCTAGACGTCGTTTTATATTTTTTCATAGACGTCTAGAAGACGTCTAGGCTAAGACTAGACGTGTTTTAAACTTTCACTGTTAGACCATTTTTTACAGATTTTTTTTTTAGACGTGTTATCAACGTGATTTAGACCCATTTTCTGGTTTAAAACACGCTGATAAAACACATCTAAAAATCGGTGAAAAACGTCTAAAATTGGAAGTGGGCATAAAGTATCCAATCTAACCAACACCCAGATTAAAGGGAAATTCCTTCCATTTTCAACATTTCACTCTAAATAATATACCCTAGCAAGGGCGCAAACCTGCGTCCGTCCTCATGGGGGCCCAAAAAAAACCCCATCAACCCCGCCTCCCCGCGACCCCCCCCCCCCCCCCCCGCGACCCCCCCCCCCCGCCCCCCCCCAACAACAACTCTCTATGTTAATTATGTGTTCTAACTACTTGCTTTCAATTTTGAAGCAATTAGTTAGAACACATAATTAACATAGAGAGTTGTTTTCGTTAGTTTTAGTTAACTATACTTTAAAGGTTAAAATTTAAAGTTTTTTCTTTTTTTCGTTAGTTTTAGTTAACTATAAAACCGAGGAGGCTCGGGCTGCGCGCTGGGCGTTCCGTGTGGCGTGCAAGAACTCCCCCAATGGGCGTTTCTGCATTTACCAAAAGCATAAAAGATGCCGACTCGCGACGCCGGCCCCCTCCCCGCCGGGCGGTCTTCCCGGCCGTGTGGCGACTGGCGACACTTCGAGTGGGGCTTCCAAGCTCCGCCGGTTCGCGGACCTCCCCTGACAGCGACGGGCTCTGGAGGCGTCCGCTCAATGAGTAGGCCTACACGCTAACAGCCCGAACGGCGGAGCTCCCAGCACCCGTCACCGTCAAGGGAGCCCCGCGAACCGGCGGAGCTTGGAAGCCCCACTCGATCGCACGATCGTCGTACCATGTTTGGTCAACGAGTAGCCAATGTTGCCAACTGCCAAAATCCAAAATGCACTAGTGGCACTTCCAAAATGCACTAGAATGCTCTATGAGCTTAAAGGGATATTTCACTAAAAAAACGTTTGGTCATTTTATGGTCTACTCTACTCAGTCTCATGTGAACACACCAGACAGTTTAGTTACTCCATTCACTATTTGATGTTCATTTTAGCGCATGCCCCTCCTTCCCATACATATGATACTATTATAACTTAAACTCCATTTTAACCATAACAGATTGTTTGAAAACAACCCATTTTTTTTCTGGTGACTGATATTGTCCTCCTAATACGTGAGAGGACCATGGAATTTCATTTCATTTCATTTACAGTTTTAATTTATTTTTAAAATATTGTTTTATTCATTTGGATGGGCATACCCAGAGCCTTCTAGGGGAGAGTTGCGATATTCCCGTTCACTCCTGTGCGTCAGGGCAATGGCGGTGCTGGAGGAGCAGCAGCGCTGATGTAGAAGCTGTTTGAGTGCACTCGGAAAACCGGAAGTCGATGAATATGTATGGGACTCTATGGATTTAATCAGGGACCAGCAAAGAAGGCACGAAAACAACATGTATTGTTGGCGGTGACCTCGTAAACAAACTATCGATGCAGGCAAATTAAAGAATGCCTTCTGGAGGTTGATTTCGAATACTTTGTCACATGATTTGCAAATAGTATATAATTATATTGACGTCTTAAAAGTGTTAGTGCTGATTGAAACTGGTTTCAAAGCAGGCGATATCGCGAGAATTCACTGAAAAGCTAAGATTCTCGCGATAACAGCGGGGGGTAGGAGTATGCAGAAAGTTATTTAATCAGTTATTTAATCCAGCTTTAATGACTTTATTTTAGTTGTTCTTTAATAATACTACAACATAAACATTACAGAGACTCTAGCCGTGACTGAACAATACTTTAACACAGTTGTCTTTTTGCATACGTACCTAAAATAGCTCTTATTGCGCCGTTTTCGTTGAAAACAATGTACTCCCAATGACAGTTAGGACTGGGACTGCACTCATAGACGAATCTCTGAGTCTCGTGCACGGTGCTCTGCTCTGCTTTCTGACCCCTCAATATCGTAACTCTCCTACTAGAAGGCTCTGGGCATACCCAAATATAGAGGTGGCTACATTTTCCAAAACAATATTTTCAAAATAAATATAAATTGTATATGAAATTCCCCAGTGCTCTCACGTATTAGGGGGACAATATCAGTCACCAGAAAAAAAGATTGTTAGTTTTCGAATAATCTGTCATGGTTAAAATGGAGTTATAAGTTATAATGGGAATGAGCTGGAGGCGCTAAAATGAACATCAAATATCTAAATATTGAATGGAGTAACTTATAAACTGTCTGGTGTCTTCACTTGAGGCAGAGTAGACCATTTTGTTAAGTGGAATACCACTTTAATGGCCTTTTTCCATCAACACTGGAGTCCACACTTCCAACAACCCTGCAACTGTGATAATGCAGGGTAATGGGATGCGATTTCAGTCAAAGAACTTGGAGCTGCACTGCTACCACATATCCTCCATTCCAACTACATCACAATGCAGTATAAACGATAAAGTGAAAATGGATGGAATTCAGAGAGTGGAGGGTATGTTCCAGTCAGATGTCTTGGCTGACTGGGAGGTGAGCAGAGATTTGGCTGGCCCCCTTTGGTAACTCTGAGGACACCTGGGGATCCCAGACCTCCTGTGGAAGACCCCTGATATTAACTACTCATTTTTGTTGTCAGAGCCCAGCTACAAAAAAGCCTTTATGCTTCAATTATCTAATTTGACACTGTTCTGCAGCAGGAGCAGAGCAAGGACTGTATGAGTAGGCCTACTGAGATAGGCTCAGGGGTCATTCCGGGGGTCCCAGGTGATCAAAGACCCCCAACAGAAGTCAGAAAAGTTATTCTGGCTGCTTCAAAAGCGCAATATATAAAGTACTTTTAAAACCTTCGGAACAACTCTAATATTAAGATAATTGGACATGAACTGGCTGGCATACTGTTCTCCGAGGTCCTAAAATAAATGACCCCCCCCCCCCCCAGAAAGGGGCAGGGGTCAGGAAAATCTGATACCCATCATTTTCTGACAGTCCCTAAAAGCCAAAACAGCAAAAAAAAGGTTCAGCAAAAAAAGTACACTATGTACTAACTCTGGGGACCCCCTAATATTAAGATAATTGGACATTAACTGGCTGGCGTACTGTTCTGGGAGGTTCCAAACTAGAAGACCCCTATAGAACCAGGATCTGAAAAAAAAAAAGCACAAAAATCCTATAGAAGTAGACATCGTATCACACTATAGCTGTAATTAATGAAATTCATCACAAATACGATCATGTAGCCTATATTCATGTACACTGTGTGGTTAATATTTTATCATGGTAAATGAGGCATGGTTCATAGCTGACCATGATTGATTAAAAATAGCAATTAGCTCGAATGGATTAAATTAATAGAACGTTTAGACATGTCTAATATTATATTATTACTATTGTATAATAGTAATGATGCAAGTCGCTTATAATTAACATGGCAACACCACGCTTATAATACGCGGACATGGCAACCTAACAACACAGGGGCGTTACTGCACCGGCAGGAGGGGGCGTTACTGCACATGCATTAACGCCCATTTTTGTTCCGCAGCTGGAGGATATTGATAAAACCCGCACACCAGTATACTTGTGTTGTGCTTTTTTCCAATTGGAAAACCCCCCATGTACAAACGTTTCCACTGTCTTTTGGTCGCGACTTGACGTGAAAGGGAGAGGAAGACCCATTTCTGTCGCTTGAGAACAGACTCTACAAAATACTTTGTCTTTAGTAGAGTCGTATGTAATCCACGGAAAAGCATTTGCCCACGAAGCCTGATATTTGCGGTTGTGCCCTCGTGCATTGCAGTCGCCTTTGTTTAATTCAGAGATCCCTGTTGCTGTCGCCGGCGCGCCGGCGACAGCAACAGGGATCTCTGCTCTTTTAGTCAGGCAGTCTCTTTTAGATATGGAATTTATATATGGAATTTTAGTAGTGGCATCATTGGCTTTTAAAAAAGCCTTTGGGGTGGCTCTTAAAAGAGCCGTTGTGGTAGTATTAGAAGCATCGTCGGCAAGAGAACATGGAATTTTACAATTGGAATCACTCTTATCATTGGCCTTTAAAAGGGCCTTTGTGGGGCTGGCTCTGAAAAGAGCCGGTGTAGCAGCGGCGGCGGCGGCGGCAGGTTCCAGCCCCAGGCCGGCAGCAGCATCACTGTTCTCGGCCGCCGTGGTGATCTTGGTCTTGGCAGTGAACTGGAGAGTCCCCTGGATGAAACGCTTCTTGGCAGGAGGAGCTTTCATTGTGAAAATGTAAGCACAACACTGTGCCCTAGCCTAAATTTATACCCTACACCTACAGGTAAACAAAAGACTGTTCAGTTCAATTCAAATGAGCTTTATTGGCATGATAAAACACACAGACTGATTAGCATTGATGGCCCTGTTGCCTATGACGTCAATGCATTGCACAATACAATAGGCAAGTCTCCACCCCCGAAACCATGGCCCCGATGTGTGAACAAGCGCAGTGGGGTGGGGGTCGGTCGGGGTGGGTGTCGGGGGGGCCCGGGGAGCTCGAGCCCTGATGCCTTAATTTCTCATGGGGGCCCGGGCCCCGGGGTCCCCATAAAAACGGCGCGTCTGTACCCTAGAGTTGCTGAGTGGACATATAAAAAACAATAACATGCTGAAACACATCTCAATGATGCATCAAGATTTGTTTCACTATGTTAATGATTTTTCTTTCAGATCTTTTTCCTGGAGTACAAATGGGAACGGTTAAAACTTACCTTGCTGCAATTAATCCCATAATTTTCTGACAATTACCACTACTGGTAAATAGTTAACACATCAACATTGGAAACAATGTTTTCATTTTTATTAGCACTCCAATAATCACAACAAATTGGGTTCCTTGGTCATCAGACTAGAACAGTGATTTCAACCAGTGGTCCTTGAGGTGGGTCTATGTGGTCCTCAGCTAAATGATGGCAAATTGGTAACCAAATGGAACCTTAAATATCTCGAGTATGAAATCGAATGGACCCTCTCAAACCATTTGGTTCAATTTTGCAGTTGTTGTATTACACTATAATGTTTGTGGACAAAACTGTACCAAATGGAATCATTACATATCTTTTGTTCTGAGAAGCTACATGTAAAATGGTTGCCCATGCTTCATATGCAAATTAAATAATGGACCCCTGAAAAACCACTGTTCTTCATTGACAGGACATCAGTGAAGGCATTTTGACACATTTAATTCGTGAGTGGGGGAAGGTGTGTAACAGTTGCAAATGTGCTTGGCTGTAAAAAACAAACAAAAAAACAACAGGGACCTGTTTGATGTGGCCAGTCAACACAGAATTGGCTCTCCTCTCCATTGTGTGTCCGCTCCATTCAAGATCTTGTGAACCAACTCTGAAATGAGAAAAAAAAACTTATAAGCAAAAAATCTCAAGATTTTAATGAACCTTTCTTTTTTCCCTTTTCTAAGATTATCCCAGTATTAGATAACCTCCTGAAAATATTTAGTTCAAGTTCAAGTTTATTTGTCTCCCTCAGGAGAAATTCATCTTGGAGACAGAGACCAGTTCTGCATACACATAACATAATACAAAAAACAACCACATTACACAGAAAAAGAAAGACAGAGCAATATTGCACAAGCCCCTTAAAGTGCTTAAGTTGGTAAAGTGCTTCTAATCATTTGCCAACCACTGATTTAGCATTTTGATTGACAAAGGTACAAATGATAATTTGAACCTGTTGTACACATGCCTCGGAGTTCTGTATCTCCTACCGGATGGCATTAGTTCATACTCTCCATGCAATACATGTGATGGATCGGACACAATATTTTGAGCTTGCCTCAACACAGCTTGTTCGAATATGGTCTGGGTGGTAATGGGAGGAGTAGGCATGCCCATTATCTTCCCAGCCATAACTACCAATATATACTCAACAAAAATATAAACGCAACACTTTTGTTTTTGCTCCCATTTTTCAGGGGATGGACTTAAAGACCTACAATTCATTCCAGATATACAATATAACCATTTCTCTCAAACACTGGTCACAAATCTGCCTAAATGTGTGATATTGAGCACTTCTGCTTTGTTTCGATAATCCATCCCACCTCACAGGTGTGCCACATCAAGATGCAGGTGTGACATCATGGTTAGTGCACAGGTGTACCTTAGACTGTCCACAACAAAAGGCCACCCTGAAATGTGCAATTTTTCTTTGCCTTATTGGGGGTATGGGACTCCGAACAAGTCAGAATCTGGTGTGACCACCATTTGCCTCATGCAGTGCAACACATCTTCTTCGCATAGAGTTTATCAGATTGTCAATTGTGGCCGATGGAATGTTGGTCCACTCCTCTTAAATGGCTATGTGAAGTTGCTGGATATTAGTGGGAACTGGTACACACTGTCAAAATGGTAATAACACATTATTACCACAGTATTACCATTTCGACTGAAGATTAATGGTCATTTATGGTCATCTATACGTTTGACGGTTTTGCTTTCTCCAAAATCCACCCTGGAATTGTTGACAAAAACAAAAGAAATCCTTTAAAAGTAATTATTATTTGGCCATATACTGTAATTCAATAAGGAGCTTTAAAGAAAAAAAAATGAGTTTTAGGGGGTTAAAAACGCATAGAAAACAGCATTTCAGCAGTTTAAATGATCAGAGCATGAAACACACTGGACTAGACAATTTCCCTCCCTTGACATGACTCTGGACTACCTTTCATTGATGGGTTCATCGTTCACGTTGCTGGTAGCAGGCTGTTTTGTCCACAATGAGAGGAGGGATCTGCTTCCTGCTGCTGCCTGCTGCAGCTCCCTCTCTCTCCCTCTTCTTAACCTCTCTTTTCCAGGCATTATTCTGCAGGTAAATGAGCCAAATGAGCCAGAGTCAATATTCTTCTCTGTTGTGCACAAAAGAAAAAACAGACTGGGATCTCTACCACAATCAGAAACATTAGCAGTAGCCTAAAAATAATGTAACTTTTTTTTTTATCTCTCTCTGCTCCTGGATATAGAATAAGCAAGACAGGTCAAGACATGCAACACAGTACACAATGCACTGAAGGGAGTAATTGGGTCACTAATATCAAATATTCAGTTTATGCAGGTGGGCTGAGGTGGGCAATGGGCATAGCCTACAGGTCAGTGGCCTGGTTCCAAAATAATGTTACAGCTCATCGACTGCCTAACACAATAAACTTGTCTTGTAGTGATGTATCTCACACAACAAGCACGCTAAATTGCTGCTTATGTATTGCTTAAAATCAAGCCAGCAGCAGCAACAGTTTACTTTCTTTAGCAGGTGGGCAGTCAGATTAATATTACAATAAGCACTAAATGCTCCTGTGAATGTTTTCGTTGAGAAATGAGACAAAATGGATGCGATGCAGTGCAGTGTGTTTGTAGGCCTACTACTGGTTTATTTAATTAGTTTGGCAACGTGTCCGACCGTGAAACACAGACACACTGTGGGGGTACTACTGTTGGGGGTACACAGTCGTTTCATTTATGTATTTATATTGTTACCTGGCTGGCTGGTCTGGTCGTGTTCGGGGTCCGTCACCGTCATCCTCCGAAGTTTGAATGAATAATATCACGCTGGGCGGGCACCTGGGAAGGAGGCACGAGGCACGTGCCTTCCTCAGCTGTGCGTGCGTCCACATTGATTAGTGACTCGCTCACATCGGGGCAGGGAGGAGGCGGAGGGAGGGGGCATCACTGCTCCGCTCACCACTCTTCTACTAGGAGGGGCATTCGAGCCAACTCTAGTAGCAGAGTGGCGACATTGAGGGGGCATAAAAAAGCGCACAAGCGCTGTTTTCTCAAATGTAACTTTTTTGCGCTTTTAAAAAGGACATGTTGGTCCAGAGAGGGCCACTAGGGGGGGCTCAAACCCCCCTTGACGTCTACGTGTGCACGCCTATGTCCGTATAGTCTTCATCACCATTTTCTGAAACAAGAGTGTAAAATTCATTTGTTATCATGAAAACAGAATTTGCACAACACTGCACAATCACTTTTGTGATCATCATTTCTATAATTAATGAAAGATTACCTTGTGGAGTCCTTGCTGAGCAGCTGGTGTCAGGTGTTGGAACATTCTACTGTTAAGAATGGGGGCATAATAGTAAAACAGTTAGTTTTTCTAACTTAGATGGGGGTCTGTAGACTAATTCTTGTCAAACTGTGGATTGTTGCTATAAATGGTTTGAGAATCACTAGAGCCATAGAAATCTTCTCCTATGGGGGGTCTTTAGCCTATAGTTTTCACGGGCTACTTAGTGTCAATTTGGGGGTCCTTGGCATGGAAAGGCTTGGGAAACACTAGTTCATGTAGAGCAGGTTTTCAACAGGTGGTCCGGGGACCACCAGTGGTCCCTGAGAGGATTCAAGGTGGTCCCCAGGCTAAATGATGGAAAGTTGGTTAACCAGATGTAACTCTTTGAGAGCGTACACATGAAACCAAATGGACCCTTGCGGGTCCATTTGGTTTCATGTTTACACTCTTAACAGTTAAATTATTCATCATGTGAATTAGCCCAAGTCTACACAACTAGAGAATGTAGAAGATTAATGGTCATTTATGGTCATACGTTTGACGGTTTTGCTTTCTCCAAAATCCACCCTGGAATTGTTGACAAAAACAAAAGAAATCTTTAGTATTTGGGGGTTCTGTGCGGCTAAAATATCATCAAAGGGTGGTCCGTGGCACAAATTTTGTCTAAATAGTGGGCTCTGGTGTCAAAAAGGTTGAAAACCACTGATGACTAGAGGCATTGTTTGTCATGTGCGCCTCCTCCTCCTCCTCCATTTACATTAGGGAGTTTAAGCACGGACCGCTACGTCATTGTGCTACGGTAACCGGAAATGGATCAGTGCTCGATGTATAAACCTGCCTGCCGTCGCAGCCGTTCCTACAACGGCAGAAGGTGCGCTCTCACGTTGTGTCTACAACGCCAGTACCGCACGAGTAGGAGCTGCTCTGTATACTCTGGATGCGTTGTGTGAATGTATGAACTCTGCTCTGCCAATCACACTAGCCTAGTAGCCTAAACAAATTCACTAAAATGGTCCACAAACTGCCCAAAAGTAAGATCTCACAATGTTCTCAGACCAATGATCTGTCTAATGCAATACTAGCAAGTGTAGTGTAGTTTTGCATTGAGTCCCCCCCCCCCCCCCCCCCCCGCCCCTACTAACTATTAAAATCGTGGATGTTGTCATCGGTAGATAAGTTTTCTACTGCCCTGAGATGTGATTGACAATGACATCAGTGTGAATACACCAGTCATGACACGTACCGCTCTCCTTTCTTTCCGATCCGACACAGCCACGGGTAACACGCGGTTTAGATTGCCAAAACATGCCGTCCATCGTCTCGTTTAATTATTTGTTTGCCAAGATTAGACTACGTCTCTCTATTGTATATGTAGTCTTAAGTGCCTGCTGCTGCTGGTCAGGTGGACGGGTAACCATAAAACTAACCAGCCAGTGCGCACAGACGGAGTTGCGTAAACTCCGTTCACTTCCTAGAGCTAGTCTAATGGCGGATCGCCTACATAAACTTCTATTGAGAATGGGACACCTTCAGTGAAAACAATGCATTTCCAACTGCAGTAACAGCGCGTTTCACAGCGAGTTTCTGACCCCTCAATGTCGCAGAACTACTAGATGGGGGAAAGTTAAATAAATAAATAAATGGTTCGGGATCATTAATATTCGTTCGCGTGGCGACCTTAGCGACCGAGTGGTTCGAATCCCGAGCTTTATACAGCTTTAGTGTGTATATGCAGTGTGTGTTGTTTGGCAAGCAATAACAACATTGATACCATTTGACATGCTGTTATTAAACATATACTGTTTTAGGATAACACAAATAGCTTCAGCAGCTCTTTTCAATACTGCCCATGCCCAAGCCCAAGTGACAGCATGTTAGCTAACGAGCAATGGTTGTCTGTGTTTACTGTTTATGTTTGACACGTGCTGTAGGCTGAATAGACGCCTCATCGGTGTCACCATGGGAACCAAAACGAGGTGGGGACCCGTCGCCGACGGGTACTGTGCTTAATGATTTTGGCTGCTACGGCGATTGCGTCATAGCCGACGTAGTTCCTGTACGGGTTGCCGTAGTGAAAACTGGGGAACTTAAAGTCCCTATTAGCATGTGTGGCAGGGTGGTGTAATTTGGTCCGACTACGCCACCTAGGGAATTTCGCCCCAGGAAATAATCACTGTGATACACTGAATACCCAGAACACATGAGTGGATCCTCAACACAGGTTCATGTTACAATATGAATGGCAGGCAGAGACGTTATTATAAAAGTATAAATCTGTTTTATTTAATTAATATTCAGTCGGCTAGCAGTTGATCATACATATTTAAGAACCATCTAAAACGTTAAAACATGATACAAGTCAGTATTCAATAGGGATAGAAACTGGGCGTAAACTGGATAAAACATAAGCCAGTGTAGGCTACGTATTGCACTAACTCAGGTAAAATGACTCCGGACGAGGACGGAGTGGGCAGGCCAGCGGCCTCAGGCTGAGGTACCCCAATACACTGCAAACTAAATACACAAGGAAATAATAGAAAATAATAGAAAACACAGCAAATCATGAGAACGCACAAAGTAATAAAACACAGCAAACCAAGGGTCACTCCTACTGACCAGCTATACCCCTAACCCACGTCACTCTCTCCCCCCAGTCAAGTCCTAGAGTAGTTACAATGCGTACTGTGTGGCATACATGATTCAACCAGTACTCACACCATCCCACAGGAGGAAAATCAACCCTTAACGGAGGGTAACAGTCTCTGTGTACCCTGGCTTCTGTACCACATACGGGTTGGCAGCACTGACGGGTTGTCAGTACTGAGAGGTTGTCAGCACTGATGGATTAACACGGTCGAGTTGGCAACACTACCAGGTTGGCAACACTGCCGGCTTTGCAGCGTGAGGATGCGGAGGGAGACGATGAGAATTTGTTATGTCCAGGCAAACAAATGGAAGCAAAACGGCAGGTGTGGTCTTCCGCTCTCAAGGAGGCAACACAAACACAGCGATGCGCTCGCTACAGCGGCAGACGGTGCGGTAGAACTGTAACAACTGTTGGTGTGTGTTGTTGTACACACAACCAGCACGACTCCAGACGGAGTGTATAGTTGTGGTTGAATGTAGCCCCCGAGGCTGCACAGAAGTGCAAAGGACACGTATCTCCAATTGTTTGGAGAGACGG
Organism: Benthosema pterotum; assembly: GCA_039105355.1. Lineage (NCBI taxonomy): Eukaryota > Metazoa > Chordata > Actinopteri > Myctophiformes > Myctophidae > Benthosema > Benthosema pterotum. Next base: position 7,134,695 of record CM076980.1, on the reverse strand, counting down.
AGAGAAATGAAAGGCAATGTTCTAGATTTGGTATAGCGGTGTTGTCCAACACATGTAAAAGGTGTCTAGATAAACAAGCTTATTTAACCACTAACAGCCCTTACATTTGTTTAGGCTGCATGCAGAAATCAGGCATGCAACGTACTGTTGTTATATTTTATCAATATGTATTCAAAAATGCACTGATCTAAAAAATAGACCATATAACACCCCATCTAGCCGGTGTAAATCACGTGTTACACTTAGACCAGACGTGTTTTAACCGTGTTGTGCTCAGTGGGAAATCGATAGATGTTGTCAAGTACCCTAATGTAAAGTGAAGACTATTCATAATTTACAACTCTCTGTTAAAGATGGAAGCCACGATGACAAACGACAATGATGAATTGTCCTCACTTTACTTCAGGGCTCTTGATAACATCTAGCAATGTTTAACGGACAGTATATGCTTTTTAAAACATTCATCTACTTCTGTAAATCATAAACAGGTACCCTAATAAACAAGTACCCTAATGTAAGTGATGACTATTCATTATTTACAACCGTCTACATGTATGTTCAACATGAACATACATGAGTGTCACATTATCATACAGTCCTCACTTTACTTCAGGGCTCTTGATAACATCTACCAATGATTAATAGATGTTTTACGAATGTTTTACAAACATGAAAAAACATGGAGAACACATGAACAAAACATTCATAAGTACTTTATTCCTACCCATTAAATTACATTTATTTTCATTAGAGGGACCTTCAGGTCGAAGTCATGTTTCTATAAAGGTTATACATAGGTTATACATTTTTCAATAATAATTTCAAAATGTTTACAAATGGATTGTCCATTAATAGTTTAGCACTTACTAATATTGAATAAATGATTTTTAGCTGTAGTTACAAATGTTTTAATAAACGTTTACTAATGTCAATGTTTAACTATTCTTAAAATGTTCTACCATGTTGGGATACATGTCTTAATAATTTACCAAGATTCATGGATAGTTTATAAAGTATTAGTTCTTTATCCACTAATAGATTATACATATCTTACAACTTGGCTACAAATTATTTACAATTGACATTTTTCAATTTTCAAATTATTTAGTAACAATTGCACATGCATGTAAATGGCTGATTCATGAGTACGTACATGTACCTGGTACGTACTGTCGAAATGGTAATAATGTGGTAATGATGTGTTATTACCATTTTGACGGTGTGTACCACTTCCCACTAATATCCAGCAACTTGACATAACCATTGAAAAGAGTGGACCGACATTCCACAGGCCACAATTGACAATCTGATAAACTCTATGCGAAGATGTGTTGCACGGCATGAGGCAAATAGTGGTCACACAACATACTGACTGGTTCGGAGTCCAATCCCCCAATAAGGCAAAAAGTAATTGCACATTTCAGGGTGTTTTTTTTTTGTTGTGGATAGTCTAAGGTACACCTGTGCACTAACCATGATGTCACATCTGCATCTTGATGTGGCACACCTGTGAGGTGGGATGGATTATCTTAACAAAGCAGTAGTGCTCAATATCACACATTTAGGCAGATCTGTGAACAGTGTTTCAGAGAAATGGTAATATTGTATATCTGGAATGAATTTAAGGTCTTTTAAGTCCATCCCCTGAAAAATGGGAGCAAAAACAAAAGCGTTGCGTTTATATTTTTGCTGTGTGTGTGTGTGTGTGTATACATATATATATATACATATATATATATATATATATATATATGTGGCCAGGGCACTAAGGCCCGGAACCATATAAGTAGCCTGACTACGCCATTTGTGGCCAGGGCACTAAGGCCCGGAACCATATAAGTAGCCTGACTACGCCACTCAGGAATTTCACCTGAGAATGTTAAACTAAATTAGAGATATACAGAAAGCTAGGAGGTCTACCAGCCCACCGGGTTGGCAAACCTAGGGAAATGGCAGAGACGTGTTTCCAGTTGAATAGATAAGTTCATTTATTCACAATAAGTTCATTTAACAGGATGTTCAAAATATTTCAAAAGGCTAATTAAAATTGACTTTGATACAGCAGGTCAAGATATCGAATATATCAAGATGGTTAAAATTGACTTCAGAAGCGGTCTGGGGTCCTGCCGGTGGTCCTGGAAGGGAAGGAAGGTAGGGAGTGAGGGAGTGTAGGGACAAAGAACAACGCCACCAAAAACACAGCAAACCCCCAAGCTGGGTCACACGCACACTGCAAACGAAACAAAAAGTAAGATTAAACACACCAGTAAAATTACACACCAGAAGGAAACATGCTTGGTAGCCCACAAAGTACCCTGAAAGAAAACCCAACACCAGTGAACCCCCTCCACCTATCCAGAACGCAACCAGCACTTCCCTGTACTACTGTTGTCTTAGAATGTAGCTAGTCAGTTTGGTTTCTAAATGTTCCAAGTTGGTTTACAAATAAAACAAAATGCATACAAAACGAAATCAAATAAACAAAATAATAAGAGGACAAAAACAGCAGCGGCAAGGCAGCCCAGGATATTGCCTAACAAGACAAAGAAACTATTTAAGAACATTAAATGCATACATGATCACTGAAAGCAAACTACATTGGTACTGCCTTACCTCTGTTACTGTGCACACACAAACACACATCCAGTCTTCCATGTTGCTCTACTGCCCAGAACGTAGGAGCAGTCCTGGATACCGCCACAGAAAACAAATAATTAATAACCTGTCTGATTACGGCAAAATAAAACCATAATGTGGCAGCCTAACTGCCTTACCTTAGTTAAACCGAACATATTTCACAGAACGGGCAGGTGACCCACTAGGCCTACATTGCAGTTACAGGGCTGGAAACTGCCACACACAAAGAATAATAGTTAATAATCTGTAAATCGTGCTTTGAGGCAATATTATAGCAGCACTGCTCTGCCTTACCTATAAAATTGTCTGCTACAGGTACAGGGCAGACGTGCCCTTAAAGCTCCCGGTTACGGGGCAAACCAAAGCCAACACCTACAATATAAATGGTACATTTTAGCAAACTATTAAAAACCACCATCTAACATAATCTAGGCAGGCATGTGCTGTACCTTATAGAGAGAGGCTCCAGCACCATATTGTAGCGGACCCAGCCTATGGCCCAGCAGGCACCTACAATATAAACATTAAACATTAAGTTTTAAAACTATTACAGAGAACAAACATTTCATAGAGCTACAACACAATCTGTACCTTAGGAGAAGGACTCTCCTGCCCACACCTCTGCCGCCAGACAGCTACCAAACGCCATCTGCACACGGCTTGTCTTAATCAGTCTGATAATGAGGGGGTGTGGCATCACTAATAGCAACCTCTTAAGCCCAACCCACTACATATATATATATATATATATATATATATATATATATATATATATATATATATATATATATATATATATATATATATATATATATATATATATATATATATATAAAAACATTTATGGCTGTTAATAAGCAGTCTATTCATGTTTATTAATCATCTACAAACTTATAAACGGGTCGTTATTGTAAAGTGTTACCTCAAAGCACTTTGACTTTGTCTTGAAAATGTGCTAAAGAAAAAAAAACATTGCCATAAATCCTTTTTAGATGCAGTTGTCAGTATTAATCACAAATAAACTGGGCCTGGCCATTAGCTTTAGCACATAAGAAATCTTACATGCAAAAAAAAAAAATGTGATCGCGCCTGATGCTTTGGTCCTTATTTCGGCAGAGACTAATTTCCCCTAGGAGCCATGAAAGTCTATTTTTTCATTTTTTACCCAAATTCACTTTTTAACATATTGATACAGTTCAGACTTTGATCTTACTATTCATCCGAACAGTTAGATGATTTGAAGAAGTTAAATGTGTTTATTTATTTGCCAAAAACGCGACTTGGGTCATTCCACGGAAACGGTATCATTTGCAGTCCCTCTGACCGTTTTAGCTGTATTTTATTGATGGAGTCACTGAAAAATATTTTTAAAAGATTTTTTAATCAATTGAAATGTTCCCTTTAATATTGTGTAAACATTACATGGATTTTAGCTTCATATCAGAAATTATCTTGTTTTCTTTCAGTAGACACCCCCTATTTTGTCCATTTTTCCATGTCCCCAGTGGCCATCGTTGAAAGTGGACTTGACATATGACTATTAAACATCAACAAAAATCCAAAAATTATGACATGAGCATATCTATCTATCTGTACTTTATTGCTGGACATGTTTAGTTTTTGAATAAATAGACGATTAATCATTTAAATGGCATTATATAGCTGTGTCCCTCAGTTGCACTCAACTCCGTTACACAAGTCATTCTTCCCTCTATAACAACAATTAACTGGCCCTTTAGTGACATCAACAATAGGAAGTAGTATTCCACAACTCTTCTGACCATCATGCTACAGAAAGTTGCAATTTAAAACCTCATTTTACACCATTTTAGAGGCATTTTGTACTCTCACATGTGGTGGTAAATCATAACAGCTCAACTCTGTTACATGAAATAATGATATAAAACAATTCGTTATAAATATTCTGTTTGTTATTCCAACAATATATCTGATTCTGTAACCTCAGGCATGCCAAGTCTTCTCTTCTTACTCAACTCAGTTAGAGTAGTGACTATCTTTAGTACAAAAATCACAACTCCGTTATGAACTTAATTGGCTCAACTCCGTTATCAATTAACATGTTAAAAGATATATAAAAAAAAATAAATTGAATGCCTGAGATGGGAAATTATGTTTTTCTTACAGCTGAAGATGTCCTTAACATTGTGGGCTATTCAGAAAAGTGAAACCTTTCGGTCAAAATTTCGGAAAAAAAGGCCAAATGATACCGTTTCAGTGGAATGACTCACTTCTAATCGCTGGTTTAGCGTCTTTGTGTGGGTGGGAGAGGGGCGACTCGGTGATTTGCATACATTGATTGTGATTGGTCATCCACATTCCACAGTACACTCGGTCTCTGGTTACAGCAGAGTCCCAGTGCATTACAAGACACCCCGCAGCGATGTTGTTGTTTTTAAGCCAGAGCTGCGCTGTTTACATCCAAATAATGTCACTTTTCCGATGTACTTCCGAAGTAGTTCGTCCTCCCTGCATGATGTGTGCGTGTGCGTGCGACACATGGCTGCATTGCATGAACGAGCGACGGACGGCTCATTCCGTCGTATACTTTTAAAAGAGTGCGGAGAACAACCGTTCTCAACGTTGTTCTCCTGTTGCTAACAACGTTAGCAGGCTCTGTTGTCATAATCGCTCCAGTGTACACATCGATATTAAAGGAGGAATCCAACTCTGCCCATTTGCCTGTCTGTAAAACAACTGCCCCTGCCCAGGCCACGGCAAAATTGGCCCCATAAAACCCGTCCTGTTCCCGTCCATGCGTGACGTAGCTAGTTAGCTTAGCCTACAGACAGAGATAAGTAAACTCCGTTCACTTCATGGGGCCAGTCTAATGGAGGATTTTCTGCATACGGCAACAGCCCAGCTTTAACGGTCTTAAGTTGCTTTATTTTAGATCGTTTTAGTAATAGTACAACTATCGTACAGTAAAACGGCTACTGTACAATAACTGTACCATTGACATGTTGAAAACATCCATAAAACAGCTCGTATTTGTACCGCCTTCGATTAATTTCCAACTCCAGTTTGTCCCTATTTGAGCTACATGAACAGCGCTTGAGCGCTCAGTTTCTGACCCCTCAATGTCGCAACCTTAGAGTAACATAGAGCAGTATTCTGATTTTCCCTTCCACCCACTTGCATTAACTTGCTCACCCAGCGCATGAAGCAAACTTCCGGGTTGGAGCAGCAGCGTTGATGCATTGTGAATGGGCCACGCGAACGCGCCCCACATGAACTCTCATGAACGCGACCGTGCGTGTGGGCGTGTGCGTGCGAGTGAATCATGGCCGCGCGTCGCTGACTCGTGTACTTATTAAAGGCTACACTACACGGCTTGTCTAGCCGCCCGAGGAGACCTCTTTTCGGTTTAATTTTGGGAAAGTGCCGCTTGGTGCCGCTTGGAAGTCCACCATGAATGAATGAATAGCTATGCAACGACTATGGTTTTATAATTTATTACAGTATCATGTTTTAAAGCAGTGGTTTTCAACATTTCGCCCCCTGATATGAAATAGGGTCCAATATTTATTCAGCATTGAGATTTCTTTTGTTTTTTTTTTGTTTGTTTTTTGTTTTGTTTTTTTGAGTCAATTCCAGGCTGGATTTCAGAAACAAACATACAAAAAATGACCATTAATCTTCTACATTCTCTAGTTCAGTGGTTTTCAACCTTTTTGATGCCAGGGCCCACCATTTATTCAGAATTTGAGCCACGGACCACCACTTGAAGACATTTTAGCCCCACAGACCCAAAAACTAAAGATTTATTTTGCTTTTGTCCATCTTCTAGTTGTGTAGACTTGGACTAATTCACATGCCGAATATTTTAACTCTTGAGAGTGTAAAAATGAAACCAAATGTACCCGCAAGGGTCCATTTGGGGACCACCTGGAACCCTCTCAGGGACCACTGTGTAGTTGTGTAGACTTGGGCTAATTCAGATCATGAATATTTTAACTCAAACCAAATATTATGTGGTTTCATGAATATTTTAACATGAAACCAAATGGACCCTTAATTGCGCTTGCGGGTCCATTTGGTTTCATGCTTACACTCAAAGAGTTCACATCTGGTTAACTAACTTTTAACACACACACACACACACACACACACACACACACACACACACACACACACACACACACACACACACACACACACACACACACACACACACACACACACACACACACACGGCTGTCAAGGTTTAAGGGAAATGTGCAAATTATGCACTGACCCCACCTAGTGCCCAAGTCTGTTCTACTAATATGTTCTAAATTCTAATGCTGTACATAAACAAATGCAAAGGTGATTTTTTTGTGTTTAAAATAACATGATAAATGTCCTGATAACATTTCCAGAGTAGTCACTAGACTGTTTGTTCATTAACAGGGGTTGTATACAACTGTTTTTGCATTTGATTCTCATGCCATTAAGAAGTGCCATTATTGGATCTACATATTGCTGTTTGCTGTGTTCATTTTTATTCAATGATGATTAATAGATTATTGTAAAAGGTAGGCTATTTATCTGTGACTGTCACAGATGCCAATGTTTTAATGAAGAGGTTGGTTGGAAAGCATTTTGATTATCTTGGTGAGCAAATCAATACTAAATCTTATTCAGAGCAAAGCTTCCTTGGGTCAGTGATAACCACACTATATAACCATGTTATAACTCAGGGGTCCCTGTGGGAGTTGGTCCTTGAAACTAAACAGGTTGAGAATTGCTGCTAGAGCCATCAAAATCAATATTTGGGGGTCCCTCATTTTTTTAATGGGATCCCTATGCTCATCCATGTCAATTTGGGGGTCCTTGGCATGAAAACGTTTGGGAACTCTGCCTTGCCTTGGGTGAAAACTCCAGTGTAATCACACTATTTTGGTGTTGACAATATTATTTATTTAAATCGACCTTCTTAAATATATTGTCCAAACAGAATAAATGTCATTACACCTAAACATGCTATGCATTAAGGGGAGAAATGATGATTTTCAGTGTTCTGGAACAAGACACATGGCTCTGTGCACAACCACCACCACCACCACCAGCAGCAGCAGCAGCAGCAGCAGCAGCAGCAGTAGCAGCAGCGAGCTGTCATTAGCCACTCTGCCCAGGGAAGGTGACTTGATGACGGGTTAGATGGAGAGACAGATCTATAGCAGAAAATGACTTTCGACTACTTGTAGGTTAGCAAACCAAGTGTTCATATGATTTTATATTCATTTCGATGCTAAATCTCCATAAATATTTCAGGTACAGTCGCTATTTAAAAAAAACGTTTTTAGAATTCGGAGTTCTACCGAAGCCCATTGTAAGTGAATGAGAAGTCCCAGGCAGTCAAAATGGCAAATGGTATCTTCGTAATATTAATACTTGGGCACCAACCAACTATTTTATAAGAACAATATCGATCTAACTAGCAGATTCGATGAGTTAGATATATTTTATATACACATATTATTGATAACTAAGCCAAAGTCCACCGCTGGCCGGTGTGTGCTGAGCGCACCGCTCCTCCACCTCAGAGCTGACAGTCAGAGCTCAGCTGAAAGCTTCCTGGAGGGGGCGGAGCCTAGTGCGCGTTCACGTGGCCCATAGTTTGGTCTAAACTGCATTCTACACTTTGACCACTATGTCTTTTTTGCTTCACTGTTTCCTACAGAAGTGGTCTCTGTATTTTAACTCTATGGTCGCAACTCTACTAGATACAACTGGCTACCCATCATGCATTTCACCAGGCATTACAGAAGGAGGCGAAGGCCAAAATATAATCTACCGTTCACTTCATGGGGCCAGTCTAATGGCGGAATTTCTGCATAGGTTTCTATTGAAAGGGGGGACAACAAATAGGGACAACCGAAATGCATTGTCTATGGGCTTGAGTGAGAACATGAACCACGTGACCAGGCTATTTTCCTCCCCCTCAAAGACGGGTGGTCTGGTGGTGGAAAACAATGTAGGCTATTTCCAACGTGTCCAGGCTGAATGAACAACACTGGAGCGCGAGACCCCACAAGATTTATATTATAACGTTGTTTGTCCCGATAAAGAGTAAACCTCCAGGGTCTTTATAATGTGTTTAACATGACTTATTTTGATCATTGTTCTTACTGCCTGTAAATGTCTGATATAAAACCGCTATCAGCCGTTTTTCTTTTTCTTTTTTGCCTGCAAAACGATCTATACTATAATGCAGGGGTTTTCAACAGGTCCCTGCAGTGGTCCCTGAGAGGAGCCAGATGTAACTCTTTGAGAGTGTAAACATGAAACCAAAATCCCTTGCGGGTCCATTTGGTTTCATGTTTACACTCTCAAGAGTTAAAATATTCATCATGTGAATTATCCCAAGTCTACAAAACTAGAGAATGTAGAAGATTAATGGTCATTTTGATCTGTATGTTGAACTGTTTTGTTTTCTCTGAAGTCATCCTAGCATTGTTGACAAAAGTAAAAGAAATCTTTAGCTTTGGGGTCTATCAAATAGTGGTCCGTCGCTCAAATTCTCAATAAACAGTGGGGCCCTGGTATGAAAAGGTTGAAAACCACTGATATACTGTATACAGTTAGCCTATACAGTTTGTGGGGGTGGTTAGGGTATTTAAATGAGGCATTATGGGTGGAGTGGAAGACCGTTGTCACCTCCCATTGTTAACACCCACTTCTACTCTGCTGTAGGTGTGAACATTTTCTGAAACTGCCCTTTTCTCAGTTTTCCTATTTTGGGACACCCAGATTTAAATGCTCACAACTCCTACAAAAATGCTCCAATTTCCTTGAGTGATGCATCAAATGAAAGCTTACATTGCATACTTTAATAATCTGTAAAAAACAGAAAATTGACCTAGGCCTCCTTGAGGCACAAAGCGTCAGATGCTGTCACAAATGTTTACAACGGGGTAGAAACATGATAAAAAAAATAATTCTTATGCATAACAACATCTGTAATTGTGTCTCTCATTGTATTGACACAATAATTTGCAATGTTAAATTATAATCCAGTGAGTTTTGAGGTGTTGGAGCTTTGCGCAGTTCATGGATTTGACCCAATCTGATGCAATTAATTTAGTAGGGAGGCCACAGCTGCATTGATTTCAAATCTATATACATTGTCCGATATAACTGCTTTGCTTTTAAATTAATCCTGGCTGTTTCCTCACGGGTAGGTTAATGGGCCCATTAAATTATTCTGTGTTGAGTTGTAAAAGCAGTGATGGCCATTGTCAGCTGTCAGTGGTAAAGTTGAACTTTAAAAAAAAATCGTTTGGGGACATAATGTAAGGCTTTATTTTTCGTTAAAGGGAAAAGGTATATGCATCAGGGCCTCATTTGAGAGCTGGATTCGTGGTTAAATCCCTTTATAATGCCTTTGATTTCTTTAACAAAATGATCTGCGATTTGTTGATTTATTTATTTATTTATTTTTAGCCTGGGCGCCTGTTTCCGATCGGTTGCGCCTGCGGTTGCAAATTGAGTTTGCTGGCTCTCCAATGTCCCCACTGTCCGGGCTCAGGTTTGAACGTGTGCCCATTCCAAAGTAGGCCATGGCCTACTCGTGCCTGAGCGGGACGGGCTAATACTCATGACAATACCTATAAAGGTCGCTTACTCACGTCATCATTATGTCATCACCTTTAATTCCATCCCTGGGTAAAAAAGAATAATAATGGTAAGCCTCTTTTTTCAACGCTGTTACGTCACCCGCAGGGTGTGTACGCAGGGACGTGGACGGACAAAAGCGTGCTCAGTCAGATGTGTGAACGGACAGACGGGTCACCACCATGCTGTTATGTCACCCTGCGGGTGACGTAACAGGCGCGTGCACGGACGGACGTCTGCGGACGGACCGCGTACGAATTATATTCACCACCTCACGGTGGAGACAATTAATGAGAATCTAGAAGCAAATATAAGAATTGGCAACCCAAAAATGAATAAATGAATTAGAAATACAGACAAACAAATAATGATTGCTGCTGATTGATTCATTGGCTTGCAGTTATTGAAATAACAGGTTGGACGTTCAGGATGGAACAGTTGCAAAGTAATCTTGGTGCTCGCTTCCTGCACGATTGGTGTGGAAGTGAAACCAATAAGCCAATGGCGTGAGGATTGCCCCCATGACATAGGGCGAGGCATCACAGGGAAGCGTGCTCTCATTGGCATCTCTTTAATGGCTCTAACTTTGTCCTGTAATGGCCATAGCCTCTCTGCCACCTTGAGGCCTTGGTGGGTCACGCTTGGTGCCATAAACGCACACACACCTGTGATGTTTCAGATGCAGCCCAGCATCCTGCATTTTTTACAGAACCTGCTCCAGGCGGGCCAGATGTTCTCGGTCCATGGCCCACCGTGATCCAGATGTCATGATGGTGACAAACTCCTTGGACTCCTCGTCCAGCAACAACTGCCGGTAGACACGTCTCTTGTCCAGCTTCGTAAGAGCTGACAGGCGGAGCATCACGTCACTGACCGGTGGCAGTGGATACTCCTCAAGCGTAGAGGACAGATTCACTGTCAGCTTGTAGTCCCTGCATGTCTCTCTAGGTCGTCCTCAGACCAGCCTTCCACTGTCGCTTCCAGTCATCCATCCGGTTCTCCATACATCCAACCAACTCGCTGGTGTTTTGCACTCCTACACCTGTCTTGAACACGTCCACATTTGTTAGTATAGGACATCCTGGTGACCGGTACCCATGTGTTGGTTCCCACAACACCAGTTTGCTGGCTGGCAACTCTTGATGTCTTTGGCAGTGTCCTGAAAGTCACATCCTCCTGGCTAGCTTGTCGCTCACTCTGAATATCCCGGCGTACAGATTCTCGTTTGTAACCATGTGCTCTCTTGCTGATTTTGAGCACTACGGGTTTTGAGCCCTGGCTGCCCTGTGTAAGTCCTGAGCTTGAGCTGTGCCTGTGATGGTCCGATAGGAGGCAGTCCCAGACATTATTCCCTATTAGGAAACCGGGTTGATGCTTTGCCCTCCCTCTGTATGTATTGTGATACTTCTCTTACAAATTTTATCCCATTCAGTAAAAGGAACGCTAACGCACTGCAAGCACACACAAATGCACAATCCAAACAGAAGACGAGAGTAACGCTGTCTCTTGCTAGTTTTACCAAGAGCCTTTCGATTTCTTTAGGGGTCTCACGTGCAACATAGATTCTGGGCACCATTGTGTGAAAGAGTGTAACCCTAACCCTGTTGGACGTTGTGTTTTTATTCGCGAACACAAACAGTCCCTGATGTCACACTGTTACCATGGCCTACTTGTGCACAATGCACAAGTTTGCGCTCCAACAAGTGCTGATCTAGCACCCGCGACCAACACTGTTGCATCGCACACGACTCCTCAGGCCTGCTCGTCACCTTGCCTGTCACATAAATCAGTTGCTATCACACACACACACAACATACACACAGCACACAGCAGTGTGAAGCAACACGCCACTACTATTAGCTCTTCTCTTTTTCCAACCATGTCATGCTTCCTGGCCTTTGCCACAAACTCGCACATTAAACGGCGAAACTTCATATCCTCCATGGTTCCAATCTGTCTAGTGGACTGATGTGTGTAAGAGTGACGCCGTGCTTTTCCTCCCAAAACACACAAACAGAACCAATGTTGTTTTCGTCACGCGTGACGACAACGAAAATGACTTTGTCGCACCCGACTTCACGCCCGTCCCTTCCAGGCCGACCTAGAGCCACAGGGGTGGCCAACCGGTCACAGACTAAGAGCCACGTTTTTCATTGTGTTACTGCAAAGAGCCACATCGAAGAGGATTCCAGGTGGTCCCCAGGCTAAATGATGGAAAGTTGGTTAGCCAGATGCAACTCTTTGAGAGCGTAAACATGAAACCAAATGGACCCTTGCGGGTCCATTTGGTTTCATGTTTACACTCTCAAGAGTTAAAATATTCATCATGTGAATTAGCCCAAGTCTACACAACTAGAGAATGTAGAAGATTAATGGTCATTTTGATCTGTATGTTGGACTGTTTTGTTTTCTCTGAAATCCAGCCTGGAATGGTTGACAAAAGTAAACAAAATCTTTAGCTTTGGGGTCTGTGGAGCTAAAATGTCATCAAATGGTAGTCCATGGCTCAAATTCTGAATAAATGGTGGGCCCTGGTATAAAAAAAAAAGTTTTTGATGGTTTCATGTGGAAGCCCTTTAAGAGCCACATGTAACCAGCTGAAGAGCCGCATGCGGCTCGCGAGCCGCGGGTTGGCCAGGCCTGCTCTATCAAAAGGACTGAGGCCCCGATCAACACCCGGGCGACAGCCATCTCCAGTACGCCACATTTCCCGCGTCCGTGGTGGGGAAAGGTGGCCTCGGGGCTGGCCTCTTCCCTCTTCGCCACTACAGGGGGAATCCTTGTTAGTTTCTTTTCCTCCATTTAGTAATATGCTTAAATTCAGCAGTTACTGTCATCCAGTGTTGGGACATGTGCACTACGTAACTTAATATATTACATAATATATTACCAAAATGCAGTAACTTGTAATATAAATATATTACTAAACGAAAACAATCCAATATATTATACTTTTCTTTCTGCATTACTGCATTACTTTCAATATTACTTTCTGTCAATCTTTCTCGTTGCAGGTGTTCTTGTGAAATTATCTTGACAACTGCAGAAGTAAAATAATTACTTATTTTCTATAATTTGTCATCAACTTATTTACTGGCTTCCATGAATTCAAGGAATACATTTAACTCCTGTGTTAAGGAGTGACGTTTTTTCAAGTTGATTTCAAATTGATTTGACCAGAAAGCCAAGCTTTATTTCACGCATGCCACTGGCCTACACAATATTTGATTAATAGTGATACTAAATATTTAATTATATATTTTGTAAAAAGTAATATGTAATAGTAATATTAATACACTACACTTGCTCAGACAGTAATATTGTAATATAATATATTGGTTTAAAATGAAGGTAATAATTAATAAGTAATATATTAACAAGGTAAAGTAATATTCCCAACACTGCTGTCATCTGATCTAAGCTCGTTGAATGAGGGGGTGACGGTTCGGCCCGCGCAGGGCGCGGCACTCGTGAGACGCGGGGAGAGCAGGGCCTCCCCCTGCCTCCAAGTGCATTGGTCTAAACCAGGGGTTTTCAACCTTTTTCATCCCAGGGCTCACCGTTTATTCAGCATTTGAGCCACGGACCAACATTTGAGGACATTTTAGCCCCACAGACCCCCAAACTAAAGATTTTCTTTGCTTCTGTCCATGACCATTAATCTTCTAGTTGTGTATTCACATGATGAATATTTTAACTCTTGAGAGTGTAAAAATGAAACCAAATGGACCCGCCAGGGTCCATTTGGTTTCATTTTTACGTTCTCAAGAGTTACATCTGGTTAAACAACTTAGCTGGGGACCACCTGGAACCCTCTCAAGGACCACTGGTGGTCCCCGGACCACCTGTTGAAAACCCCAGGTCTAAACCAGAGACCGCCGGAGCAGTTGCCGCACACAGCCGGGTGCGAGGCGCGAAGATAAATGAAAATATCCGGGACCTGAAAAGACGGTGCCGAAGGGCTGAAAGCCAGTGGAAAAAGACTAAACTGGATGTACACTTTGGTGTCATGAAAGAACACCTTGATAGTTTCAATCAGGCTGTAAAAGATGCAAGAAATTCTTATTTACCTAATCTCATTATTAAGAACAGCAACAAGCCGAGAGCTCTCTGCTACGGCCGACAGATTGGTTAACCCTGCCCCCTCTCCCGTTCCGGTTTTCTCCAACAATGACGTGAAATTTTCTTATCGTTCTTCTTAATTAAGATCACAGTTATACAAAATTCTATTTCTCCTTCATCTATGTCCATTGTTGTTTCTCCTACCATCTCACCTCTTCTTAGTGAGTTTAGTGAAGTCACTTTGGAACATTTAACTAAGGTTGTTTCCAAAATGCATCCTTCTACTAGTCCGCTGGATGTTATGCCTACTTCCATATTTAAAGATGCCTTTAACGTTATAGGGTTGCACGTGCTATCATACAGCTGGAGTGAATGAAGTTGTTGACTGGTGTGATCGGAATTACATGATGATTAATACAAAGAAAACGGAGGAAGTGGTCATAGATCCCAGGTCCATTGGTGATCACACTGTATTGAACGTTAATAACAACTCCATCAAACAGGTCTCCTCTTATAAGTACCTTGGAGTGCATATTGACGAGGACATGAGCTGGAGAACACATGTTACTTCTTGCTGTGCTAAGTTACATCAGCGTCTACACTTTCTTCGTAGACTTCGTAGATTCATAGAGTCAATCCTGAGATATGGGATAGCTAACTGGTTTGGTAACCTAACTGTCAAACATAAAACTCAGATTGAGAGACTTGACAATGGCTGGAAAGATCATGGGCTTGTCTAGCCCCCCAATCACCCCAAAAGCCATCTTTGATCAAGCTGTACTTAGACAGGCTCAAAGCATTGTCTCCGACCCATTACATGTTCTCAACTTCGAGTATGAGACAATGTGAACAGGCAGGAGATACAGAGCTCCACCATTGATAAAGTATAACAGGTATAGACGCTCATTTGTACCTCTCTCTATTAAATAGTTGATCTCATGTCATATCACAATCCATTGTGACCTTGTAGAACAACAACTTTTAGTATTTAGCCATTTACAAAATTATATCATTTCAGCATTGATTATTTTGAGGAATGGACCAATAACAATGTTTTTAAATAACAATTTAGCCGATACTGATAACTATATACACAGTATATGGTGCTTATATCGTTTTTGTTGTTTTTATCTTCTCCTTTTGTGCCACATAAACAACAAATCTTCTACAGCTTGGTAGACTACAAAACCCCAACATCGGCACTGCAAAATGCATGCTTAACAACAATAGATAGACATCGATTGGAATGACTCTAAAGAATAAGCAAATCGATATGGATTATGGACTGGGACAAAAATTCAGCCCGGCCATCTTTTACGCCTGGGGTCCACCTGGAACCCTTGCAAGGACCACGGTTTGAAAAACAGCACTGAAAAAGTGAAAAACTAAAATGTCATCAAATGGTGGTCTGTGGCTCAAATGCAGAATAAATAGTGGGCCCTGGTGTCAAACACACCAGGGCCCACTATTTACACACACACTGCCATTCTTCCAGTGTGTGTGTGTGTGTGTGTGTGTGTGTGTGTGTGTGTGTGTGTGTGTGTGTGTGTGTGTGTGTGTGTGTGTGTGTGTGTGTGTGTGTGTGCGCGCGTGTACCTGAGTTATCCTGAGCTTCTTCTCCCAGGCGCCGATGCGTTCCTCAAAGCTCTTCTTGTATGGAGACAGAGCCATGCTCAGGGTCATGACCATGTGGTCGTCCAGCAGCTGTGACGCCTCGTCTGGGCTCTTCAGGATGAAGCTCCCTGTCTCCTTGTAGGGCAGAACCTCAAACATCACCCTGGACCACTCTGCCTCGTCTGGGCTCTTCAGGATGAAGCTCCCTGTCTCCTTGTAGGGCAGAACCTCAAACATCACCCTGGACCACTCTGCCTCGTCTGGGCTCTTCAGGATGAAGCTCCCTGTCTCCTTGTAGGGCAGAACCTCAAACATCACCCTGGACCACTCTGCCTCCATCTTGTCCAGAGCCTGGT
Organism: Benthosema pterotum; assembly: GCA_039105355.1. Classification (NCBI taxonomy): domain Eukaryota; kingdom Metazoa; phylum Chordata; class Actinopteri; order Myctophiformes; family Myctophidae; genus Benthosema; species Benthosema pterotum. The sequence continues at coordinate 7,118,409 of CM076980.1, read as the reverse complement.
GGAGGGATGCATTATGAACTGTGAGGCTGGGTAATGCCGCAACTAAGCAAGCTGACATTCAGGGGCGGATTGCCATCTGTAGTACAGGGAGTTTTCCCGGTGGCCGGCGCCACCTAGTGGCAGGGCAGGGCAGGGCGTCAGGCCCAGGCCAGGCAAACTAGTGTTTATATCCTTCAAAAAAAAAAAAGGTGTCCTACACCAGAGCCTTCAAGTAGGAGAGTTGCCATATTCCCGTTCACTCCTGTGCGCCAGGGCACTCGCGCTGCTGGAGGCAGTGTTGCCAACTGCCAAGATCCAAAATGCACTAGTGGCACTTCCAAAATGCACTATAATGCGCTAGATGCTCGCCTGGAACATACAGATCAAAATGACCATTAATCTTCTACATTCTCTAGTTGTGCAGACTAAGTTGGGCTAATTCACATGATGAATATTTTAACTCTTGAGGGTGTAAAAATGAAACCAAATGGACCCGCAAGGGTCCATTTAGTTTTATTTTTACGCTCTCATCTGGTTAACCAGCTGCCCCCACCAGGGTGGCCTGGCAAAGGCAAAATTGTCCCAGTGGGAAAATATGTGCCAATCCGCCCCTGGTGACATTTGTGTTAACTCATAGCGTGCTGAACGCATTTTGGTGTTCTAACCATTATGCTTTACCTATTGAAAAATAGCAGATCTACAAGCTCATAGCGCGCCACCGAGTGGCGCGCTATGAGCTTGTAGGTCTGCTATTTTTGAAAAATCATGAAAATGCGGCACAAATCTTTGAATATATTATTCCAGAATCAAACATTTTTAACTCAAATCTTTGCTTCTGGGGGATCCCTAGAACATTTTCTTTTTAGATGGGGGTCCGCAGCCAAATATAGATAACAGTGCTGGTCCTTGGTATGAAATATGTTGAAGATCACAGACACAGGAATGTAGATTTTTTTCCCCCAGGAAAACTAGAATATAATGTCAGAAACTATAATCTAGCGTCGGAAACTATAATCTAGAGTCAGAAACAATAATCTACTGTCAGAAACTATAATCTGACTCACTGACTGACTGAGAGAGTGTGTGTGGTGGTTGGACAGCAGAAGTGATGCATTATGATGCATTATGAGGCTGGGTAAATCCGCAAGCATTTATGTGACATTTGTGTTAAATTACAGTTATATTTTATTACATTTTATTTAGCACATATTTAGCGAGAGTTTAGAAAATCTGGGGACTAAATCGTTACCCAGAAAGGTCATGTCTAGTAGCCCACATAAGTTGAATTTTAATATTTTTAGTACATGTTATTATTATTCACCATTAAAAACACATTGGTAACAATTTAGTGCTCAGATTGGTCAAATGCCTGCTAAAGTTCCCTAACAAACAGCATAAAAACAATACAAAACGGAACATATGTAGGAGGAAGCAAGAAGCGCAAAGGACGAGCAACGCGGGCTGATCTACTTCTCCCATTGTCTGCAGTGCACTGGGGTTTGTAGAGCTGGTACGATCGGTACACCACACGCACGCACGGCACTCAGCCCCCGACGAGGCCAAAATGGTTTCAGGTTAGGCCAGGATAGTTTGTATACCTCAACTCAAGCCAATTGAACGACGAAATCCAGCTCAAATAGAAAAAAATTAAATCAACTCCGTTCCAACGAAAATGTCGGACGACATCTACACCATTCCAGATCCCACCAACAACATTTATTGCAACCTCAATGTTTCTGACCCAGGGACCACAGCCCAGCAGCACACAGGTAAAATACTACTATTACTACTACAGGTGGGCAAGAAAAATAATCGATATGCCAATGTATCGCAATTCTTAATGCCATGATATCAATATCTAACCACCAGGTTTAAGATCGATTTTATGATATTTATATTCATGTCAGAAAGACTGACCTCATTAGGCTGCATTGATGTGTATGATTGAACTTTCTCTAGGCTATATCTATACTGTTTAAACTTGCTTTAAAATGTTCTAGTTGATCTTGTCATGGTCCATATTGTGCAGAATTATTTTAAATGGGAATTCCACCCAGTTTCAACATTTTACTGTACCTGATGTTGGTAAGATATGATTCCATAGGAAACATATCTTACCAACAAATGGACCCGTTAGAGTCCAAATGGACCTGTTAGGTTCCATTTAGGGTCCATTTGGTTCCAAATGGATCCATTTGGTTACGCCCTCAGAAAAAAATAGCTGCAATAGCAGTTGTAGTGTTGGCACAGCCAAATTGCAGACTTGTCAATGTTTTACTGAATGTGTGTTTTTTTTTTTTTTTTTTTTTTTTTTTTTGCATATTTCATATTTTCAAAGCAATACATGTGCTCTGCCTTAATGTATAAATATTGAAAATGGGTCTGATGGTTTTTTGTTTGTTTGTTTGTTTGTTTTCTTCAGGATTCAAGGCGAATTTTGTCAAAGTTGCTTCAGTGTGCTTGAATCTTCTCCTACTGGCTGGCATCACTGTTCTGGCCATACTCTGTGAGAATCATTTTTTATAAACTCTAGTGTATCATCATAGCTCATATATGAGCCAGGAATAGTTGATAGAAAGATAGATTGATTGAATACTGTTGAGAGCCCGTGACTTTTATCTCGCCAGTAGGCAAGTCATGCGCTCCTCCCAGACCCCCGGAGACCGGCCGCTACACCGATACACACAGGTTGAGGGATGTTGATTTATTTACTACAAAAGCCTAAAAGACTACCATGAATACTTTGCGACTAATTCCTGTACACTCGCACGCTCTCGGCGTTCTCTGTATCTAACAATGGCCCGTGCTCGTGTGACAACAGCAATCTCGCTTATCTCGTTATCTTTACCAACTTATCTCTGTGAATTTCCAAATGCATGAACAAAACGACAAGTAGCTGTGTTTATTTTATAGACCACCGCACCACAGAGAAATACCCACGCTCAGTAACAGACTCAAATTACACGCACAGAGCTCTCAGTGTATCTCCTTTATCCTAAGGAGATTTATGCAATGGACACTTTTCTCAGAACGACTCACATACAGTACAGCATGTGAGCCCCCCGTCTCGAGTATGAGGTAAGGATTTTTCCAGCCGCGCTCACGGTGTTCTCGCGAACGCCGGCCACGGGGGCCTGACGTTTCGCCACCGCTCGCTTGTGTGTGAGTTGCCCACCTGGGTAATCACTATATGGCTGTCAATTTCCACCCTCTACTTCGGGAACGTGTTTTGGGGAAGGAGACTAAACTAAACCCTCAAAAGACACAATGGTACTCACAGAAATGTATACTCAGGGAAATGGCAAAGAGTAGTAATTCCGTCTCAGGCAAGTGACATTCACGAAACAAAGACCACTACGATGCTAAGTGTGAGGTAGATAATATGCTTCTTTTTATATATAGAAGTGAAGGTTACACAAAAGATAGAAGCCTAAAAAAGACTTCAGAAGAGGATAGGCAGTTATCAAGTCAGCATAAAATGCAAGACCCTAAACCGGCTATGTAGCAAGTGTGTGCAGAATGTGTTAAAAAGGTCCTTGTCCCTTCAGTGACACTGTTATTGCAGTCTGTCAAAAGTACTCATAAAGAGACAAAAAGACACAAGAAATAATGAGAGACACACCAGAGCTTCAGAATATGAGTGATATATTGAAATGTGGTACCACAGGTGAAAATGACTTACACAGACGTATCGGGAATCTCCCTAGCCAGCAATCACACTGACAAAGCCAAATGACAGAGCTTTCACAGAACACAAAGAACACACCCCCATGTGACAGGAAAGGGTTTGACCAAAAATAAACTCCATCTTAGGACACAACTCAAGAAACAGTATCTTTAAAAGGAACAGAAAATAGAGGTGTGAAAATAAACACAGCTGTCAGTCTTTTGAGCTTCAACCACTTGTAAACTTACAACTTTCTTTGACAACACCGCTCTTGTGCTCACAAAGTTTCCCTTTTTTTCTCAAAACTGCCACTCTCATCTTTCGCAACACCCCGGGCCTCTTTCCGGTCCCGTCCGTGGCGGTTTTCTTATCTACCCTCTGCAACAGCTAGAGGTTCTCCAAAATGCAGACTGCTGAGTAGCTTCCAAGTCGACATCATTGATCAATACAAGTACATAGGTCAGTGACGTGCGGTGAGGGATGGGGTTGGGGAGGCACTGACTCGAAGTCAGATTTACAAACGTAGAGTAGACTATGACTCTAAGGCAGCGGTTTTCAACAGATGGTCCGGGGACCAGGATTCCAGGTGGTCCCCAGGCTAAATGATGGAAAGTTGATTAGCGAGATGTAACTCCTTGAGAGTGTAGCCAGGAAACCAATTTGGTGGTCCGTGGCTCAAATGCTGAATAAATAGTGTGCCCTGGTATGAAAAGGGTTGAAAACCAGTGCGCTAAGGCACTGACTCACAAGTCAGATTTACGAGCATACAATATTAAATTATGGTTGTAATCCCATTCTTGATTAAATTGAAAAACACCTTAAACACACCACTATATGTAAACACACCACTGCAGTATTCTTACCTTTACTTAGTCAGGGAAAGCAAAAAAGACGTTTTTTGCACCACAGCCACAAAGCCAGTCTTTTAGAAAACCAATCCGTTTCGCGTTATAGTCCGTCCTGGAAGGCCCGTGGTTTGAAATAATCCTCGCAGTTCTGGCGTTGGTCTCCTTCATAATTATGACTTTGACTGAAAGTCATGGGGAGAAAGTATGTTTCCTCTGAGTGCGACCTGATCACCTTTATAAACTGTCACTGTCACACACACACACACACACACACACACACACACACACACACACACACACACACACACACACACACACACACACACACACACACACACACACACACACACACACACACACACACACACACACACACACACACACACACACACACACACACACACAAGTTTATTGATTCTCCTTCTTACAGATGGAACATCGATTAAAGACAAAAACATCCTGCAGACCACACTTAGCAACATGACCAGACAGAGAGACCAGTTGCAGACCACACTTTGTGGTCAGTAAAACATCGGTTTTTGTTCATTCGTATACTGTATGATGCTGTCCATCATTTTGTTATTATAAACAGTAACTAACATTATATTTTGTTGTTAGAGTCCCATGGATTTACACTTAGTGATGGTGTGTGTTATTACTTCCCTAACGGGATTAAAACCTGGAATGACAGCAGAGCATTCTGTAAAGAAGGACAATCCGACTTGATGACCATAAAGACCAGAGAGAAACAGGTACAGTGTGCAACTCTGCATACATGCCTTTGGGTCCGTTTAGTGCAGGGGTTTTCAACCTTTGGGCCCACTATTTATTCAAAATTTGAGCCACGGACCACCATTTGATGACATTTTAGCCCCACAGTCACCCAAAATTTAAGATTTATGTTGCTTTTGTCCCCAACTCCAGGCTGGATTTGGGAAACAAAACAGTCAAACATACAGACCAAAATGACCATTAATCTTCTACATTCTCTAGTTGTGTAGACTTGGGGTAATTCACATGACGGATATTTTAACTCTACCAAATGGACCCGCAAGGGTCCATTTGGTTTCATTTTTACGCTCTCAAAGAGTTACATCTGCAGCTGGGGCCCACCTGGAACTCTCTCAAGGACCACTGGTTGAAAACCACTGGTTCAGTGTATTAGTGCATGCCGTAACATTGAGTTGACATACAATGGGATCTGTTGTACAGAATGTGTAATTAGCTTCTTTTCTGTGCAGGACTTTGTTGGCAGAATCGTTGGCAGAGACAAGAAAGTGTGGATTGGATTGACTGACAGAGAGAGAGGAGAGTGGAAGTGGGTGGATGGAACACCACTTACTGCACCGTAAGACTTTACCTTCATAATACTATTATTTATATAAAAACATTTGAATTACCATATTGTCTCGAATAAAAGACGACCTTGGTTATAAGACAACTGCCATTTTTCAACACTCATTTGTGTTAAAAGAATATTGACTGTAAAAGAATTTAGTCCCCAAATGTAAGGCAACTCGATTTTTTTAAGAGGATCCCCGGCAAATAAGACAAATATGCCTTAAAACACTATACCTGCCTTCTATTGACCTTTTTCCCCGCCAAAGTGATGGGGAAAAAGTTGTGTGTGCGACCCATCCGGTGGGAGTGCCGTGGGAAGTAACGTCACAGTGTTTACATGCTCGCATGGGCGGACACTCTTGTCGCATGGCATCCCACTGTCCCACCCACATTCACAATAAGGAGTAAATATCCACATAGCTGTGCAATGATTGATTGGTTTAAGTATATTACAGTTTGCAGATTGGGTATATTTCACCTGAACCCACACCTCGAAAGGCTTCCATTGTTTCTCGCTTCATAGATGGTAAAGAGCTCGGGAAAAGTCAGAGCCATATAGTATAGACAAAGATACGCAAACTCCGTTCACTTAATGGGGTCAGTCCAATGGCGGATCTTCTGCATAGGCCTACACTTCTACTGAGAATGGGGACAACAAATAGGGACAAATCCTGTACTGGAGGTAGGCGGTACAATGGACAGAGGCAGCAGCCTAACTTTAAAGATCTTAAATCCCTTTATTCACCATGTATAAACATAATCATTACGAAGACTTTAGTTGTTACTGTTCAACACGTTAAAACAGGTAACATGGTGTACGCATGCCTAAAATAGTTGTTATTTGCACCGCTCTCGTTGAAAACATTGCATCCAGGTTGTCCCTCTTTCAGGCTGCATGAATAGCGCTCGAGCGCTTACTTTCTGACTCCCTTAATGTCGCAACTCCTCTCCCAAATGGCTTTAGAGTGTGCGCAGCGCACGGCTGGAGAGGTTTTTTCCTCGGATGGTTCTGTTATTGGTGATTGGTTGTCAGTGCAGAAGGGAGCGCTGGGCTGTGTTTTGGACCGAAAACCTCAATAAAACCATTCCTAAACCTAACTTTAATTATACTTATTGAACATGTAAAGTCTGCGGTTGTTGGGGAAAGAAATAAATGTGGCAACAGCAGGATTTGAACCCACGCAGAATAGATGCACAGATTTCAAGCCTGCGCAGCAGTCCACTAGACTAACGAGACTCTGTTCACATTGGCATCACATCGGCCTTACAACAAACATCATTTGAGCCAGCACTTGTGGGAGGGGATCATAGGAGGGGACACGGGGGAAAGCCTGTCCCCATGATGGCGAGGCTTCCCTCCTCGACTCCTCCCGCGACCCCTCCCCTGTTTGCAACAGGATCTGCCGCACACACAATCACAATGCATTATGGGCCATAATCAAAAGGTGGATAACTAAAACATGCAGATAAAAACACCTTCAATACTATTTCTTTTATAAATAGAGAATCTTTCACTCAGTAGGAGGTGCTCCGGTCGCAGGATGATGATGTCACATGAGCATTGATCATCCATATATTCTATAGAGCTAGATCACACGTGACATCATCATCCTGCACCAAGAGCAGTTCCTGTTGAACTCTATTTATGAAAGAAATAAGATGCCATTGGTGTTTTTATTTGTTTATTTTAGTTATATAGGGAAAGTATAATGTTTTAAGAAATGTTTATCTTATTAGGAGTCAGGGATCCTTTTAAAGATGGGTTCTAATGAAGTACCATCACCTCTTAAACATGTACAAAATTGGAAAAAATACAAAAATCACGGCACCCCCTCTTTAAGGATATTTCCATTGAAAAAACACTGCCTTATATTCAGGCCAATAGGGTATGTTTATTCTCATCTAATTATTCCCTCTTCATATGTCTTTCCAAATTGTATTGATCGCTATAATAAAACACTGTAGTCATTGACTTTCATTATATTATTTTGGTTTCATTCAAACTGGATAAAGTCATGAATCTAAAACAAAACATTCATAGAAAAACATTATTGTGAATCTACTGTAATTAATTAAATGTTTCTACTTCTACAGGTTCTGGAGACATGATGAACCAAATGACTCCGGAGGAGTAGAGGACTGTGCGGAATACTACGATGGAATATGGAACGACAGTCATTGTGGGTCATCAAAATATTGGATTTGTGAAATGGTTATCTAGTGCAGGGGTTTTCAACCTTTTTCATCCCAGGGACCACCATTTATTCAGGAGTTGAGCCACGGACCACCATTTGAGGATATTTTACCCCCACAGACCCCAAATCTAAAGATTTATTTTGCTTTTGTCCACAATTCCAGGCTGGATTTGGGGGAAACAAAACAAGCAAAACATACATTCCAAAATGGCTAATTCAGATGATGAATATTTTAACTCTTGAGAGTGTAAAAATGAAACCAAATGGACCCGCCAGGGTCCATTTGGTTTCATTTTTACTTTATCAAGAGTTACATCTGGTTAACCAACTTAGCTGGGGACCACCTGGAACCCTCTCAGGGACCACTGGTGGTCCCCGGACCACCTGTTGAAAACCCCTGATCTAGTGTTATGCATCGTCTAATAGGTAATAGGTATGGGCATGAGTTATGTGCAGGACCTGATTAACCATTTGTGGAGCCTGCCATTGCAATCAAACTGCAGACTCACTCCTAATCTTCCGCCGCAATCTGAAAACACAAGATCAGATTCCATTAAGCCTATATCACTGACCTCAACCTCCTTACAGGTGTATGCAAAAGCTCAAATTTTGTACAGTATCTTAGATAGCATTTTTATGTAGACTGTAGAAGCCAGTTTATGTATACTTGTAGCATTCCATGCAAACATAGCGCTATACATTAAATATGCACAGTAAAATTATACTGTTATACATTCTTAGCTTAGAAACATGCTTCACATATACATGGTTCACATTAACTAATTTGAATGTACACTCAACAAAAATATAAACGCAACACTTGTGTTTTTGCTCCCATTTTTCAGGGGATGGACTTAAAGCCCTAAAATTCATTCCAGATATACAATATAACCATTTCTCTCAAACACTGTTCACAAATCTGCCTAAATGTGTGATATTGAGCACTTCTGCTTTGTTACGATAATCCATCCCACCTCACAGGTGTACCACATTAAGATGCAGATGTGACATCATGATTAGTGCACAGGTGTACCTCAGACTCTCCACAATAAAAACACACCCTGAAATAAGCAATTTTCTTTTGCCTTATTGGGTGTATGGGCCTCCGAACCAGTCGGTATCTGGTGTGACCACCATTTGCCTCATGCAGTGCAACACATCTTCTTCGCATAGAGTTTATCAGATTGTCAATTGTGGCCTGTGGAATGTTGCTCCACTCCTCTTCAATGGCTATGTGAAGTTGCTGGATATTAGTGGGAACTGGTACACACTGTAAAAATGGTAATAACACAATATTACCACATTATTACCATTTCTGCATCTTAATGTGGCACACCTGTGAGGTGGGATGGATTATCTTAACAAAGCATAAGTGCTCAATATCACACATTTAGGCAGATTTGTGAACAGTGTTTGAGAGAAATGGTTATATTGTATATCTGGAATGAATTTTAGGGCTTTAAGTCCATCCCCTGAAAAATGGGAGCAAAAACAAAAGTGTTGCGTTTATATTTTTGTTGACTGTATATATGATGAATTGCCATACTTTTCTCTTGTTCATGCTTAATTTAAATTGCCTTTGATTAATTAATAAATGCCTAAATTGTAAATGGTACTTCATAAATCTACTATTTTGGGAAATGTTCCCCCCATATTACACATGCCAGGGAGCATGCGGATAATTTTTTGTTATTCGGATGAAGGAGAAACTATAATGTCACAGGTAATAAATTAAGTTTCATAAGTATCATTTTAACACGTTAAGTTAAGTATCATTTTAACATGTTAAGTCTGGCCATCTGGTGGACAAAAGTGGTTACCTTGAGTGCCAGGTGTTTTCAGGTCATTCCACTAATATATAAGATTGAATTCTAAAGTGTTATAAAACAAACACATGAACTCAAATTAATGACTGCATTGCAAATCACTGTTACAGTACATGTCCTGTAGAATTGATCAAATCAATGTTGTGTTTGTGACACCAAGGAGCATTGGTGGACTGGGCGAAAAAATCGGCCCGGACATTTTTAGCGTGATTTGGCCTAGACCGGCCCACAACAACCAGCGTGTGATGGACCTATTCTACCTGGTATAGTTGGTTAACCAGATGTAACTCTTTGAGAGCGTAAACACTCTCAAGAGTTAAAATATTCACCTAAATTGTCCCAAGTCTAATTAGAAAATGTAAAAGATTAATGCTCATTATCACAATTTTCCAGCCTGGAATTGTGGACCAAAAAGCAACATAAACTTTAGTTTTGGGGTCTGTTGGGGCTAAAATGTCATAAAATGGTGGTCCTCCGTGGCTCAAAATTCTGATTGAATAGTGGGCCCTGGGATCAAAAAGGTTGAAAACCCCAACGGGTCCCCTACGGGTCGTGGCCCTACAGGTCGTGGCCCACCGGGAGACCTCCCTGTACCCCCAATGGTCAATCCGACCCTGCCAAGGAGGGAAATATAAACTGTTGTACGTTATGACAGTGAGTCAACTTGTAACAAAATTAATGTAGGCCTACCGTACATGATGAATTGAATAATACAATATAACGGTTACTGCATAAATTAAGTGCAGCACCAGCTATAGCGAGTTGAGGGGGGATGGGGGTCAGCTCTGAATATGAGTATGGTGAGTAAATAAAATGAGTAAAAAAGTAATAAGTAATCTAATTACTTAGGTAAAAATACTCACTTAATTAAATCAAAAGTAGTAACTGAAGACCCCACTGAGTTTGGCCTACATGCCAAACTCAGTGGCATATTATGCTGCATCACAATATCTGCACCTTATTCTGGTTAATAACTTGTGTCAGTTTGTTCATATAAACGTGCATAAATGCTGTACATGCAACTCAAAAGATTAGATTAAACATGAGAGGGAAAGTAAAACCACAAAAATGCACGTAGTATGCCTGTGACTCTTACTGTAAATATCTTCCCAGGGCTCTGACCCCAAATGTAAGTAAACCACATCCACCATAGTGTCTATATGCTGGGTTTGTGGCAGTGGTGGAAAAAAAAATATATTTTCACATTTTATTTTGTTTATTTACAAGTTAAGTACAAGTTATCAATATCTAGAAAAACATACATTTTTTTTACTCGGTTACAAGTAAAAGTTTAAAATTCACTACTGCCTGCCTAATAGTACAAAATATTGGCCATCAAAAATAAATGTTTTGTCAATGTGCAGAATGTCCCATTTCAAGTTTTAGCTGTAGACCCCCTGGAACCGTTACCCCATCAAGGACCACTGGTGGTCCCTGGAACAACAGTTGAGAGCACCTCTGCTCTAACTGAGAGGTAAAGCAAAGCCACATTTCAGTGTGAAAGTGTGAGAAAATGCAAGTATGAGGCGTGTGTATGTATATCTTGCGGTGTGTGCACTTCCAACTGAACGTTCAGCGTCTCTTACTGTAAAAACCTTCCCACGGCCCTGCTGGTGCCACGCCATGTTAAATCTACAGCACCATGCCAAGACAAACCAAGAAAACAACGTGGAGTGAAATATACATAAATACACACAAAAAGGTTAAATAGCTAATCTCATGTCATATCACAATCCATTGTGACCTTGTAGAACAACAATTTTTAGTATTTAGCCATTTACAGAATTCTATAATTTCAGCATCGATTATTTTCAGGGATGGCCCAATAACGATGTTTAAAATAACAATTTAGCCGATAGCCGATACTGATACCTACATACTGTATATGCTTATTTCGCTTTTGTTGTTTTTATCTTCTCCTTTTGTGCCAGATAAACAACACATCTACAGCTTGGTACAAACCCCAACATCGGCACTGCAAAATGCACATATCAACAATAGATAAACATTGATTGGAACGATTCTAAAGAATAAGCAAATCGATATCGAGTATGGACTGGGACAAAAATTCATCGCAGCCATTTTTTTACACAAGTCTTCCCAGACTGGCCCACCACAGCCAGAGTACATATAGCAGAAACTCTATCCCCTTCTACGTCAAGACACACACACACAAACACATGTGCCATAAGATCACCACTTTTGCACCCCATAATAAAAGATACAAACCAACACCGACACCTAGACAACCCTTTGTTGCTCTCACTAGAGTGATGCTGGCGATAGGATCCAAGATAGAAAAGCGGTGATTTGTCGCTCACCGATACTGGTACAGTACAGGCCGGTAAAATATGATAGAAGTGAACTTTCAGAAACACATGCAGAGTAGAGCCCGACTGATGCCATATTTTTGGAAAAAACTACACCGATGTTACCGATGTTTTGGACCGATGTTTAATAATGAATTAAAATAATAATACATTTGAAAAAACCTCTAAACTTCAAATGTATTTTCTCTTTCAAGTAAACAAAAGAATACAACATCGACATCATTTACTTTTGTGGAATAATTCCATTTTCTGTCTTTCTTTTTTTGTTCCAGGCATATATCGGCATATATATCGGCCGATGTTACCGATATATCGGCCGATGTATCGGCGATATATCGGTACGAATATCACAGATATAACGGCCGATATATCGGTACGAATATCACCGATACCAATGCCGATATATCGGTATCGATATCGGCCGATATATCGGTACGACCGATATATTGGTCGGGCTCTACTGCAGAGAACAGGGCTTCCTGCAGACCTGTTTTGCCCTGGTGCCCATGAGAAAAGTATGTGCCTCCCGCCAGGCACACAACAATAATAATCATTTTACTCAGAAGAATTTTCTGTTGCTAGGCCTAATACATATGCTGTATAACAATGTTGGTGCCTTATCCTGGTTAATAGCTTGTGTCAGTTTGTTCATATAACGTGCATGTGGCGAGGGAAAGTAAAACCACTTTTAGAAAATGCACCAAAATGCACGTAGGATGCGTGTGACTCTTACTGTAAATATTTTCCCAGGGCTCTGACCCCAAATGTATGTAAACCACATCCACCATAGTCTATATGCTGGGTTTGTGGCAGTGGTGAAAAAAAAGATATATATTCACATTTTATTTTGTTTATTTAAAGTAAAGTTATCAATATGTAGAAAATCATCCATTTTTTACTTGTTTACAAGTAAAAGTTTACAATTTACTACTGACTAAAAGTACAAAATATTGGCTTGAAAATATACTGAAGAAATAAAAAATGAATGTCAATCTAGTCATTTCAAGTTTTCAAATGTTACAAGCTCTCAATATGATGCATCACAATGCATTGTGAGCTTGGAGATCAGCTATTTTACTAAATAATGACTCAGATGTCGGGCAAGGGTGATTAAAACATGTTTTTTAGTAATAAAAAAAGGAAGTAAAAGGGGTAGAAATAAAATTGGAAAATTTACAAATACCTCAAAGGTGCACTTAAGTACAAAATATCAATTCTTCTATACATTATCTGATAATTATAAATTAAATAATGCAGATGTTTAACAATAATTGAACTCTTGAGAATGAAAAATGAGAAATTAAACCACATGGCCCTGTTACCAGGTCTCCATTTAACTGGAGACCACCTGGAACCCCATCAAGGACCACTGGTGGTCCCTAGAACACTGGTTGAGAGAACAACTGCTTTAACTGAGAGGGAAAGCAAAGCCACATTTCAGTGTGAAAATGTGAGAAAATGCACGTATGAGGTGTGTGCATGCACATCTTGCGGCGTGTGCACTTCCAGCTGAACGTTCAGCATCTCTTACTGTAAAAACCTTCCCACGGCCCTGCTGGTGCCACACCATGTTAAATCTCCTGAGCCTGAGAACGTGCCGCATGTTTGAGTCCTGTTCATAAGAACCCATACTGCATGTCTCTTCTTACCTATACTTACTACTACCTTACATATGTACCGTAGGCTATAGGTGGCTGCGTTACTACTTGCCCATCGGGCCATGGCTCTTTAGGTGATTGGTAACGTACGCGGCTTGTATGTATGAGGTCCCGGGTTCGCCTCCCGGCCGACTACATTGGTGGCAGCGGTGGGATGGCGGTGTGTATGGGTCTCTACCCGGGCGGCACAGACCGAGTGTAGTCGATGGTCCCTCCCCCACCTGGAGTGGAGGTCCCCCCGGTCAGTCGAGCCTCGCTCCTGGCTGGCGCGCGTGGACGCGCTTCTAGGGGGGGGGGGGGGGGGGGGGGGGGGGGGGGGGGTGACTGTAGGCTATAGGTGGCTGTGTTACTACTTGCCCATCGGGCCATGGCTCTTTAGGTGATTGGTAACGTACATGGCTTGTATTTATGAGGTCCCGGGTTCGCCTCCCGGCCGACTACAATAGTCCCACGTTCCTGTCTGTGTGCCTAAAGACTATCAAAAAGGCAAAAAGAAAAAAATATATATGAAAGAAAGAAAACATGGTTCAATCACTTAGCTTGCCCAGCACTCTGAACTTATTTGCAGGTAGATTTCAGTCATGGGAAAAACTAAAGAGTGGAAAACATACTGTATTATGTTTACAATGATGCCTAATGTTTTGTCAAAGTCTTCATTTTCTCCACCATGGGGAGAAAGTATGTTTTGCTCTGTGTGTGTGTGTGTGTGTGTGTGTGTGTGTGTGTGTGTGTGTGTGTGTGTGTGTGTGTGTGTGTGTGTGTGTGTGTGTGTGTGTGTGTGTGTGTGAACCATTATCATTGCTGAGGGATGATAAACCACAGTAAAAAGGTGAATTTCCTGTGACGGTGGCACTTGCTGCTTTCTGATTGGCTGCTGTGCATTTAGACTACCAAATCATGACAACATAACTTCGCTTGCTGTTCTCTCAAAGTGTCCATCTTCCAACTGCTGTTCCATCCAGCTGTACAAGGAGGGCACTTTGAAAATACACAATATCTGAAAACGCGTACGCCTCAAAGTCAAACGCCGATTCGACTAAGAAATTCAACTCCACTGCAGTAGAAAACAGGGAACAGAAAACTCAGGGAACAGAAAACAGAACAAATTATTTCAACTAAAAAAACTCAACCCAAAATGGCTGAAGGTATCTACAGCGCTCCAGGGCCCACGGACAACGTTTATAAAACCCTCAGAGTTTCTGAACCAGGGAACAGAGCACAGCATGGAGGTAAAATACTACTAATACTACTTAATAATAATCTGTGATTTATGTGGCCAAACGATGAGACATACTGTAATAACAAGTTGTTGTTTTGCTGTGTCTGTTGTTGGTCCACCATTGATCGCTTTTAGCATCAATTTGACTAAGATATTCAACCCCACGACAATAGAAAACAATTACATTAAAAACAAAAAACAAACTCAGATTAATTTAACTAAAAAACTCAACTCAACAGACATCTACAGCATTCCAGGGCCCAGGGACAACGTTTATAACACCCTCAGAGTTTCTGAACCAGGGACCAGTGCACAGCATGGAGGTAAAATACTACTACTATACTACTTAATAATCAATGGCTTATGTGGCCAAGTCTGTGTCCTGTGTGATTTGTCTTTTAGTTCTTGAAAACGATGAGACAGAAGAGCAAGTTGTTTTTATTGTTGTTGTTGGTCCATGATTGATCACTTTTGGCACCAATGTGACAAAGAAATGCAACCCTACTTAACTACAATAGAAAAACAAACAAAATACAACTTGGATTAACACAGCTAAAAAACTCAACTCAACAGACATCTACAGCACTCCAGGGCCCAGGGACAATGTTTATAACACCCTCAGTGTTTCTGAACCAGGGACCAGTGAACAGCACAGAGGTAAAATACAGTAGCCTACTACTACTATATCACTTAATAATCGATTGTTTATGTGGTCAAGTATGTTGTTTTACTCTGTGTGTTGTTGGTCCAGGATTGAGCTCTTTTGGCACCAACTTGATTAAAAAAAGTGCAAGCCTACTGCTGTAGAAAACAATTTAAAAAACAAACTCAACTTAATTCAACTAAAAAACTCAACAGAAATCGACAGCGTTCCAGGCCCCAACAACAACGTTCATGAAACCCTCAGAGTTTCTGACCGACGGACCAGAGCACAGCACAGAGGTAAAATATTACTACGATACTAATAATCAATTGTTCATGTGGCCAAGTATGTTGTTTTACTTTGTGTGTTGTTCGTCCATGATTGAGCACTTTGGCACCAATTTGATTTAAAAAGTGCAAGTCCATTAAAGTAGAAAATAATAACTAAAAAAAACAACATCAACTTAATTCAACTAAAAAACTTAACCCAACAGACATTGACAGCGTTCCAGGCCCCAGCAACAACGTTCCTGAAACCCACAGAGTTTCTGACCGACGGACCAGAGCACAGCACAGAGGTAAAATACTACTACTACTACTACTACACTACTAGTACTACTGCTACTACTTGAAGTGATATTCCACTAAAAAAAAAAAAAAAAAAAAAAAAAAAGGTCTACTCACACTGAACAACCCAGACAGTATATAAGCTCCTTCCTATACAAACCAATTATACCTTAAAACTCAATTTTAACCATGACAGATAATTCGAAAACAACCCATCTGTTTTCTGGTGACTCATATTGTCCTCCTAATACATGAGAGGGCAATGGAATTTCTTTTACAGTTTTCATTTATTTTTAAAAAACTGTTTTATTCATTTGGGTGGGTATACCAAAATATTTTAAAAATAAATGAACTGTAAATGAAACTCCACGACCCTCTCACGTATTAGGACAATATCAGTCACCAGGGGAAAAAAAAGAAAAAAGATTTTTTTTTAAAATAATCTGTCAAGGTTAAAATTGAGTTTTAAGGTACAATGGGTTTGTATAGGAAGGAGGCGGATACGCTATAATGAACATCAAATATCTAAATACTGAACATAGTAAAATATAAACTGGGTGTTCACATTAGACCTGGTAGACCATAAAATGATAAAAAGTTTTTTTGAAAGTGGAATATCCCTTTAAATCTAGCTATCTAGGTGCAGGTCCTTCTCAAAAAATTAGCATATTGTGTAAAAGTTCATTTTCTCCCATAATATAATACAAAATGTGAAACTTTCATATATTCTCCATCGATTGTGCTTTAAGTGAAGTATTTAAAAACATTTTTTGTTTTAATCCTGATGATTATGGTGTACAGCTCATGAAAACCCCAAAATCTTATCTCAATGAATTAGCATATTTTTACGAGGCCACTAAAAAAATATGTTTTAAACAAGAAATGTTGACTATCTGAAAAGTATATTAATGTGTGCAGTTAACACTTGGTCTGGACTATTTTTTAACAAATTATTTCATCAATGGGGCGGGGCATGGAGGTGATCAACCTGTGGCACTGTTGAAGCGTTATGGAAGCCCAGTTTTGCTTTGATAACGGCCGTAAATTAAATTGTATTGTTCCGTCTTATGTCTCACACCTTCCTCTTGACAATACAACCCAGATTCTCTGTTGGGTTAAAGTCAGGACAGTTGGCAGGTCAGTTAAGCGCAGTAATACCATGGTCAGGACAGCGGTTAGTAGTAGTTTTGGCTCTGTGGGCAGGTGCCAAATCGAGCTGGAAAGGAAAATTAGCATCTCCATGAAGCTTGTTAATATTCTGAAGCACAAGGTACTCTAAAAAGATGGCTGTGTTGAGACCACTGTTAAGTTTTCACTGTCAGTGAATCAACACCAGCCGATAACATTGACTGGAGCCTGGACATGGCAAAAACACATGATTTAGGCCATGTTATTGGCTGAAAACTGAAAACTCAGCCATCCTTTTAGTACCTTGTGCTTCGGTATGTTGACAAGCTTCATGGAGCTGCTAATTTTCCTTTCCAGCTCGATTTGGCACCTGCCCACAGAGCCAAAACTACTACTAACCGCTGTCCTGACCATGGTATTACTGCGCTTAACTGACCTGCCAACTGTCCTGACTTTAACCCAACAGAGAATCTGGGTTGTTTTGTCAAGAGGAAGGTGTGAGACATAAGACGGAACAATACAAATTAATTTATGGCCACTATCAAAGCAAAACTGGGCTTCCATAGCTCCTCAACAGTGCCACAGGTTGATCACCTCCATGCCCCGCCCCATTAATGAAATAATTTGCTCAAAATTAGTCCAGACCAAGTATTAACTGCATACATTAATACACTTTTCAGATCAGTCAACATTTCTTGTTTAAAACATATTTTTTAGTGGTTTTGCAAAAATTATGCTAATTCATTGAGATAGGATTTTGGGGTTTTCATGAGCTGTACACCATGATCATCAGGATTAAAACAAAAAAAGTTTTTAAATACTTCACTTGATGCACAATCGATGGAGAATATATGAAAGTTTCATGTTTAGTATTATATTATGGAAGAAAATTAACTTTTACACAATATGCTAATTTTTTGAGAAGGACCTTTAAATCTAGCTATCTAGGTGATGATCCAGTCTTTTCCATGACACTCATAGTGTGTCTTATTTATACAGTATATAGGGAGTAGAGAGTATACAGGGTTTGATGAGTAAGACCATAGTGATAATACAATGACAATGATTTAATTGAAACATTATTGATTTCACGCAATAGCCGTTGTGGTGTTGGTGCAACCAAATTGCAGTGTATCTCTCGTCAATGCTTTACTGGATGTATTTAATGCTACCTTTGCATTTATTCACCGGCAGTCATATTAGCAACATAATGCATGAGCTCTGCCATATTGTATAAAATAATATTGATAATGTGTCTGATGTTTATTTGCAGGATTTAAGATAAATTGTGTGAAAGTTGCTGCAGTGTGGTTGTGTCTTCTACTGGCTTTCATCATTGTCCTGATCATAGTGAGAATAATTTTATAAACTATCATGATGTTTCATATTTAAATCACTGTATATTTGTACAATCCATGCTATTCGAGATTTCTCGTGGAAAACTTAATCCATATGCCATACATGCGACTCAAAACAACGATTAGATTAAAGGACCACTCCACTCTTTTCAACAGCCTTCATATAATAATTGGTTATGACTAATATTGACAATAAATTTGTCCTACTAAGTCTATGTTTCACGGGAGGGCTGTGGGCAGTTCAGGAGGGTCTGCGCCAATAAAATACAGGACCAGGCTCAGATCCGATTATCCATTAATAACACTGACGCGTTTCGGTCAAAGCCTTCATCAGAGAAATATGAAACAGAGTCTACATTGCTTCATATATAGAGTACAAGTAATCTTCCCCACCTGTGTAGGGGGAAGGTGCTTGGTTACCAATTACATGGCGTAAATAACAATCATTAAATATTCACAGAACTTCAGAACAACAGAATCGAACAATCACAGTTGATGGAATTACCAGCATCGTTTCACTTTTCATACAGTGTGTCAATGTTTCATATTGCTCTGATGAAGGCTTCGGCCGAAACGTGTCAGTGTTATTAATTGGATAATCGGATCTGAGCCTGGTCCTGTATTTTATTTGGTGTGCTGCTTCTTCCACTTTTGGTGGACTGTACATCCATTATCAGCTCATTAATGTGACACAAGTCCCCTATATAAACTGCAGGCTCTTTTTGCTTCTTCATTGAACGGGACACAAAAGAAACGATCCTTGCAATGATGATCCATACATATACCCCAATTATAGATCATCATCATGACAGTATCAAGACAGAGAGATGAGTTTCACAACAGACTCTGTGGTCAGTGAAACATCTGTTTTTCTTCATTGTACAGTATAATATGATCATATATGTCATTATAAACAGTAACTAACATTATATTTTGTTGTTAGAGTCCGAGGGATTGTGTGGATTGGATTGAGCAGAGAGAGCGAAGGAGAGTGGAAGTGGATGGATAGAACACCACTTACTGCACCAACGTAAGACTTCACCTTCATTATTCTACTATGCATTTTATGGAAGCATTTTACTTACATATCATCAAATGCATTGTCATCAAATTATTCCCTCTTATGTTATGTTTATTATCATCTAATTATTCCCTCTTCATTCCCTCTTAATTATATTGAATAATAATGCACAATCACTGCAGCCATATCCATTGTCCTCCATTTATCCAGTTAATTTAAATGAAACTGGCATAATATATTTGAAGTCATGAATCCAAAGCAAAACATTCAAAGAAAAACATTATTGTGAAGCTATATTAATTAATTAATTAATTAATGGACCACTTTCCAACACAACTTCATATAATAGGCCCTCACTGATGAACATTATAAAATGCCACTACTTTTTTCTACTCAGACAGTGTATCACAGGAGGGCTGTGGGCAGTTCATAAACCCGTTCTCCAATGACATCATCATACGGCAGATTTTTTTCTAAAAAATATTTTATATTTTATTATCGCGAGAACGATGGCTGCCATTTCTGCATTGCTATTTTTCAGGAACAGAAAGCCTGCATTTTTGTTGGCTTGGCCCATCAATGATGTCATTGGAGGACAGCTTTCTGAACAGCCCACAGCCCTCCAATGAGACACAGACTGAGTAGAAAAAATAGTGGTATTTTATCATGTACATTAGTGAGGACCTACTATTATGAAGATGGTCCTTTAAATGTTCCTACTTCTACAGATATTGGAAAGATGGTGAGCCTAATAACAAAGAAGGAGAAGACTGTGTGGAATACTACAATGGAGAATGGAACGACAAAACATGTGGGTCATCAAACTATTGGATTTGTGAAATGGTTATCTAGTGTTATGCTTTATCTAGGTAGTAGGTATGGGCATGAGTTATGTGCAAGACCTTATTAACTTGTGGTGCATTGCAATCGAACTGCGGATTCACTCCCAATCTTCCGCCGCAATCTGAAAACACAAGATCAGATTCCATCTAAGCCCATATCACTTGCAGTAGTGCTTGCCCTAACCTCAACCTCCTTACAGGTGTAGGCAAAGGCTTAAATTATGTATCTTTATGCATTTTATGTAGACTTGCACTTGTTTTTGTAAACATAGCACTGTAGTTTAAATATGCACAGTAAAACAATACTGTTACATTCTTAGCTTATGCATACTTTGTATGCAAGTACGCATGTAAGTTGCCCTGAATTAAGAGCATCTAATAAATGCCTAAATTGTAAATGGTACTTCCTAAATCTACTATTTTGTTTAATGTTCCCCCAAGAATACACATGCTAGGATTAATGCAGATACATTTTTGTTATTCGGATAAAGGAGAGACAATAATGTAAGAGGTAATAAATTAAGTTTCATCAGTTTCATTTTACATCACATCACATCACACCACACATCACATTAAGTCTGGCCACCTGGTGGACAAAATTCGTTGCCACAGAGAGATTAATTGCTGACAGGCTAATGATGCCTTGTCATTCCCTGGCACTGCACCATGTAAAACTCTAGCATTATGTCAAGACAAGAAAACAGTGGGTGAAATATTTAATATTATACTACAGAGAGTTGTTTGAAGTAAGCTCTCACGGTGTGTGCTGAAATGGCCATGACAGCACACCTAGACCTTTATAGAAGATTTGAGGTTTAATCAATATGAATGATATGAATCTTATGACATCTTGTTCTAGTGAAACTTGCATTGGCAATGCAAAAGTTTCTTTTCTCATGCCAATAAAGATCCTCTGTTAATCTTGGTGAACAGTACTTTCAGGCTTGAAGTGTACACTTGAAGCTGAAGTGGCGTCAGTGTAGATAAGACATGCCAAGGGGGTCAGCACTGAAATCTCTCATGCATGTCAGGAGCTCTTGAACTTCCTGCTCATGCGTTTTCATCCTTTATGGCTGGCATTCAACATCATGCTTCTTGTGGCAATGATCCTGGCAGTTGACAGGTTCCCCAATAATCTGGCAAACACTTCCCATAGAGCTGCGCAGTGACGTCACCGCCCCTGTTCCGGAAGTCTTTTCCCAATTCATTTTTCTCATAGACTTTTTGAAAATAATTTATATCAAGACGATTACGCCGCGGACAAAGCCAACTCGAGTCGTGACGAATCATGATGACACACACAAACTTTTGGGACAATAAAATAATTTCTAAGATGAAAAACGAAACAAAAAGTCTTGTATCATGCCGTTTTCTACTTTTTCCCAATTATATATTATATGAAGATATTGTGTTTGTTGTCATGATTTGTCACGACCTGAGTTGGCTTTGGCCGCAGCGTAATCGTCTTGATATAAATTATTTTCGAAAAGTCTATGAGAAAAATGAATGGGGAAAAGACTTCCGGAACAGGGGCGGTGACGTCACTGCGCAGCTCTATAGTCATGGTTGTAAAATAGGCCATCAGTCCACTCAACCTGGGCATTTCTTGAATGACATGCATCAATATTTTGGACAAGAGGGTCAGACAGGATCAGACTGAAGTCTTCCGTGTCAGTGCACAATTACAACCACCAATCCTCAAAGATTGGTGAGAGCTCAAGAATCATCAGACCGGCCCGTTTTGCCGCGAATTTGGCCCAGCCCGGCCCACCACAACCAGTGTGCAGATAAGCATACACTATAACGGTATAAGTATTGGCCATTCCGATCGTTTCGTCTGTAATACACTTAGATCTCCTGACTTACCAGGGACGTCCTTGAAGTGTTTCACACACTTCTGCAGGGTCTTGAAGGCGTCTTGGACGGAGCGCTCCACCTGCTCAGCGTCAACGCTGGACAGAGGGTCTCCTAGCCAGCCCTCATGCCAGCGCAGCCAGTCAGAGGAGGTGGTCCACAGCTCTCTGAGCGGCTGGAAGTCCTTCGTCAACTTCTGCAGACGGTCATACTGCAACACACCGAAGAGAGGAAGGAAGTAGAATAGTTACTTGGTTTGCAAAATCTGGCAAAGAGTGTAAAGTAACTCTAACTCATTTTGTCCTGAAAAGAAATAAGAAATCTAGAAGAATGTAATTGACCACCGACCCCAATCTTTAAATATAAGGGAACACAAAGAACCAAAAATTTGAGAGCCAGCGAGATCCAACATCGACTATGGTATATTATGGTATATTATGGATGGAGTATATTAATGACATTGGAAAACGTTGAACATGGGTAAAATGCCCAACTAAGTCCCAACTAAGTGTCCAACTAACTGGCAAAGATTTTACGCCTGATCTGGCCCTGAAATATTGAATGAGGTCCGGTTGGGCCTGGTTTGGGTTTGGGCAGAATTTGGGAACTCTATACAGAGTTAAGGTGAAACTGCAGTAAGCACCATCTTTCATACTAGATAAACACACAAACAGACAGAACAGAACCATTGAGAACTCAAATAGCCAACAACAGCAGTATACGTGTGGTCAGTACCCAACACATTTTATAGAGCTCTTACTTTGACTGGAGTCTGGGTCAGTGGAGAGATGAGCTGTGAGTAGAGTCCAGGATGCTGCTGCTCCAGGACTGGGTTAGTCAGCTCTGGTTTTGGCCTGGTTTAAACCTGTAATGCTAGACCTGCACAAAAAAAAAACAAAAAAAAAAAAACGCAGGCCTAATTTGAATGTATTGGGTGTTTAAATCTAGAATAGTAACACAGGCTATAGCAGGCTGTTGTAGGCCTTTCTGGGGTATTAATTAATGGGGGGTAATGGGGTATTAATTTCTGGGGCCCTAAAATTAATATCAACAGCTTTAGGCCTATACTGTCCAATAAATTGATATGGAGGTGTTGCTTTGTTTAAAAACGTGTCCCGTTTCATGTCTGACCACAACACGACATGCATATTATAGCCTGCAACTGTTAACCTGACATTAAAGTTACTTACCTGTAGTTTGTGTATGGAAGTGTGGATATAGTGAAACTACAAACCCAACCTGTCACAACAAGACAAATATAATGTACAGTATAGCCGACATACCCCAGGGGTTGACACTAAGGTCTCCGAGGCACTTGCCCATCGGGCAAGTGCAGGTCAGGTTCTACTTGCCCTCAGGTCATGGTCACTTGCCCCCCAAAAATATATTGTAAATTTTGCATTTAAGTTTCACCAGATGTAACTCTTGAGAACGTAAAAATGAAACCAAATGGACCCTTGCGGGTCCATTTGGTTTCATTTTTACACTCTCAAGAGTTAAAATTCATCATCTTAATTAGCCCAGGTCTACACAACTAGAGAATGTAGAAGATTAGGTCAAATTTGCCTGTTTTGTTTCCCAAATCCAGCCTGGAATTGTGGATAGCTAGAAAGCAGGGAAAGACACAGAGGCAGAGTGCCATTACTGCTTTCAAGACAAATTTATCTTGTGTTGTGTTATAGTGCACTAAGTTGCACACTTGCCCGATCGGGCAACCAGGTAGCAGTCTTCACTTGCCCCACCATTTTTCTTACTTGCCCCGGGCAAGTGGGCATGTTAGTGTCAAGCCACATACCCCCTCCTCCACATACCTTATTTCCACACATTAACGTTGACTTATTTAAGCCACCTGGCTGGCTGACTCAAGTCAAATCTCGGTTTCCAACAAATACAAAGTTGGACGCTGTCCATCTGGGTGGATAGGCCTATTCAACTTTAATCTAACTTCACCGCAGTCTATGACCGGAGAGGAGGAGGAGGAGGTTGACGCCAGCAGATGGCGCCATAAACCCATGGAAATAACTCCTCATAGAAAAGAAAAACAGCAACAGCACCCAAGTTGTTATAGGATCCTGACTATTTTAATCAAAGCAAAGAACACCAACATGTGTCATTCTAAAGTTGTAATTACTTTTAAACCTGGAATTACAGGTTACAATTAGGTTTAAACCTGTAATGTTATGTTAGACCTGCACATAAAAAGCAGGCCTAGTTTGAATGTAGGTTATTGGGTGTTTAAATGTAGAATAGTAACACAGACTATGGTAGGCTGTTGGAGGCCTTTCTGGGGTATGGATTTGGGGTCCTAAAATGAATATCAACATCTTTAGGCCGATACTGTCCCAATAGATTGATATGGAGGAGGGTACGATTGTGACAGACAGTTCTGCTGTCACAATATGCCCCCAATCACAACATGGTTTCGTTTAGATTGTTTTATTTCATCTGGCAACACTCACATGGTTTCTTTGGTCCATTTCATCCAGAGAGCATGCAGACGCAGTTTTGCTTTCTTTATTTCCAGCCACGACAGTAGCAAACATTCCAGCTGACTGACACTGGCCTTGTGTGTCAGTGCAGCCCTGGTGAGAGTGGCACTTCCTGTTAGGCAGCACATGCGTTCAAAAATAAAGGCTCCTTTTTCTAGCGTGCCATGAGCAGCACCTTTCAAATTAAAAGCTCCATTTTTGCGAAATTCAAGGTCTGTTACAAGGTAGAGATTCAAATTCAAACACAGATTTCGTACCATCATGGCATCTATCTTAGTAGTTGCCATGGTTTGTCAGTAAATGAGACAAGACAAAAAATTGTAAGACAAAATTCAAAGAGTATTATTATTTAGGCACCAGAATAAAGGTATGCACAGGCTTAACAGTTTCAATGTAACAGTGAAATTAAGCTCCAACACAGTCTGTTCCACACAGGATTATCCACCCACAGGAAGCGAGAGACCAACAGATGGAACAATAAACCAAATAAACAATGGGGATAATTAACCCATAATAACAAGAATCTAGCAGGAGCTCTAAGGGTAACTAAGTGTTCCAACTGCCTGCTTGTAATAAATAGGCCTTAATTTACTATTATGTTAGCGTTTTATATAGGCCTAAGTCTTTGAGTGATGTTTTCTGTAATTGGCTGCCATTGGGAATAATGGTTTGCGACCCGCATAGGGTCAAGCAAGGGTCCATTTGGTTTCATTTTTACGCTCTCAAAGAGTTACATCTGGTTAACCAACTTTCCATATTTAACAGGAACTCTCTCAAGGACTACTGGTTGAAAACCATGGTACCCTTTCACAGGCCGGTCAGAGTCAGCCAAAGGGCCACATTTGCCCCCCAGGCCGCATAATGCCTACGTATGTGGGTTAGACCAATAATAAACTCCCAAGATTACAATAGTTGGATTGCCCTTCTGACATGAAAATCGTGCATGTGTACAGCCCGGTCTCACAGATAGTAGTAAACTACACAGAATGCCACCTACGAATTGATTGCATACACTACTAGTTAAAGCAAAAATCTGTGAATATGTACGTGGGCGTGTTTTTGACAATCACAGAAGTGGCTAGTTGGGGGTGGGGCCGTTTGGGTTTTATAATATTTACTATTCTGTCCCTAACATATCGCAACTCGGACGCGGCTGAGTCGGCTCTGCCGACCATCACAATGCTCAGCGCGGCAATTCGCTCGGCTAGCGCCTCGCTCAGTGGCGCTTCTCATGGTCGGCAGAGACGGCGCCGCTCATTTTCAGTGGAGTATATGCAAGTATAATATGCATGGATTTATTGTAGGCGAATATGCACAGATTTTTTGCGTTTTCTAGGCGAGTATGGACGGATTGGCACGTCCGTGCATATTCGCCTAAACCTCATGAGACTGGGTTGATGTGCAGTATGTCGATGAGTGTTCAGACATGTTTGTAGTGGTGCAGGCTGCATGATAACAGTGATAAGATTAGATTAGCCATGCCTGTGCATGGCCTAAATCACTTTGTGCTGATGGCTTTGAAAAGTGAAATTAATCCGACGTACAGGGCCAGCCCGAGGCTAATAGAACTAATAATATAGCCTACCAACTCAAAACTATGTGTAAATTATCATACTAGTTTGTATTGTGTCACAGGCTATAATATGGCCTGTTAATTCACTAATTCAAATTATAGAATGCTATTGGAGATTTTCTTAAGTAATTTCCTGAATTTTGCTACACCAGCATCAATAGTGCGCACAGTGTCGCACGTTTGGTAGGCGTACTTGCTCACTCATTATTTAATTAGGGCGGCTGTGACTCAGGAGGTATGCAGGTCGTCCAATGGCCTGTGGGTCGGCGGTTCGAATCCCGGCTCCTCCTGTCTACATGTCGAAGTGTCCTTGGGCAAGACACTGAACCCCAAATTGCCTGCAATGAGTTGGTCAGTGTGAGCTGGCCACCATTGCTGTGTGAATGTGGGAAGTTTAGGACACTGGCGTCGACTGTTCCATGCTCTACTTCCCAATGTATGATATGAATCAATGGACCATTGTAAAGCGCTTTGAGTACTTGGAAAAGCGCTATAAAAATGCAAACCATTACAATTATTTGGACAGCATCATCATAGTATCACTGAACATGCTGTTGTTGTTTTCAATGAAAAATAGGTTATAATTAACTTTGTCTCGATTTCTCATTCCCAGAACCCTATTATGCAATATATTTTGGATCTGTACATGTTCACAGTACTATGAGTCAACTGGTCTCCCAATATACACTCCCAGGGCCATTAAATAATTAAGCTGGGTCATTGACTGTCACTTCCCATCAATCAGCTATCAGCTCACTCACACACTGCTGGCTGGGGGGGGGGGGCACAGTATGATACCGGAGCATTTTTCTTCCCATCGTGTAACATAATATCTGTGCACACGCATCAATTATGACATATAGGTGTGTGATATTGACTTGCATTTCATAACTAAGGGATTGTTTAAAATACAAAGACAAATAAATGCAAACTGTCTACAAACTTGCAGTAATGTACTGCATCATGGACTTTTAGGGTTATTTTACGACACAAAATGAAGACTCTTAGCAATCACACGGACACTCAAACTCAGAGGCCTCCCTAGCTCAGGGGCCCCGGGGCTAATCCTCCCCTGGGCTTAGCTATAGTCATAGGTGAATTCAGTATGGAACACTTAACATAGAGTGTTTTTGTTTGCTTTGTTTTGTTTGTGTAGCAGGTAGCTACACAAACATGTGGGAGACCCAGGTTCGAATCCCGGGCGTTACATTTGTTTTTCCATTATATTCTTGAAAAGTTATAGCTATAGAAGTCATTTTTCTCGCATTAATACAAAATTAAATTGAAACATTAATGATGTCACTGGCATGAAAGTTTCTGACAGTCCTCAGTGGTCTTATTCATCATCTCTCCTCAGCTTCATCTTCTTGGTGTTCATCTTTGTGGATTAGACATTATTAATACCTTTGTGGTTAGTGGATAGTGGGGGATTATGGGTCTTGCTTACTGTATATGCGTCAACTACTTGCCAGGGGCCCGGAATTGAACCTGGGACCTATATGTTGACCTGGTGCATGGACTGTTATGTGACACTTTTGCGACACTTTTACTTTTAACAGTATGTACAGCATACCATAGGCCTACTCAGCATACTAAAAGATTACTAAACGGTTCCACTTGACTTGACAGCTGATAGAGCTCAGTCTGCAGCAGACCGTTACGCTTGCAGTCCCGTCCCCCCCCCCAGCCCAAAAATTTGTGAAAAACTCCTGGCGGAAAATCTAGTGCTTTTTTGCTGGTGAGTTGGGGCGAAATTGGTTGACAGGCAGCAGAGATATGTTTTTTAACTAATTTTTCCTCCTATAATGGAGTCCTCCTTCCTTCCTAGAAAGGCTCATTGGTAACCAAATGGACCCTTATAGATCTGTAACTCATGAGATCGTAAAATGAAACCAAACTTATGAGAGCGTAAAATGAAACCAAATGGACCCGTAAGGGTCCATTTGACCGGGCCAAATTTTTTGTCCCAGTCCAGCCCTGTTGAAAACCACTACTCTAGCGCATTCTATTTTGGCAGTTGGCAACACTGGTCCCGACCGATAGTTTTAGATCTGCCTTCGAGAGAAAACCTGTGACCGAGACTAGGTTTGGGCCTAATTATTAAATACTTCATGCAAAGTATGCAAACGGGCAAAAATAGGCTATACAATTTAGTTATGGCTGAAGAATTCTGATGAATTTTACGGGGGCAGCTGCTGGCCCAGCGGTCCAGGCGAATGCCACATATAGTCACTGGCCTAACACGGTTAAAGGGGAAGTCCACCCATTTTCAACATTCTAATATGTCATTAGTATACCCTAGAGGTGCTGGGTGGACACGATAGAAAAGTTACCCCATTCTGTGTTCCCAAGAAAAGGAGGTCTGAAGAAAACCACTAACATGGTGAAACATCTTGATGACATCATCAAGATGTATTTTCACCATGTTAATGGATTTCTTTAGACGCTTCTTTTTTCTGAGAGTGTACAAATCATTTGGGTGGAATTCCCCTTTAAGACGACCTTTGCCACATGTCTCTGACCTCTTCCCCTTCTCTCCCACTTTCCTGTCTCTATAATAATCAATCACTATCAATAAAGACACCTCTTAAAATAGAGATGAATGTACTATATGTATCAACATGATAAATGAAGGACCATTGCATGATTATTTCTAGATATCACAAACATTGACTCTTAAAGGGATATTTCACTTTCAGAAAAAAACCTAGTCATCATATCATCTAGGCCTACGTACTCTACCTAAGTCAATTTGGAATTAAGATACTTAATTTTAGTTGCAGCGCCTATACTTCCAAAAAAAACAAACATTCTAATCATCAGAAAACACTCTTTTTTTCTGGCGACGTGAATACTCCTAATGTGTGAGGGGCCGTGGAGTTTCGTTTAGCGTTTTCATGTATCTTTAAAACATTGAAAACAATGAAAAGTGTAAATGAAATTTCACTGCCCCTGAATGAATATCAAAATATAGCTATTTGATTACTGAACGGAGTAATTTAGAGGCTGTCTGGGATGTTCACATACGTAAGGCTGAGTAGACGATAATATCACAAAGAGTTTTTTTTAAAGTAAAACATCCCTTTAAGTAACCTTAAAAAAGTATAGACATTTCCAGTTCATTTGCTTTTGATTTTATTTGCTCAGTATGCTAACTAAACTCCAACAGCTGGATAACACCAACAGCTGGAGGTAGGAGGAGCTATACGGCCCCTTAAAAAAGATCTTTTTTAAATATATTTTCTTTTTAGATATTTTTTTTTCTTTTTACAATGCAGAAACAAAAGTTAGTTTTTTTTTTCTTCTTTTTTCAATGCAGGAAAAAGTGGTATATATAAATATATACATATCTCTTGGTACGCTGGTCGTCTGTACATACAGAAACAACTTTTAACTGTCTTTATGTTGTGCAAGTTATTCCTGTGGGCGATAATCTGTCGTGTCCCGGGGATGCAGAAGTCTTCTCCTTGGATCATTCCGGACTGGCATCGAACGTGCGGCGCGCTTACGCAGGAGCCACGGAGGACGTGGACGAGGCAGCCGACGAGGCGTCGCTGACTTCCTCCTCGGCGAAGGGGTTCTTCCCGCAGAACAGGGTGGTGATCATGCACTCGCGGAACTGCTTGTTCATGCACACGTAGAGCAGCGGGTTGTAGATGGCCGCCGTTTTGGCGAAGAAGGCCGGGACGGTCATGAAGAGGGGGCCGAAGGAGGCGCCCTGGTTGTTGAAGATCCAGACGGCCACGGAGGAGTAGGGCACCCAGCATATCAGGAAGGCGAAGCCCATCATGATGCACATGCGGGTGACCTCGCGCTCGGCACGCTGCGTGGTCTCCGACTCCTGCTGGGCGGCGGCGGCCGCCTTGACCGCGCAGACCAGCTGGCCGTAGCAGAAGAAGATGACGACCAAGGGGATGGTGAAGTGGCAGCAGAACATGTAGATCACGAAGGTGTCGTTGTTGAGGCCCTCGGCATTCGTGTAGTAGTCGATCCCGCACGAGCACTGCATGCCCTCGGGGATGTAGCGGGACCAGCCCACCAGCGGGGGGACGGAGCAGGCGAACGCCATAATCCAGGCGAAGACCAGGCCCATGATGGAGTGCTCCTCGGTGAAGCGGAAGTTGGAGATGGGCTTGCAGACGACCAGCCACCTCTCCACGGACAGGACGACCAGAGACCACAGGCCCACTTGACCGCCGTGAGTGGCCATGAAGCCCTCGATGATGCAGCCCAGTTTCCCCAGGACGAAGTAGCCGTTCATGGAGGTGTAGATGGTGGTGGTGAAGCCGCCGATGATCATCAGCAGGTCTCCCACCGCAAGGTTGAGCAGGATGTAGTTTAAGGGGGTTCGCAGCTTCTTGTGTTCGATGGTGACGTAGAGCGTGAGGAAGTTGATGGGGAAGCCGACTAAGATGAGGAAGAACATGTAGGCGCCCAGGACGGCGTAGGCCGCCGGGTTGACCAGGTAGTACTGGGGATACTCGTAGGGGCTGCGGACGATGCCCGTGGCGTTGGACATGGGGACGTAGAACCCATCTCCCTCTGTGCCGTTCATGGTTGCGGTCTAGCGAGTGCAATCAATCAGGCCGCGGTGGTCTCTTCGCAGGCTGAACAGAACCGTGGCGATGGAGGCGAGCCTTGGGAGTGGAGGTGCGTGGGAGCCACTTTGGCTTTTAAAGGCCCACGTTGGATTAATTCACTTTCCAGAGCTGTCAGCACAGAGTGATTTAGGCCACGGCTAATATTGTAATCCATATTCGGTTCTTACTGTAATCCAGTCACCACTGCAAACATGGCTGAACACTCATTAAGGTATCAAGGTTATACATACCTGCCTATATGTTTGCTTAAACAAAAGCAGAATTATTGTTTTGTCATTTAGGTGTTTACTAAGTGAATCATTTTCAACTTGCTCAATTTGGGCATTGCCTATATTTCATCATATACTTTGTTTATAATTCCTCATTTCCATAATCAGCCCAGACCTCCATCCACAACTTTCCTACAACCCATAGGTCTTTGCGTTTGTGTGTGCAGAAGTTCCTGTTATCTTGTGAATCGTTGCCAGATTTGCAAGAGAAACAAGTGGCCAAGTATATGAAATCAAGCAAAATGAAAATAGCTGATCTACAAGCTCACAGCAACCACTCTACAATAGGACCAAAGTATCCTACGGTCAGTTGAATAACCTACTTTTAAATCTCCATACCTCAATATATAAATGTTTGTGTGTGTTTAAACAGTTTAATATCGTGATTGTTATAACGGGACCATCCCAGTCGTTCACAATCAAAGATGGGATGAGGTTCAGCACTTTGTTTTTAAACTGTTGGATGATTTTCTCACAGAATTTTCACAATGTTTCTCAACATTCAAATGCAAGGAATTTGGTGATGTCATCATCTACAGTCCATAATATAATCAAAATGAAAGAATCTGAAGAACTTTCTATACTAAAGCGACAAGGCTGAAAACCAACACCGAACACTTGTGACCTTTGATCCCTCAGGCGGCTCTGCATTAAAGACTGACATCATTGTGTAAGAGATATTACTGTGTGGACTCAGGAACACTCAGAAAACCAGTTTACAAACCAGTTTAAAACTCTACCATGCTTGAGTTTTAAAAACTCTACCAAAGCATTTGAAAAACAACCAGAAAAGCCGTCTCTGGGTCCAATATAATTTGAAATGGTCAGACACAACGTGGAAAAATGTGCTGTGGTCTGATGAGTCCACATTTTTTTTTTTTTTTAATTATAGATGTCATTTGCTCTGGGCAAAAGAATAAAGACACTATCCAGATTGCTCAGGTACTGTATAATAAGGCCTTGACTCATGCCAGTGAACTGAATGTCAGTCAGTATTAATACATTCTTTATGTGATGAAAGATATTTCAGTTTATTTCGAGGAAGAAAGGTTTTCTCTTTGTCTGCCTAGCTCACTGCTTGCCTATATTAATCACAATATTATCATGTGTTTTCAAAAGCTGCAATGTATAAGAGGGGATTGCTACATATCCATTGGACATATTAGCGACTTTAAGCCATATGATGGCAACAGGAACTCGATCCGTGGTCGATAGATACTGTACATCTGCTTGCCGTAGCAGCCGTTCCTACTACAGCAGAACCTACACTTTAACATAGTGTCCACAACGCATGTTTGACACACGCTGCATAGACGTGCCACTATGGTAACCTGTCGCCATTGTGGATGGCTGTTTGCTTAAAAGGATCCCTGCCTAATAAGACAAATATGCTTTAAAACACTATACTTGCCTTCTATAACTGAAATAAACCAATAAAAACACCAATGGCATCTTATTTCTTTCATAAATAGAGAATCTTTCACTCAACAGGAGGTGCTCTAGTCGCAGGATGATGATGTCACAGAGCATGTTCATCCATATATTACATAGAGCTAGATCACATGTGACATCATCACCCTGCACCAGGAGCAGTTCCTGTTGAGTGAAATATTCTCTATTTATGAAAGAAATAAGATGCCATTGGTGTTTTTATTTGTTTATTTTAGTTATATAGGGAAAGTATAATGTTTTAAGTGATGTTTATCTTATTAGACAGGGATCCTTTTAAAGATTTTGACAGCTACAGCGATTGTGTCATAGCAGCCGTACTTCCGGTAAGGGGTGCTGTTCTGAAAATGCAGCAGCTTAAAGTGCCTATTAGCATTTCAGTGGTACCCTAGCCTGGTCTAGCCCTCAATGATTTTGGCCTTGGGGGGCGGGGGTGTCGTGGGATACCCACGGCGGAAGTGCTGTGCTCTGATTTGATCTCACTAACGTGTCGTCATCTCCGGCCCCTCCCACGCCCGTCCACTGCTGTTCTACGTCACATCATTTAGAGCGACGCCCACCCCGGAAGGTTGACACGCCCCTCAAGGCCACTTTCCAACGCGCGTTAGTCCAGGCTTTCCGTTTTCGCGCAAGGCGGACGAAAATGAAAGCCTGGGTGTCGAGGCTAGTGGTACCCCAACATCAGGGTCTAAATGTCTCAGTGGATGACTAATTGACTATTTAGACCACCTCCAACCACTGCATTCTACTGCATTGTTTTATTTGTTTAATTTATTAAAATTTAAGTTACGTATTTGCATTTTACACTGTAAACAAAGGACACAGTGTGCAGGCTCCAACCTGATCCCAATATTAGACTTCCGGTTTGGGTGGTGGATGCCAGTTTGTGCAACTTCTCCTAATTTTTTGCATTAAGTTTGTAGGTAAACGCGTCGCTCTAACTATGCAAGTCTGATATGTCTGATATGATGATATGGATCCCAGTGGTGCATTTTGCCATTAACACATAAACCATTAACGCATAAACAAACAAACAAAATCTGTAAAGTGATCTGGTAACAATGTATGCATTGTCAAGATCTTATTTTATATATATATATATATATATATATATATATATATATATATATATATATATATATATATATATATATATATATATATATATATATATATATATATATATATATATATATATATATATATATATATATATATATTTTTTTTTTTTTTTTTTTTTTTCAAATAAAAAGTAAGATATGGGTATATGGGACCAACAGCCCAAGCCCAACGCTGTTGTCCCAACTATGGTTATAGTTAAATGGAACCATTTCCTCAGGGGTGATCTTAACACCCAAGTACTTCAATACTCCATGAATGATTGGGGGTATTGACTATGGGACTTTGGGCTCCATTTTCGTCACCGCTTAACTTCTTTGCCTTTTTAAACTATTAAAAAAGAACATTTGCCTTTTTAAACTATAAAAAAGAACATTTTTCAATAGTTTAAATGGCCAGCCTACAAGCTCATAAATGTGTCACGTTGAACTATTCCAAAAAGTTAAAAAAAAAAAAAAGAAAAAAAAAAAAAGGGTTTAGGATAAGGGGTTTAGGATACAGGGTTTAGATGGTAACGAAAATGGAGCCCTTTTCTTTCTTCTGGATTAAAGAACATTAATACTGACTTTTGAGTTATTCCTTGACACAGAGAAATCTCTCCAAAGTGTTGAATTAATCTACCTAGATTGGGAATACTATTTTTTTTTTTTTTTTAATGACCGATATTGTGGTGCGTGCTCATATTGCTGCCATAGCTAATGGTTCAATGGCTAACGTGACCAAGGAGACATTGAATAGGTATATATAACCTGGTGTAACCTCACGACCTGAGGGCGAGGAAGCGACCTCGCCCTTTGTACAGATATGGCTGCAGACAATGGTGGCTGGATTACAGTAAGAAGAAGAGAATATGGATTACAACATTAGCCATGGCCTAAATAACTTTGTGCTGACTACTGGTGGCTTTGGAAATGATGTTAATCCTTGGAGGGCCCTTTAAAAGCCAAGCTGCCTAGTGAGAGCGATGGCTTCTACCGTACATCTCCATGCCCAACACCATGGGCATCGCCCGCAGCGCCTACCAGTATCCCCTGTAGCAGGGGTTTTCAACAGGTGGTCCGGGGACCACCAGTGGTCCTTGAGAGGGTTCCAGGTGGTCCCCAGCTAAGTTGGTTAACCAAATGTAACTCTTGAGAGTGTAAAAATGAAACCAAATGGACCCTTGCGGGTCCATTTGGTTTCATTTTTACACTCTCAAGAGTTAAAATATGCATCATGTGAATTAGCACAAGTATACACAACTAGAAGATTAATGGTCAGAATGGTTTGCCGTTTTTGTTTCCCAAATCCAGCCTGGTATTGTGGACAAAAGCAAAAAGAAATCTTTAGTTTTTGGGTCTGTGGGGCTAAAATGTCATCAAATGGTGGTCCGTGGCTCAAATCTTGAATAAATGGTGGGCCCTGGTGTCAAAAAGGTTGAAAACCACTGCCCTGTAGTACTACCTGGACAATCACAACAAGCTGTGAACCTCGGAGCCCCGTGGTCCATGGTTGTTTTGTCCATATGGAGAGGTGGCTGCTGGTGGTTTGAGAGTCCGTTTCACCGAGAACCACTCCATGGTGGGTCTGACTGGCAGACAGTGACCTGGGTATTGGCCAGTTCTTGTTTCGGTCGTGCTGCTGCTCGGCTGGTTCTGCTACTTTCCTGCTAGTACAAAAACGAAAGAAAGGAAAAACAAACACAGGGCTCCATTTTCGTCACACGCTAAAGCCCCTTATCCCTAACCCCTTATCCCTCTTTTACTATTTTGATAAACCTTTTGGAATAGTTCAACATGCTAAATCTCACATGCTCGACTGGCCATTTTTACTATTGAAAAAAAAGTTTTTTTTTTTTTTTAATTAGTTTAAAAAGGCAAATAAGTTAAGTGATTAAAGAGCCCGTAAAGCAAAAAAAGATATGATACAAAATGTATTCCCAGTTTGTCACACCACAGAGTAATGTATTATAGCCCCACAGACCAAATATTTATGATTAAAAAAGTCGCTATGTTTCAGAAATGAAATGAACGGGTGTTTAGAGGTGCCGAAAATCTAGGCCACAATCACACACACACACACACACACACACACACACACACACACACACACACAACACACACACACACACACACACACACACACACACACACACACACACACACACACACACACACACAGAGAGAGAGAAATAATTTAACATACGGTATGGTACAGTATGTTAAAGTAGCATAATTGTTCCTCACTTAAGCAATATTACACTAGAGAGTGTTTTAGTTCTTATAACTGTCAGATACCTCACCCTCATGCGCGCGCGCGTGCGCGTGCGCGTGCGCGTGCGTGTGCGTGTGTGTGTGTGTGTGTGTGTGTGTATTTGCCTGGTCACTCACAGCTCAGAAAATAATGTCTTTCACCTGGACACCCAGAGATCTGCAGCTCAGTGTCCAGGGAGCCGGACATACTGCTCACCTGACTGGGCAACACAGAAAAATATGAATTAAAAATGACATGGCGTTTTAATCGCCTAATTATCATGGTATGGTTAGAGCAAATCACCTATTACAAAATGATGACCATGTTGTAAGGGTGCATATGCGTTTCTCATGTCATGCATAAGCAGGAAAAATGCATAGGCACAAATTATTCTCATGCATATGCACAAATTCTTATCTGTGATATTAAACCAGACTTTGAATCAGAAATTGTAGCCAACTAGACATCTCAGTTTGTCTAACTTTGTATAACTGAGATGTCTAGTTTTGATCAGCCCTGACCTACCGGTCTGACTATAGAGTCTATAGTCAGTGTCAGACAGGTAGGCCAGCGCTGATCAAAAGTGTGCAGGGTCGTGGAGTACATGTGCTTGGGCACGTACAGTACAGTACAGTATGTAGGTCATGGACAGAGACAGAGTGCCAAGTTGGAGGGGAGGCGGAGGGGGGGGGGGGGGGGGGGGGGGGGGGGGGGGGGTGGGGGTGTCGCTGCAGAGACCTGTATAGTGGCAGAGAGCTGATCGATGGGAAGTGACAGTAAATGACCCACAGTTCAGATCTTTAATATGCAGCTAATCCACCTCTCTCTCCCCCTTTCTCTTTCACACACACACGCGCACGCGCACACGCACACGCACACACGCACACACACACACACACACACACACACACACACACACACACACACACACACACACACACACACACACACACACACACACACACACGCACGCCAGTCAGTCAACACAGTGTCAAGTGAAACAAACAAACAACAAACAACAAACAAAACAAAGCGGCAACAGCGTTCGGAGAAGATGCAGTGTTTTAGCCTACTTCTGAAACAGCTTAAACATTTATTTTTAATTTAATTGAGAGGTCGAGGCTAGAGTATAGTTGTTTTGAGTTTAGCCTACAGTAGTTTGGGATTGGGAATGTTGTATCCTTATATCTAGAGAGTAAATATGTACATTATTTAGATTTTGCCGTATTCCTTCAAAAGATAACACTGCACCTCATATAATTTCCATAATTATGATAGGCTATGTTTCTTTTTGGGGGTGGGGGTGGGGGGGCTGCTGTAGTGGGCGTGGCCATCAGACCACGCTGTGATCCGATTGGCTAGTAGCAGCTTAGGAGCTGGAAGAGTCCAGAGCACATGGAGCTTTTAGAAGCTGTGACAAAGAATAGCATAAAACAACCTTTTTCATCCCAGGGCACACTATTTATTCAGAATTTGAGTCACGGACCGCCAGTTTAGTGTTACGGACTAAGGATTTTCAAGTTTGCGTGGACAATTTAGGTGAGATAAACTGGCAAAACGTTGGTCAAAATAACTATTCTTCAAGGTAGGGTAAGTGATTTGAAATTCATCGTGTAGTACCAGCCTGGTGCACTAGGGGCGCCTAACAGTAGCTACACTATGTGAACCTGCTGCTCGATCCTGATTGGAGGAGAATTTGCCACCACCTGGGGAACTTTTATTAGCTCCTCTGCTAACATGGGGGAGGGGGAAACTCCATATATGGTTTCCACACCTTATAATAGAGCATTTTAACAGAAAAAATATTTTTTGGGTGATATCTGACAAAAGTGAAATCACTTCCCCTACCTTTAAGTATTTCAGCTGTTTAAATATCATTTAACTCTTGAGAGCGTAAAATGAAACCAAATGGACCCATAAGGGTCCATTTGGTTACCAACTGTCATTATCATTTAGCTGGGGACCACCTGGAACACTCTCAGGGACCACTGGCGGTCCCCGGACCACTGGTTGAAAACCTCAGGCATAAAAGAAAGCTAAGACAATCATAGTAATAATAATAACTATTAATTTCAAGCTTCAGAATCCGTAACATGAACGCTCAAATCCAGATTTGAGGAGGATTTTCTGAATATAAAATAGAGTCAGACTGCCTGCCGTAGCCTGGCTATTGGTGCATCTTTAAATAAGCTAATATTAGTATTATGTTTATGGATCATTTGTTTAGTTTTTTTTATATATATATATATATATATATATATATATATATATATATATATATATATATATATATATATATATATATATATACACTGTATATATATATATATATATAAAATAGTTTATTATATATAAATAAACTATTGGGTCACTATAGACTACTTGAAAATCTCAAAGGCATTGGTGTCCCACACAACTCTGCATGTATTGTAACACGTTTAGCATGTTTATATTCATGATCAATAAATTGTTTGTGTTCCAGCAGATCAATAGAGCCCAACACTGTTTTCCAATTCATCTGTAGAAAATTACAATGTAATATATATTTTTTTTATCGTTAAAGGACCACTTCACCACTTGCCCACCTATTAAAAAAATATTTATTTTTATTATTAAAGGACCACTTTCCCCACTTTTCAGCCCATCTTCATTAATGATCATTATGATAAAACAACATTTTTGTATTCTGTGAGGGCTGTGGAACTGAACTGCCCACAGGCCTATTGTATAAGAATTTATTTAAATATATATATTTTAAATATTTTGTATTGCATGCTAACTCAATACAACAAATTGCAGCAAAAGATGATTATTTACTTTTTGTCACTCAATTTTATATACCTGGCTTGTGACAAAATATTGCAGGATATTAATAAGAGAAGGCTTGTGTAAAGTTGAGTCTATATGAAAAAATGCATTATGTGCAAATTGAAATCTTTTTCTATAGACCAAGAACACTAAACAGTGATTTTCACCTGGAAAATTATATTATTGCGATTTTCATAATGTTGCTGATGTCTGAGAAGGGTGCTGACATTATAGATACAGGTTTGTTTCCCTGCCCATACCTCTGTTTTTCCAAAGGCAAAATCCTATATTATTTAGGCAAATAATAATATAGGCAAAATCCTATATTATTTTATTCCTCTCAACTTCATTGCTATTATTATTCCCCCATATAGGCAAAATTCTGTAGTATTTTATTCTTCTCAACGTCATTGCTATTATTAAAAGGAATATTTGTGAAATAATAAACACGATTTTCACTGATTTTGTCACACACTTTTCGCAACACAGCCTACTATGAGCTATCACAACTTACAGTAAGTGCAGCTAAAGACTACACTGTTCGGCACAGACCAGCCTGTTCCATTCAGTCAA
Organism: Benthosema pterotum; assembly: GCA_039105355.1. Taxonomy (NCBI): domain Eukaryota; kingdom Metazoa; phylum Chordata; class Actinopteri; order Myctophiformes; family Myctophidae; genus Benthosema; species Benthosema pterotum. The sequence goes on along the minus strand of CM076980.1, from coordinate 7,078,821 downwards.
ACTAGTTTGTATAATGAACATCTAGTAACATGTGAACTGTATTCAGGTACCTGTTATGTGCTGGCCTGACTCTATGAGTAACATAGGGGGCCCAGTGCAAATAATAATACTTAGACTCCGAGTATAGACAGAGTTATGCAAGGTCAGTCCAATGGCGGCTCTTCTACATAGACTGCTTTATCTTCATTTTAGGTTGTTTCGTAATAATATAGCATAAACATCAAGAACAGTCCAGCTTTAGTGATTATAAATCCTTTTATTTTAGATCATTTAGTAGCCTACAGCACAGCATAAACACCAACAGCCCAGCTTAAACTATTATAAATCTCTTGTAATAATTTTGTAGGTCTACTGCCTAACCATTACAGCTACTTTAGCTGTCGGTGTGCATTACTTTATAACCGACCACATGTTGCACACACACATCGTTCTTATTGGCGCCGGCACCCTCGTTGAAAACATATTTCAAACTTCAGTTCGTCCCTCTTTCAGACTGCATGAACAGCGCTCAAGCTCACAGTTTTAAGACCCCTCAATGTCGCAACATTTCAGCGGGTCTGAGTAATAGCAAGGATCATTTGGGCTTGATTGTATTTACGATGATTGTATTTACTCTCAATGATAGATCCCGATTCAACTCGAGGCACAGGGTGATGGTCGATACTGCAGTCCAGGCTGCGAATCCACATGCCACACTTACATTTCACTTTATACATTTCCATGACACGAATGGAATAAAGCTCCTTAGAAATTTCAAATGCAATTCCAGACAACTAGGACAAGATGGAGTATGATAACACCAGGCATACTACCTACAGATGCTGAGGGAGTGTTTGAACAGACTATTTAAATGGACTATGACAGATAGGATTGAGATGATTATGGTCGCATGACGTCCTGAAAGCGAATAGACCAGGATAATGTCAGGGTCACTCCCATACATTATGGATCACAGCTTGTGGCCTGGGTCATCCTAGGTTAATGGGAGGAGCAAGTGGAACTCTTGTTATCTGACATGTATATAGGCTATATAGGATTAACATAACTTCTTTGTTCTGGGGGAGATGGGGGGGGCTTGTATTTCATTTTCAATGGGACTCTAGTTTTGACCGAACAGACGTGCTTTATGGCTCTGTACCGCCTCCCCCATCGAGCAGAGCTGTTCTGTCCAAACCATGCGACTCCCAGAACAGAGACATTAACATACCATACATTTGGAATGTATAACCGAGGCCTTCTGGTTCTCAGCAGTGTTGGGAATATTACTTTACCTTGTTAATATATTACTCATTAATTATTACCTTCATTTTAAACCAATATATTATATTACAATATTACTGTCTGAGCAAGTGTAATATATTACATATTAGGCTACTTTTTTTTTTTTTTTTTTTTTTTTTTTTTTTTACAAAATATGTAATTAAATATTTAGTATCACTATATCAATATAATTTGTAGACCAATGGCATAACTACAATGAAGCAAGCGCACTTGGCCAAATCCATTTGAAAAAACGGCACTCCTGAAAACAGTCCTGGCGTAGACCTACCTCATCCTACTCAGCTATGGACAGTTAACACAGGAGTTAAATGTATTCCTTGAATTCATGGAAGCCAGTAAATAATTTAATGAGAAATTATAGAAAATAAGTAATTATTTAACTTCTGCAGTTGTCAAGATAATTTCACGAGAACAATTGCAATGAGACAGATTAACAGAAAGTAATATTGAAAGTAGTGCAGTAATGCAGAAAGAATATTATATTATAATATATTAGATTTTTTTTGTTACGTAATATATTTATATTACAAGTTACTGCATTTTGGTAATATATTATGTAAAACATTAAGTTATGTAGTGCACATGTCCCAACACTGGTTCTCCACGGGGGGTGCGTGCTAGAGCCCCAATAGCCTCACACGCCACAAGCCATCTTATGGTCTAATCAGCAAACTGTGTCAGACTGTTCTACATATTAATGTGATTATAACCTCTCAGGCCCAGGAGAGAGTAGGTGTTATAAGACCTTTGTGTTTGCGCAGTGTGTATCAAGTGTTTGTATGGGTCATAGTAAGCCAGTGCGTGTCAACTGGACTAGGACCTACTGGCCCAGACCGTCTCCTGCTCAGGAAGACAAGAAATCCCCTAATAATGCCCCAATGCTCCCTATGCCCTAGGAACCACAGAGTGGCATCACTGTCGAAGGGAGACACACATTGCTGCAGGAGCGACTGGCAGCGACTGCCAGTGTGTCAAATACGATCTGCTTTCACAGCGACACAGAGTTATGGCAGAGAAGGTACTGTAATTAGGCCATTCTTTTCTTTGGGATTGAAAGCGTTTACTTCAGCAAATAGACAGGTGTAGGTCAGGTGATTTATTGCATGATTTATTGATTGATGTATTTGCAATAAGGCGCGGCCAGGCCGCGAGTCTCCATCGCACCTCTCCTTGAAAACAGACTGTCAAACCAATAGGCATTGACAGGGGTGTAGTGCCCATTCCGTGGCGCGGCGTTCCCATTATGTATGGTATACGCTTTTGTGTTCAAGCCAAGGGGAGCCATGAGGGAAGGGAGGTGTGTCAACTAACAGGGAAAACCCCAAGAAAGCAGTGCCGTCTACATGCACAATTCAGCAGGGGGGCATTTATATTTTTATAACAAATACTTGCCTGTCAAAGTGATGCTTTGAAAAAGGCAAAATTTAAATTATGTGGCAGAACATAATAGCCCTAGTATAATAAAAGCGTTAACTTGGATTTTTAATTGGATTTCTCTCTTTTTTTTTACATTTATATAGCTCATTTCACATGACAAGTGAGAACTACAAAGTAACTGTGCTTAAAAGAAATAGAAAACATGCAGAATAAAAGGGTACAATTACATATGATTAAAATAAAAAAGATACAGATTAAGTTTTCAATTTTGATGACAGCTAATTAAAACAGATTAAGTTTTCAATTTGATTTTAAATAGTGACAGTGAGGTTGCAGGTCTTAAAATCGATGGGTACGGAATTCCACAGATTTAGATTCAATCCTTTTTAGTGTGGAGGAGAACTTTGTCTGATGATCTAAGATGAGAAGTACTTTGAAATCAATTATTATTTTTTCACTGGGTGCCAGTGAAGAGAGGATAAAATAGGAGTAATGTGTTCAAACTTTTCCGTTTTGGTTAAAACTCTTGCAGCCACATTCTGAACTAGTTGCAATATGTGGTACCTGCTTTGTCAAAACAGCAAACGAATCATTTCATCCCCCGCGTAGTCCAAAAACATTTCACGTTTTCTGGTAAGAACAACTGCGTAGTTATACTGCCTTTATCCAAACTGCTGTATTTAACATATACATTCACCCATTCACTCAGAAATGAATGTAAAAAATTCTATAACTGAATAATTCCTCTCATCTTGCACAGGCAGCCGGACGCCAGCGGACGGTTATGGAGAATGAGATGTGCTTGTTAAACCCTGTGACTGTGACTGGCCCTTATATGGTGTTTAAGAACTACCATCTGTCTGGGCTGGGAGTGGGAATGGGACGCCCCACTGGCAGCAGGTCTAACACCTCTGTCTCAGGTGAGCACTGCAGTACACACACACGCACACGCGCACGCGCGCACACACACACACACACACACACACACACACACACACACACACACACACACACACACACACACACACACACACACACACACACACACACACACACACACACACACAAATCGTAACACCATCGCCAGCGTGCGCAGTTTTTAGACAAGTAGACAGGGAACTATCTATGTAAAGCGCCTTGGCTATATCAGTGGTTTTAAGCCAGGGGTCCGGGGACCACCAGTGGTCATTGAGAGGGTTCCAGGTGGTCCCCAGCTAAGTTGGTTAGCCAGATGAAAAGCTTAACCAGATGTAACAGTTTTGGGGTCTGTGGGGCTAAAATGTCATCAAATGGTGGTCCGTGGCTCAAATGCTGAATAAATAGTGGTCCCTGGTATCAAAAAGGTTGAAAACCATCCTGCGCTATATAAATGCACCATTTATGGATGAAAACTCAAATGAACAAACCAACCAATAAATACCACACTCTGCTGCATATTACTGGGAGTGCAGGACCAACTTGAACCATAGCATAGAGCAGTGGTTTTCAACAAAGTGGTCCAGGGACCAGAGAGGATTTCAGGTGGTCCCCAGATAAATGATGGACAGTTGGTAACCAAAAGGATCCTTATCGGGTCCATTTGGTTTTATTATACATTCTCAAGAGTTAAATTATATTTAAACTTCTGAATTACTTAATTTTCAAGGAGAATTGGAACTCAGACCAGGGTTTTGCAAGTTTATCTCCCCTAAATTGTGGACAAAAATGCAGGATAAATAATGGGCCCTGGTATGAAAAAGGTTGAAAACCACTGGACACCAGACACATTGGGTGTGACAGTATAAGCAGCTTTAGTCAACTGTTACTAAAACTTAATATTACAGGCAACAATGACAAAAGAACAAATATAACATAAGTAAAACAAATATTTCATACCTCTTATATTGTGCAAGTTGGTGTGCATCTACTGCAGCCTAGCTTCCCCCTCTGGCTCAGTGTTTGAATGCTGGAGCGTGTGTGAAGCTAGCAGGTCTCAGCTACATGTAGGGCTGCAACAGGAAATGTCAAAATAAAAGCATCCCCCAAACATGCCAGAAATCATGTCAAAATAAAGTGTACCAGCTTATATTAAAAAAAATATTTTCAAACTAAAGAAGTAATTCAAGATTATTACAATCGATCACAGCCTACAACGTGTTGAGAGCCTGTAGATCTGCTAGTTTCGCTGAATGTTTGCCCCAGAATAGGGACGCGAGATGTTTGAATATTGCCAGTGGCGGCTTGTGAGCTAAGCTTGTGAATCTTCTTTGCTTTTTCTACAAATTAAACTTTGTAAAAAATAAATAAATAAAAAAACACACTTGCATGAACTGAGTGGTGCCTTTCATCATGATGATCAAATTTACTTGGATGCCATGTGACATCTCTCTAAATAATTCTAGGAATGTGTGTCTTTCTGTCTGTCTGTTACCTGCGCAAATGCACTGTGCAATGAGGATCACCCACACATGCCACGGCGCACGGACAGCCTCGATGAACCTCGCGTAGCACAGCCCTGTCATCCAGCACCAATGTGCGCTACTTACAAACACCTAACATTATACCAATCATTTTAAGTTAATAGATCTGCATGAAAAGCTCATCACCACGCAGATTACGTCACACGGACACATTTATTTGTGGTCACAGTTTGTCATGCAACACGGGACCATCTCACTTTGCGTTCTGTCCTCACTGTTCCGCCTGCCACACGGCCACGGCGCGATGATACATGCGCTACTACGGTCACCCACGACTTATTTCTACGACCACTGAAATGATACTGGTGTGTAGGATTGTAGAATTTTGTCTAAACATTATGTGATGTGTTCAGGGTCCCTGGCCTCTGGTCTATCTATGGGCAGACAGAGTCAAACAGAGTTATCTACAGACCTGCTGAGGATGATGGGTACTCCCTACAACAACCTATACCATCCCTACCTCTCCTCTGCATACTACACAAACTACCAACACTACCAGGTAACCAAAAAGAGTTTAGTTTCAGATTTTGTATTTAGTTTTTTGTGCTTTTGGTATTTGTCAGGTATAGGATCCAAGAAGTTCAGAGTAACTATATACTGTATATTATTTTTTTTAGTATAGTAAACACTAAGTAATATTTTGGGAAAATCACAATATATCAATATATTGAATCGCAATATAAATCGATTCAGGCACCCTAAATATTGATAACGCATTGTATTGTGAGGTAAGTGAATTGTCCCTACTCATCTACTAGTTATTATTAGGCATTTGAATTTTCCTCCCAGATTTCAGGCATAATCACAGAAGCATTACATCATGAACTAACACCCATTGCCCTCACATCTGTGAAAGTTCTCATATGTAATGACAACACATGGATGGCTTTACTTTACAAAGTGCTATTGGTAGTTTATCGGGACAGAAACTTATTCCGGCAACAAGAAAAATAACCACACAGCCTCTCTCCACTCAGCTACGGCCGACACTTGAACTATGTGTGTGTGTGTGTGTGTGTGTGCATGTGCGTGTGCATGCGTGTGTGTTTGTGTCTGTCTCAAATCAGATGTCCCGCAGTTACAGCCATCTATCCTGTCACAGCATGACTGCTCAGGACTACATGCATTCCAGTGACTCAGCAGCCCTGAGTCTGGAGCTGAACCCTTCCCTACATCTCCCCTCCTCACTGCCACACTGGACTGCACAGGACCGCAACAAGTGCACCAGTGAGAATAAGACCAGCTGTGAGTAGCCTAATGTGTACACACACACCCACGCTCTCTCCACTGCCGCCTCCTCCATGGAGCACTGTAAATATTGGGTTTCTCTCTGATTACATTAAGTCCTTTCTCGCTTTCTCGTCCCATAGGTCTCCCAGTCTTCACAGTGTGTCAAATGGCAGATTACTCTAACCAGCAGGAGCGGAGCCCCAGTGAGGTCCAGGTGAAACAGATGGAAGAGGAACAACAAGTGCAGAGCCGTAGTAGTGATGTCCATGTGGAACTACAACCTCCACATATTAAAGAAGAACATCAGGAGAGGAGGAATTGTGGTGATGTCCAGGTGAAACTAGAACCTCCACAGATTAAGGAGGAACATCAGGAGAGGAGCCATAGTGGTGATGTCCAGGTGAAACTAGAACTTCCACAGATTAAAGAGGAACAGCAGATGTGGGGCCTCCGTGGTGATGTCCAGGTCAAACTAGAACCTCGACAGATTACAGAGGAACAGGGTGACCAACTTAAAAGACCAGAAGAGGAGGCTAATCGGTTGACAACATTGACACCAGTACCAGTGAAAGGTGACGACAACAATGAAAACAGAGTAACAACGCCTCTAGCCACCTCAACCTCAACGCAACGCATGGAAACACTACCTGATTTGGAGGACGGCGTAACACCACAACCAACCGATACCCAGGCCCTCTCTCCACAATGTTCCGAATCTGACATCACTGACGACAGTGACGATTGGCACGACGGGGAGAAGAGGAAAGAGGAAGCTTTGTCAAATGACACAGTGAGATCACAGGAAAAGACTCCAAACGGCCACGCACGTGGTCGAAAAGACACAGGGGGAACGCAGGCAGGGGAAAATACCTTTGCTTGTCAAATTTGCGAACAAAGATTCAGTCGAACCGGATGTCTGAAGAACCACATGAGGACTCATAAGAAAAGGGAAAAAACATACCCGTGTGCAGTCTGTGGCTCGACGTTCAGTCTGAATTCAACCCTGAAGTCACACATGAGGACTCACACGGGGGAGAAACCCTTCGTTTGTACCGTCTGTAAACACAGATTTAGACAAATCGCGACTTTGAACACGCACATGAGGACTCACACGGGCGAAAAACCCTTTGCCTGCAAGGTCTGCAGACAGAGGTTCGGCAACAACGGGAGTCTGATGACGCACATGAGGACTCACACGGGAGAGAAACCCTTTAGTTGCAAAGTCTGCAGGCAGAGATTCAGCAAGAAGGGAAACCTGAACGCGCACATGAGGACTCACACGGGCGAGAAACCTTTCGCCTGTACGATCTGTGGGTTAAAATTCAGTCAAAACGGAAGTTTGAAGATACACATGAGGACTCATACAGGTGAGAAACCTTTTGCCTGCAAGGTATGCAAGCAAAGATTCAGTCACAGCGGGAGTCTAAAGAAACACGCCATGTCTCACACGGGGGTAAAACCCTTTAGTTGCAAAGACTGTAAGCAGAGATTCAGTGACAACGGGAGTCTGAAGACACACATGAGGACTCATACAGGGGAAAGACCCTTTGCTTGCAGGGTCTGTCAACAGACGTTCAGTCAGAACGGAGGCCTGAAGGTACACATGAGCACTCACACGGGAGAGAAACCCTTCGCGTGTACCGTCTGCGAATTGAGTTTCAGCAGAAATCTGAAGCTGAAGATGCACATGAGGATCCACCCCAGCGAGAAACCCTTTGCGTGCAAATTCTGCGAACAGCGTTTCCGACAAAACGGACATCTGAAGAAGCACGCGCTGACTCACACGTTCGCGTGCACCGTGTGCGGACAGAGATTCAGCCACGAGAGTCTGAAGAACCACATGAGGACTCACACGGCGGAAGACACCTTTGAGTGTTCGCTATGCGAGAGCAGCTTCAGCCAAGATGCTGCTCTGAAAGCACACATGAAGAGCCATAGCGGCGATAAACCCTTTCAGTGTACGTTTTGTGAACAATCGTTCAGTCAATATAAAGACCTGAAGTCACACATGAGGAGTCATTCATGGGTATAGAAAATAAATATATATCTATATTTTTTATCGTCCAGTATTCTGACTCTGATTGACCTATCTGGGTTTGGTATGGTACCAGTAGAATGTTGCAGCAGCTTCAATGCCTGTTAAAGGGATATTTCACTTTCACACTACATATTACATTTCATTTTTGAAAAAAAAAAAAAATCCCTAGATTTCTCCTTTTTTTTTGTTTAACGGAAATGGCACCTGTATAAACTTAATTCTAAATTGGCTATTCACAAGCCTAGTCTGTGCTCCAAAATCGCTGTGTAAATTGCTGTGTCTGGAACGAACGGATGGTAATTTACTGGGGATGCACCGATATGTAAATTACTGGCCGATACCAATGTTTAAAATAATAATTTATAACGTGACATATTTTACCATCTGCTCCAAACTGGTTCATACACCCGAAAGGGAATGCTGCCCAGTCTGTATAATAATGGTCCGGGCGTTTTTTCAACCACAAGAGAACTTACAATACATCATACAATGATCATACAACCTCTGTTAAATTGGCAAGAAAATCACCACACATCAACATGTTTTAAATGCATTCCTCATGGACTGTGCACAAATAGATATACATGTATAATTAATAATTCTATACATCATTTTTAATTAAAAAGTATGCAAAATCACATTCCGAAATTTCCTCTATGTAGGTTCACCTGCTCCCACTGTTTTGTTTGAGTTGTCATTGTTTTGGTTGTAGTCTAATTGTAAAACTAAACAGGTAATCTCATTCTTAATTAATCAGCTTGTTTTCCACAATAAATAAATCGCCATATATAATGGTTTTTGTCTTGTTTGTTTAATTACACTCTCAAACAGTTACGTCTGGTTAACCAACTTTCCATCATTTAGCTGTGGTCTCCAGCTGGTGGAAAACCACAGTGTTAGACAGAACACTCACCCCACATTAGTGTCACAATGGCGTCTGGAACACGTGTGTGTGTGTGTGTGTGTGTGTGTGTGTGTGTGTGTGTGTGTGTGTGTGTGTGTGTGTGTGTGTGTGTGTGTGTGTGTGACATAAAGACCACCCCTCCCCTATATAATTCCTTCCTCTTTCCCTTTGTTAAGGGTGTCTTAGTTCTTAGAACTGTCACGGATACCTCACCCTCATGCGGGTGTGTGTGTGTGTGTGTGTGTGTGTGTGTGTGTGTGTGTGTGTGTGTGTGTGTGTGTGTGTGTGTGTGTGTGTGTGTGTGCGCGTGTGTGTGTGTGTGTGTGTGCAGGGGCGGATTGGCACATATTTTCCCACCGGGACAATTTTGCCTTTGCCAGGCCACCCTGGTGGACACGCAGGCCACCCTGGTTAACCAGATGTAACTCTTTGAGAGCGTAAAAATAAAACCAAATGGACCCTTGCGGGTCCATTTGGTTTTATTTTTACACCCTCAAGAGTTAAAATATTCATCATGTGAATTAGCCCAACTTAGTCTACACAACTAGAGAATGTAGAAGATTATTGGTCATTTTGATCTGTATGTTCCAGGTGAGCATCTAGCACATTCTAGTGCATTTTGGAAGTGCCACTAGTGCATTTTGGATCTTGGCAGTTGGCAACACTGCCTCCAGCAACTCTCCTACTTGAAGGCTCTGTCCAGGCAACTAGGTAGCGCAGGCTAGGGCTGGGTTCAAAAAATCGATCCAGCGATCCGATATCGATTCACGCTCAAAAAACACGACATCGATCCAAAAATGTGTGGATCGATCTTCTCCAGGCTGCTGGCACTATTTTCTTTTACGTGCGTGCGTTACAGCACAAACACTCTGTGTTCGCTGCCTGACGAGATCACTAACGCAGCGAGCGCCCTGTGCATGTGTTCTGAGAGAATCATGTTAAATTAGGCTGTTACTGTGTATCTTTTGCAGTATTTTATCAATTATATCCATCACGCGCAGCGATGGTCGAGGGAGGGGAAACAGCGTGTGATCGCCTTCTTTCTTGCTTTCTTTTCTTTTTTGGAGGCTCGTGTTTGCAGAGCCGGCTATACAGCTGGGGCCATGGGGGGGAATGCCCCCCTAAACGCCATTCATATAATGACGCTATAATGACGCTGCCTCATAAAGCCCCCCCAATTGTGAAATGTTAGATCCGGGCAAAAAAAAAAGTTTGTACGCACGCTTCGCTCCAAAGACTTTTACTTTCCCATTACTTTCACATTAGAACGGTCAGTCTCAGTGCAAGATTTACTTACACGCAGCCGTGCGCGCACACAATTCAATTCATTCAGTCGCAGTCTCACCGAATGAGTTTTCATCCGACACACGACGTTCTCCAAATATATAACACAGACGCGGGGCCGTCTTGCTGCAGAACAAATCCATTGTCATCTCCCATCTGGACAGGAGTATTTGTGCCTTCTTAGCCAAGTTTATAATGTTCTCTCACACGGAGCTAAGTGAGTCCCACACTCGGCATGCTGCGTATAGGCTACTGTATGCAATGTTAAGCTGTGCGCTGCGCGATAAATATACAATCTACAAGCTCACAGAGCATTAGCCTATAAGTGAGCTGCAGCACCTAGTTCTAGTGAATTATGCCGCGCGAATACTGCAATATATTTATTTTACAACGTAGACATCTCAGGGGTTTTCAACAGGTGGTCGGGGACCACCAGTGGTCCTTGAGAGGGTTCCAGGTGGTCCCCAGGCTAAATGAAATTTGTTAACCAGATGTAACTCTTGAGAGTGTGAAAATGAAACCAGATGGACCCGCAAGGGTCCATTTGGTTTCATTTTTACATTCTAAAAAAATAATCATCATCTGAATTAGCACTATTTAATTAAGAAGTTTACACTGTTTAGTTTGCAACATCCAGCCTGGAATTGTGAACAAAACCAAAAGAATTCTTTAGTTTTAGGTCTTTGGGGCTGAAAATCAAATGGTGGCTCAAATGCTGAATAAATGGTGGTCCCTGGTGTCAAAAAGGTTGAAAACCACTGCACTAATATACTGTATGTTGCAGTATTAATGCTTGTGTTTGACCCAGGTAAAATGTTACAGCATCATTCCTCTCCCTCTATTACTAATTCTGTCTCACTGTGTATTCATTAATCAGGGGTTTTCAACAGGTGGTCCAGGGACCACCAGTGGTCCCTGAGAGGGTTCCAGGTGGTCCCCAGCTAAGTTGTTTAACCAAATTGAGAACGTAAAAATGAAACCAAATGGACCCTTGCGGGTCCATTTGGTCACAGAAGCAAAGGAAATCTTTAGTTTCAACACATGGGGCCATTATGTCTGTAAATAGATCGATATCGAATCGAATCGAATCGTGGATCGAATCGGATCGTGACCTTGTGAATCGAAATCGAATCGATCTAGGGAATTCGGATCGATTCCCAGCCCTAGCGAATGCCAGCGGGAAAACTCCCTGTACTCCAGATGGCCAATCCGCCCCTGTGTGTGTGTGTGTGTGTGTGTGTGTGTGTGTGTGTGTGTGTGTGTGCCTGGTCACTCACAGCTCAGAAAATAATGTCTTTCACTTCGACACCCAGAGGTCTGGAGGTCAGCGTCCAGGGAGCCGGACATACTGGTCACCTGACCGGGCAACAGAGAAGAATATTAATTAAAAATGACATGGCGCTTAATTACCTAATTACCATTTTATCATGGTATGGTTATGCAGGAAAATGCATAACCAGGCACAAATTATTCTCATGCATATGCACAAATTCTTATCTGTGATAATAACCAGACTTTAAATCAGAAGTTACTGTATGGCCAACTAGACAGTGCTCCATAGCAGGGGTGGCCAACCGGTCACAGACTAAGAGCCACGTTTTTCATTGTGTTACTGCAAAGAGCCACATCGAAGAGGATTCCATGTGGTCCCCAGGCTAAATGATGGAAAGTTGGTTAGCCAGATGTAACTCTTTGAGAGCGTAAACATGAAACCAAATGGACCCTTGCGGTCCATTTGGTTTCATGTTTACACTCTCAAGAGTTAAAATATTCATCATGTTAATTACCCCAAGTCTACACAACTAGAGAACTGGAACTGGAACTACACAACTGGAATTGTTGACAAAAGTAAACAAAATCTTTAGCTTTGGGGTCTGTGGAGCTAAAATGTCATCAAATGGTAGTCCATGGCTCAAATTCTGAATAAATGGTGGGCCCTGGTATAAAAAAAAAGGTTTTTGATGGTTTCATGTGGAAGCCCCTTAAGAGCCACATGTAACCAGCTGAAGACTGGTTACTGCGACTCACGAGCCACGGGTTGGCCACCCCTGCTCTATAGTATAGAGCAGGGATGTAAAACTCAAATACACAGAACAATTGGTACAAATCGAGGGCCGGAGCCGCCAGACTGATTCCTGATGATTCCTTCCTCTTTATCACCCCCCCCCCCCCCCCCCCCCCCCCTCATTCTCTTCGTTCTCTCATTCTGGTTTATAATATCCTGGATCTCATATTTAGGGTGCTGAATCGATTTATATTGCAATTCTTAATTTGCAATTTGATTCATCGCAACATCGCAATTGTTTCCCCCGTACAAATTACTTTGTTTTTCTTGTACTAGAACTTTTAAAACAATTCTAAACAATATGGACCATCAAAGGTACACCTATCACTGATGTGTGAAAAGACAATACATTGTTAAAACATCAGTTTGGGTTAGCACTGCGTTGTTGGACATACCATGTTGACGTCGTTATCAGCATAGATGGTGATCTGCATCTGGTCTGGTCTAGGGGTCCGGTGTAGATCACAAGATCTGCTGGCTTGGCTGGATCTTCAGCGATCCGCTCTGCATGCTGCTACTGATCTCCCTGGAAAGCTATAGATAACTTAAGACTCTGTTGCTTCTTGCTCCATGCCAGCTGACATCCATCTCACTGAGGTCCTCCTAGGCCAGTGGCTTTCAACCAGTGTTCCGGGGACCACTGAGAGGGGTCCAGGTGGTCCCCAGCTAAGTTGGTTAACCAGATGGAAAGTTGTTTAACCAGTAATAACTCTTGAAAGCGTAAAAATGAAACCAAATGGACCCTTGCGGGTCCATTTGGTTTCATGTTTACACTCTCAAGAGTTAAAATATTCATCTGAATTACCCAAGTCTACACAACTAGAGAATGTAGAAGATTAATGGTCATTATTTACAGTATCTATGTTTGCCTGTTTTGTCTCCCAAATCCAAAAGAAATCTTTAGTTTTGGGGTCTGTGGGGGTAAAATGTCCGCAAATGGTGGTCCGTGTGGCTCAAATGCTGAATAAATAGTGGGCCCTGGTATCAAAAAGGTTCCTAGGCCGTCTGTCTCCACGTCTTCTCTGGCCTCCCTCTCTTCCTCGTTCCATCTCCTGTTATCCGGTCCATGACCACACTGGCTGGTCTCTCCCATGGAGAGTACAGGGCCAGTCGTTGTCCTATTCCTTTTGGAGACAGCAGAGGGTCTGACTGGGAAGCACTAAGAACACAAATAGCTGGAGGCTGTATATACATATGTATTTATATGCCCACAAATCCTCAGGAGACTAAGGCTAAAGGTTCATTAGGTAGTCTTAAGAGAAGAGGGTCGATTTCACGAAACTTGGATTAGGGACTGGCTTAGCCCCTAATCCAAGTTTCGTGAAATCGACACTCTTTACATTTAACAGGAATGCTGGTTTATAATATCCTGGTTCAGAGATTACCCGGTTTCATTAAAACTGGCTAATCTTTTCAGAATAACTTGGACAGTTAACCTGGAACGGCCCTGGATACCGGTTATAAAACCGGTGGGCTACCATCGGGTGAAATCATTGTGCGTTGTCATTCGAGTCATTCGCAGCAGTTGGAAAATAACAAATCACTTGTGGCCGTTGTGGCCCACCCTAACCCTAAACCCTAACCCTTACGACTATTTTATAGCCGTCACGACCTGCGGTCTGCGTCTGTAAATGATTTCACCTCTCTTGCCTCAATTAGTGAATCGATGTTTCGTGGAATACATGGCCCCAGGCAACAGAGTAAAACTGAAAGGCAGACAACATAAACAAACAACATTCACTAGAATGATCAACATTATTCTCACAAATGCAATAAACATTGAATCAATTGTCATCTAACGTAAAGATACAACATGACAATATATAATTCCGTTTTCTATTAATTTTAAGGTGGCGTTCTCCTGGCCCCTGTTGCACTGGGGGCTATTGGTTTCGGTACACTTGGAATAACCGAATTTGAATGTTTGAAACTTCATCGATGTTGAATACTATAACAAATGGCGTGTTTTTTTTTTCAGGTATGGCTGGTATGGGTGCAGCAGGCACTGTCATGTCACATTTCCAATTTGGTTTTGTATTAAAAGTCAACTAAATGATGAGTGTCCATGTAATGATTGAGTGAATTGATTGAATGAGTTGATTAGGTACATTACATTGCATAACATGCATGTCTATTATATTCCATTGGGGGGGGGGGGGTATAAAAATACACTAATGTTATAAAATACACTAATGTATAAAACTAATACTAATGTATAAAATACATTAGTAGCAGTACTTGCTCTGCTTGTGCACAAGGTGGCACCACAACTGAGGTTTTTTTTTACTCCTACTTTTTTTATACACTCAACAAAAATATAAACACCTGTTTTTGCTCCCATTCACCATTTCTCTCAAATGTTGTTCACAAATCAGTCTAAATGTGATGGTGAGCACTTCTGCTTTGCTGAGATAATCCATCCCAGTTCACACGTGCCACATAAAGATGCAGATGTGACATCATGGTTAGTGCACAGGTGTGCATTAGATTGTCCACAAAAGGCCACCACGAAATGTGCAAATGAATGTTTTTTTGTTGCTTTATTGGGGGTTTGGGGACTCCGAACCAGTCAGTATCTGGTGTGACCACCATTTGCGTCATGTAGCACAAAATATCTTCTTCACATAGCATTTCAGAATGTCAATTGTGGCCTGTGGAATGTTGGTCCACTCCTCTTCAATGGCTGTGTGAAGTTACTGAATATTAGTGGAACTGGTACACATTGTCGAAATTGTAATAATGCAATTATACACATTATTACCATTTCGACAGGGTGTACCAGTTCCCACTAAGATCCAGCAACTGGATGGATTATCTCAGCAAAGCAGAAGTGATCACTATCACACATTCAGACCGATTTGTGAACAATGTTTGAGAGAAGTGATAATGTGTATCTGGAATGAATTTTAGATCTCTAAGTCCATCTCATAAAAAAATAGGAGCAAAAACAAGTGTTGCGTTTTTAGTGTATTTGGAAGCAAAACCAGATCGATACAGTTTACACCCTGGATAATTGCATGTTTTTAATGGGTTATTTTAAGTTTAATGTGGACTGGGGTAAAGGAGAATGGAATTCCTCCACACTATTGTTTAAACCAAACATTTGCCCCATTGCAGTTGTAACATTCAACTGAATGTTACCTGCAAGTTGAATTTGAACTTTAACTTAAACAGTCTGGTGCCAGGCTAGATCTACAGACAAATGCATATAATTTTGCAGTCTTTGACACAAACCATAGGCTGCGTTTTTTCATATAACTAAGACATTTATAGAATTAGGTTAAAGTGAACTTATCATTCAAGGTGTTTATTTCCATTGCTGTTTGGATTTTGGGTTGGATTTTATTGCCATGCTCCATGACTATTGTTGGAGGACAACTGTAATCAGATTACTTCCTCCTGTCGTTGTCTTTAGACGGCCTGTTTTTTGGTGGTTCTTCTACACGCTGATCTATAAAAGTATACAGTCCTCTTTTGAATAGATTTATTATATTAAATTTGTGTATAAACATCATTTGGAGCAGAAAGCCCAGGCTGAGTTGTTGAGTTGTGGCCAATGTGGCTAACAAATTAGTCCAGGCTTTCCGTTTTCGTGCAAAGTAGGCGAAAATGAAAGCCTGGGTGTCGAGTTATTAGCCTGTGTATGAACCTAGTTTGACAGTGCATTATTTTACATCCTGGCATGCTTTTGATCGTTATCAAATCACTCATCATTTGTGTACGGTACAGACACATGGTGGTTGTGATGCTTGTGATTATTTCTATTTCCATTGTCATGCATGACGTCATACCTATGCAAGGTCTAAGACTCTCTCTCTAGGATGTCTCATCAAGATTTCACCAGCTATAGAACATACCATCCCAAAGCAAATAGTTTCACTTTGATAAGGTACTGAACTGGAAGAACTTGATCTCCTCCTAACGTCAAGTAACTATAACTATAACCCACACCCACTCAGCTCTGCAACTACCGCTAAATGGCCCTTTCCTCATATTACTGTATGTAACGTGTGATGGAAGCTTTATGCTAGACTGTACCGATTCAAAGATGAAAACACATTTCCATCATGCCACATTTAATGCCCGTCGTAGTCACCTGGTGGTTTTGTTTAATCTTGGCATCCCAATTTTGTTCGGGCATGGCGGTATACCGTGTGTGTGTGTGTGTGTGTGTGTGTGTGTGTGTGTGTGTGTCTACAGTATATGAGTCATTCCACAGAAACGGTACGATTTGCAGTCCCTCTGACCGTTTTAGCTGTATTTTATTGATGGAGTCACTTACAAATATTTGTAGAAGATTTTTTAATCATTTGAAATGTTCCCTTTAGTATTGTGGAAACATTACATGGATTTTATCTTCATATCAGAAATTATCTTGCTTTCTTTCAGTAAACGCCCCCTATTTTGTCCATTTTTCCATGTCCCCAGTAGCCTTCGATGACAGTGGACTTGACATATGACTATTAAACATCAGCAAAAATCCAAAAATTATGACATAAGCATATATATCTATCTGTACTTTATTGCTGTTTAGTTTTTGAATAAATAGATGATTAATCATTTAAATGGCATTATATAGCTGTGTCCCTCAGTTACACTCAACACAAGTCATTCTTCCCTCCATAACAACAATTAACTGATCCTTTAGTGACATCAACAATAGGAAGTAGTATTCTACAACTCTTCTGACCAACATGCTACAGAAAGTGGCAATTTAAAACCTCATTTTACACCGTTTTAGAGGCATTTTGTACTCTCACATGTGGTCGTAAATCATAACAGCTCAACTCTGTTACATGAAATAATGATATAAAACAATTAGTTATAAAGATTCTGTTTGTTATTCCAACAATATATCTGATTCTGTAACCTCAGGCATGCCAAGTCTTCTCTTCTTACTCAACTCAGTTAGAGTAGTGGCTATCTTTAGTACAAAAATCACAACTATTAACTTGATTGGCTCAATTCCGTTATCAATTAACCTGTTAAAAGATATAATATATTGAATGGCTGGGATGGGAAATTATGTTTTTCTTATAGCTAAAGATGTCCTTAATAGTGTGGGCTATTCAGAAAAGTAAAATGTTTCAGTCAAAATTTCAGAAAAAAAAAGTCCAAATCGTACCGTTTCCGTGGAATAACTCGTATATAGAGGCACACACACACACACACACACACACACACACACACACACACACACACACACACACACACACACACACACACACACACACACACACACACACACACACACACACACACACACACACACACACACACGTTGGCCAATGTGGCTAACAAATTAGTCCAGGCTTTTCACACACACACACACACACACACACACGCACGCACGCACGCACAAACGCGCGCACACACACACACAAACGCGCGCACACTCACGCACACACACACACACACACACACACACACACACACACACAATAAACAAGTTCTTCCAGTGTTCATTGTGTTCCACAATTTCCTTTACGTTTCTCATGAAGTGATGCTGACTCTGACATCATCGCTGTAGCAGCTATAAAAGACTTCGCCCAGTACTACTTCTTCAACTTCCAGTGCTACTACTACTACTTCAACTTCCAGTACTACTACTACTAATTCAACTTCCAGTACCACTACTAATTCAACTTCCAGTGCTACCACTACTAATTCAACTTCCAGTGCTACTACTACTAATTCAACTTCCAGTACCACTACTAATTCAACTTCCAGTGCTACCACTACTAATTCAACTTCCAGTACCACTACTAATTCAACTTCCAGTGCTACCACTACTAATTCAACTTCCAGTACCACTACTAATTCAACTTCCAGTGCTACCACTACTAATTCAACTTCCAGTACCACTACTAATTCAACTTCCAGTGCTACTACTACTAATTCAACTTCCAGTGCTACTACTACTAATTCAACTTCCAGTGCTACTACTACTAATTCAACTTCCAGTGCTACTACTACTAATTCAACTTCCAGTGCTACTACTACTACTTCAACTTCCAGTGCTACTACTACTACTTCAACTTCCAGTGCTACTACTAATTCAACTTCCAGTACTAATACTTCTTCAACTTCCAGTACTAATACTTCTTCAACTTCCAGTACTAATACTTCTTCAACTTCCAGTATTGACTACTACTACTTGACTACTACTACTTGACTACTACTGACTACTTCCTGCAGTGGGTGTCTCGGATGCACGGATAATCAACAATGGGACTGCGTAAGTACAAATGAAGAACTACTGTAAATGATGTGTCGTATAAAATATTTTGATAGTTATTTGTGTATGGCAGGCTACTTTATGTCTAGAACAGGAAAAACATAGTCCACGAACATCATATTTAGAATTTAGTTCTACTGCTATTTGGAGGTTGAAACACTGTCATTGTACAGTTGGGTAAAGAGTGAGAACTCACTAGACTAGAGCCTATGGGCCCGATGCAGGGGCCCATCATTTCTAGATCCACCTATGTCTTGTTCTTTGTCTGGTCAGATTACTCTACGACTAAAATGTTTGTTGTTTATCTGAATATCCAGTTACAGGAGCACTTATCGCTGCTGGAGCAGTAGGTACGTTTTTTTTTTTCTTTTCATTTATTGAATTGGCTCATTCCTTTAGTTCCCAAAAACTCATTTACAAAATGTAATTGTCTTTATATATTCATGTTAAGGTGGAGTTGCAGTGGCACCGCTTGCACTTGCAGGCATCGGCTTCACCTCAGTGGGGATAGCCGCAGGATCCTACGCTGCGTCTATGATGTCAGCAGCTGCCGTCGCAGCCGGCGGTGGAGTGGCGGCGGGGTCCACAGTCGCTGTGCTAACATCAACGGGTGCTTAGCTTTTAATGCTCAAATATTCAAATGTTCAATATTGTTCAAAGCATGTAGCTATAAGCAGAACAAAATATATATTTAGACCAGTGGCGTTTGATTCTGTGGCCAGAAAATACTTTTGAATTTTGAAAATCGATGAAATATCTAGGCCTAATATATAATATGAATTGACTACTCAAATGTGTTTTACACAGAATCAAACATGTCTTTTTGTATTTTGGTGATTGCATTTACTTTGAATTTGAATCTGAGTGTTATTTCATCAGGTAATAAAGTGTTCTGTCATGTTGTCATGTTGTTCTAGGCATGGCTGGCCTGGGTGCAGCAGGCACTGCAGCTGCAGCAGGCGCAGGAGCAGCTGTGGGTGGGCTGATTGCTGCACTCTTCTGAGTGGCACCAAGATGAACCTGGACATGGACATGAAGCAGTGACCTCTGCACAAAGTAACGAGTTACCAGGCTATAGTAAAATATTACTGTCAGGGCTTGACATTAACACTTGCCCGCTTGCCCGGGGCAAGTAAAAAAAAATGGTGGTGAAGACTGCTACCTGGTTGCCCGATCGGGCAAGACCTCTGTGTCTTTCCCTGCTTTCTAGCCACCCACAATTCCAGGCTGGATTTGGGAAACAAAACAGGCAAATTAACACATCAAAATGACCTAATCTTCTACTTTCTCTAGTTTAGACCTGGGCTACTTAAGATGATGAATTTTAACTCTTGAGAACGTAAAAATGAAACCAAATGGATGGTTTCATTTTTACGTTCTCAAGAGTATTACTCTGCCAGCAGAAGTAGTATGATAAGATATCATGTGTGCGTGTGTATGGTATGTGTGTGTATGGATGTATGTGTATATATGTGTAATTATGTATGTGTATTGTGTATATACATGTATGTTGATACTAGATATTATATATATATATATATATATATATATATATATATATATATATATATATATATATATATATATATGTTTATTCTCTAGTAATATATAACGGTAAATAGTGTTGTAGAAAGATGTAAATGAGAGTTGTTTTGACTTTTTTGAATGTATAAAACCCAAAGAACAGGATAAAGTATAAAAATGAGTGTAAAAAAAGTAACTTATTTTGTTAATATAAAATCATAAGATATTATTTCATTTGTGCATTCAATATAATGCTTTGTGATTGTGATTTGTGATTTGTTTCTGTTTGACGTAAATATTGTCTTTGTTAAAAGGTGGGCATTAATAAGCTTTATGCTTCTGCCCATACCTTTTCGGAAAAAACAATGTAATGAAATGTGATTTTGAAAATTTCTTTTTGTTTCTTTAAATGTCCGAAATAAAAAATCAATAAGTCAATCAAAAAACAAAAAACAAAAACAGTAATAACTACTTACTTTGTAAAAATAAAATAAAAACGTAGCTGATTAAACATATTTTTAATCAGTGGTGAGTGGAAAAGTAATATGTAATATTACTCTTGATTTCAAGTAATGTAATATTATTTATTTTTCGAAGGAGTAATAAGTAATATTGCTCAACACTGCATATACTTAATATATGGGATGTAATAACAATAAAAATCTTTGAATGTGGAATCCGAATGTTAGTACTTCAGTATTAATAGTCAACTTGCATGACAACTTGGAATGTTCATTTAATGAGTCGACTACACACATTTTAATGAATAATGAATAAAATTGACACGGATACCTGTGTCACAAAATATATCATATCACATAAAGTAGTTCTTTTCATTATACTGTTTTACTCTTAGTTAATTAGAAGTAATTATTGGATGACTACTTCAATTTCTTATTGACCATTATTCCGTACCGCTAAATCTAAAATTATAATCATCAGCATTATCCCTCAGTATGCTTCACAAGGTCCCTGGTTTGGTTTGAGCTTTGCCTTTTACCGTAATATGCAGGTTTGATTTAAATTGCCACACACAAAGACAATAACCAGCTATGTGCACTCTTGCAAATGTATAACATGAAGTTCTGCTTTGTATTTGTTGAGTATCTTAATTTCATAACATGACAAGATCACAACCTCTCTTGCTGAGGTTGTATTTTGGGGTAAGACATCAGATTTCTTACAGTGGTAAGATGGAGGACATCCCCAGCATCCACTGTCAGACTGAGACAAAAAAAATCACCTGGATTTTTTTTTTTTTGCGATATTTGGCCCTTACTATGACCATATTTACATACAACATAAATGATGCACAACCAAAAGAAAACTCATTTAACATTTAGCCCAGAGTCAGTCTGAGCCACCAGAGTAAAAGGTAAAAATAGCTGGTGTCGCTCCACATAATTTGGAGCGACACCAACCGCGAAAAGTTGACTCCCACTTCTAGGCCAATGTGGCTAACAAATCAGTCCAGGCTTTCCGTTTTCGTGCAAAGCTGGCGAAAATGAAAACCTGGGTGTCGAGGCTAGTTCACCTCTGACCATAGTTATTAGCCTGTGTATGAACCTAGTTTGACATTGCATTCTTTTACGTCCTGGCATGCTTTTGATCACTATCTAATCACTCATCAGTTGTGTACGTGTAGTTCAGAACGTGTAGTTCAGAATGTCATGATGTAACTCTTTAGAATAGGGGGTTTCAACAGGTGGTCCGGGGACCACCAGTGGTCCTTGACAGGGCTCCAGGTGGTCCCCAGGCTAAATGATGGAAAGTTGGTTAACCGGATGTAACTCTTGAGAATGTAAAAATGAAACCAAAATGTAATCACATGTTGGTCCGTGGCTCAAATGCTGAATAAATGGTGGTCCCTGGAGTCAAAAAGGTTGAAAAACACTGCTTTAGAACATTCTCGAACACTCGATAGAAAGAGAGGGAGAGAACAGAGATGGAGACGATCCCACACAAGTGAGCAAGGTCATGTGCCGAATTAGTTGATAACGCCGTCTGAACTAAAATGAAAACAAAACCAAGGTGGTAGACAGAAAACCTTTCACTGAGTGAGAGGCCAAAATGTAAAATGGAGAAAATAATTCCCAAACTATTTTGATCAATGTCGATGTATTGAGTACACCACTGCCAGTAGCCATCAAGATTTGTGTACCGTTTTCACACACCAAAGATAGCCGACCGTCAAACTCACAGTATCTAAGTACAACTCTGGCATCTGGCTATACAACCACGCAACTGATAATCATTTGCTGATAATAATAGGCTACACCTACCGAAACTACTGACAAGTGACCATTTTACAGTTTGTAATGGTGCCATTTA
Source organism: Benthosema pterotum (assembly GCA_039105355.1). Taxonomy (NCBI): domain Eukaryota; kingdom Metazoa; phylum Chordata; class Actinopteri; order Myctophiformes; family Myctophidae; genus Benthosema; species Benthosema pterotum. The sequence goes on along the minus strand of CM076980.1, from coordinate 7,056,090 downwards.
TCTAGCGCCTTTATCCAAGCTATGCTTTAGATTGCATTAAATTCACCCATCCACACAGCGATGGCGGTGGATGCCATGCAAGGCACTAACTGGCTCATTGGGAGCAATTCAGGGGTTCAGAGTCTTGCTCAAGGACACTTCGAAACTAGAGCCTGGGTTTAAACTGGCATCCTAGCTATGAACCTCAAAGCTCCAATAACTATGTTTAGAGTGCTCTGATGTATACCTGTACATGCGTACAACAGCCATCCACGATCTACATGCATGTACTCACAAATAGCTACAATGCGTTTATCTACTTTAGCAATCAAGAAAAGGATTTTTGTGAATGACATCTCACAAGCTAGCCCTGGTCCAGCAGCACGTCATCGAGTGTCTCTCACTGACGCTCTGCTGTGGCAAAACTCGAAACTGGAATGTTTCAGATCCACAGCTTCTCTCTAAAATCAAGCCCTACGTCATGAAGATGTGGCCAACCGGTCACAGACTAAGAGCCACGTTTTTCACTGTGTTACTGCAAAGAGCCACATCAGACGATCACAACGGTTGGAAAACCGCCGCCACGGCCGCCACGGCCGCAAATAGATTTCCCCTCTCCAAAAAAGATGTAACTCTTTGAGAGCGTAAACATGAAACCAAATGGACCCGAACGGTCCATTTGGTTTGTATGTTTGATCTGTATGTTTGACTGTTTTGTTTTCTCTGAAATCCAGCCTGGAATTGTTGACAAAAGTAAACGGAATCTTTAGCTTTGGGGTCTGTGGAGCTAAAATGTCATCAAATGGTGGACCGTGGCTCAAATCAAATTCTGATTAAATGGTGGGCCTCTTATAAAAAAGGTTGAAAACCACTGGTATAGGGAATGCATGACTGCGCCAGTCCGAGCGTTTTTTACGGTTTCATGTGGAAGCCCCTTAAGAGCCGCATGTAACCAGCTGAAGAGCCGCATGCGGCTCGCGAGCCACAGGTTGGCCAATCAAGCCCTACGTCATGAAGATGTGGACAGAGTCACTTTCTACTTTCCATAGTAGCACCATAGTAGCATCTCAGGGGACCTGAGAAGTGACTTGGTACTATGAGGAAACTGAATGGGGAATCCACTTCTGGAACAGGGGCGGTGACGTCACTGCACAGGTCTATAGGGCCCTACCTGTCCCTGAGACAGGCTTGAATTATGGTTTTCATGTTATGTTGTGAATGATAAGATTGTGTGACATGGGAATTTGACATGGAAAATTATGCATATTGGAGCTAGACTAGAATTGGAGCGGGCCTGCGGCCCGCTCCAACTCTAGCACCACGCCACTCACAAATGGCATTTATATATAGATTTATTTTGGTCTACTACGTCTATATAACAAATTGTGAGGCTGTAGCATGTAGGAAACAAAAGTGAGGGCATGGGGCATAGGAAGACAGAGGGGGCATGGCATAAACAGTTCAGCAAGTAGGCCCTACAGCTTTGTCTTCTTGGTGGTCCATGAAACAAATTGTGAAGTTGTAGCATGTTGTAATCAATATTTACAGCTTATGGGAGAACACAACAGTTGTCCACAGTTGCCAGGGGACAATGGGCTCCTATATAGTAGATAATGTGTGTAGGAAGGGGGTTGTTGTACTTGGGGTGTCCAAGATTAATCTGTGCGTTTTACTGGTGAGCGCGAATGCTTTTTGCTTCCCGGCTCGCTTCCCGACTCGGAGCCGGGTGTGGAATGCATGCGCCCTGTGGGCTGAACATGACCAAATATTGACAAATATCAGCATCAGGCATGGCCAAATATCAACATGCATGCAAACATGTTTCTCCAGTAGTTTCTAGTGTCGCCATCTGTCAAGGTTGCGCATGACCGTTGCAGCCATTCAGAGTCTCTCTAACACAAACACTTGTAGCCTAGTGCCCCTCTGACAAAATCCCAGAAAAAAATCCAATATTACCAAATAGGCTACTACTAAAATAATTACCACATCAGCATGCCTGGAAGTAATCTAAGTGAGTCCTCTAAATGTAATTTTATTTGATTTCTGTGTTGAATATGGTATGACTTTTGGCTGGGCTGGATGGTTCAGGTCAGATTTTCTTTGCACTGGTCTGTGGACTTTTTTCTCTCAACACTTGGAAGAGGATGCACCTGACTGGAACAGCCACACTGTGGCTCTACAACACAAACACTTCTACCATACTTCTCCATTTTGTCCTAATGTTATTCTACCAAATAAAACCAATAGAATGCATAAATACAATCCTGTACAATACAACCAATAGTAGGCTACTACTAATAATTAAGTCAACACAACTGCAAGTAAAGTACCCAGCGAGCTTGTGAATGTCATTTATTCTGCATGATGACTATGGGTTGAGGCTGGCCCGGCTGGTTTAGGATAGATTTTGTTTGGTTTGCCTGGGTTTGAGCTGCTCTGGAGTTTTTTCTCAACAGTTGCCATAGCAGGACACAGTATAGGCCTATGTAAACACATTTTTCCAGTAGTTTCTAGCGTCTCAATCTCTCTCTCTCTCTCTGGAAGACGTCGACTCGTACATGACCGCAGCGGAAACACTGAGGCTGTTCAACTGACAGGCTGTAGGACTATTGTTTTGTGCAAAATATAAAATCCAAGTTTGGAATCAAATGAACCCTTATGGGTCTGAGTCTGCAATGTACAAATGGAACACATGGACCCATTAGTACCCGCAATCTGCAAGCTTCCAGGGGGTCCCCAATGAAATGATACTTTGAAACCAAGTGGACCCTTACGCCCTCACTGTAACAACCTTATAACATTAATACCTGATGATCATGTTTTAGGGTAGAAAAAATCATGGCACTCCATCTTTAATTAATGTCGTGCAGAATGTAGTTCAGCCTTCAAGCCTGGCCCTCCACAACTATTTAATTCCTTTAGGCCAGGGGTTGTCAACCTTTTTCATACCAGGGCCCACTATTTATTCAGAATTGGAGCTATATGGACCACCATTTGATGCCATTTTAGCCCCACAGACTGCAAAACTAAAGATTTAATTTGCTTTTGTCCACAATTCCAGACTGGATTTCAGAAAGAAATCAGTCAAACATACATATCCAAATGACCATTGATATTCTACATTGTGTAGTTGTGTAAACTTGGGCTAATACTCATGATGAATACTGTAACTGTTGAGAGTGTAAAGATGAAACCAAATGGACCCGCGGGTCCATTTGGTTTCATGTTTACGCTCTCAAAGAGTTACATCTGGTTAAACAACTTTCCATCATTTAGCCTGCGGACCACCAGGAATCCTCTCAGGGGGGCACTGGTGGTCCCCCGACCACCGGACGTTGAAAAGCCCTGTTTTGGCTGCTATTAAGTTGTACTGGTCTGCCCTCCTCTGTTCATTCGTCCACAACAAACGTCATATTAGTATTGTCGAGCTAATCAATATATCAACTTATATATGGGCAAACGATGACACGTCAGTGCGGGGACCACCGTCCACTGCTGGGAGACCCTCGTGCTTAAATGGGTAGGCTATGCATGTAGTTTTTATACTGCTATGCAAGCACACAGCAAAGCTTCCATGCAAATTCCTGCATGGATACACACAAACACGGCGTTTTCCCGAACCACACGCTTACACCAAAAACAAACTTTCGCCGCTCGGCAATAAATCCGTGGCACATCGCCGCAGGACTATTCCGTAGCCATCGTAGGAAAATAAATCTCGCGTCCTGGACGATTGAAAGTGATGGTTGCTTTCTTATCCAACTCGGAGAAGTAGTAGCAAGCGAGTGGTCAACTTGCAAGCGATCATAACAGCAGAACAGAACAGGCGACAATGAGAGAGGAGAGGGGAGGGGAGGGGTCGGTGTTACGGCCAGAGGCAGTAGTAGAGCGCAGTTGCGACATTGAGGGGGCAGAAAACAGCGGCCAACTATAGTCCTATGAAAACGATTTAATCTAAAGAGTGATTTACAGCGGTCGTGCTCCTGTAACACAGATACTATGAGGCCCACTATTAACGATTTAAAGTAAAGCGGTTTAAGATCATTAAAGCTGGGCTGTTGCCTGAGGTCACAGATATGCCTTCCCCATGCTCCATAAAAGTCTATGTAGAGAAGGCGCCATTAGATCTTTCCATGGAAGTGAACGGAGATGTCGTAGCTCTGTGTTTGATGTCGTAACTCTGTGGTTGATTTAGCAGAGGCATACAGGAAAGTTACGCCACGGTTCTGTCAGGGTCTGAACCGTATAGATTTGACGTCACGATAGCCAGGGCGGACCAAACGTGTATGTTTTAATTTCTTTTATATTAGCCGATGTGGATACATTAGGAGCGCAATGAGTGGCTAAGAACATTGCAGTAGTAGTAAGCAACTATCATGTGAAGTTTGGTGGCATTTGAGCATGTAGATATTGTGTGATGATCAGAAAACTGCCACTCGTAGTTCCTCCAATTGAGTAGCTGTGATGTGATGTGATGTGATGTGATGTGATGTGATGTGATGTGATGCATATTGATGTGATAGAACATATAACTCACTACAGCGCCTACAAGACTGCCTAAACGATATCACAACCTGGATGGACCTAAATTTCCTAAATCTCAACACAAACAAAACAGAAGTAATTTTCTTTGGCCTTGACACATCCCCACTCACAAATAATATAATCCCATTCACTCTCAGCTCAAATATCTGCACTTCTGTTAAAAACCTTGGCGTCACTTTCGATAACACCTTCACTCTACACAAACATATCAGCACTAGGCCTATAGTTAAAAGCAGTTTTTTCCAACTACGGCTCCTAGCTAAAATAAAACCATATCTCCCATCTAAACAACTAGAAATAGCTATCCATGCATTTATAACCTCCAGACTGGATTATTGCAATTCTCTCCTCTCTGGAATTGATCAAACATCACTGAAGCGCCTACAGTTAGTCCAGAATGCAGCTGCTCGGCTTCTCACAGGAACTAAAAAGAGAGAACACATAACACCAGTTCTAGCGACACTACACTGGCTACCTGTGTCTTTTAGAATAGATTTTAAAATTCTTTTATATACCTATAAATCTCTACATGGTTTGGCACCCCTTTATCTTACAGAACTGTTAGTCCCCTACACCCCACAAAGGGCTCTAAGGTCAGCTTCTAAGCTGCTCTTAAAGGCTCCCGCCACCAACCTGAGGAGTAGAGGTGATCGTGCCTTTGCTGCTACTGCCCCTAGGCTCTGGAACAGCCTACCATCTTTCATAAAGAATGCTGACACTGTAGACTCCTTCAAATCACTTTTAAAAACGCACCTCTTTTCCTTGGCTTTTAACTGACCTCATTTGTATGTCCTGGTTATCTTCTCCTCTCTGCCTGATTGTTGTTTGTCCGTCTAGTCTTGTAGCCTGTGTTTTATTGTTGTTGTTGTCAGTGTTGTTGGTACGTCTTAGTTGTATAGTTTGTTACTGTTTCATATCCTGTACAGCACTTTGGGCAATCCCATTGTTGTAAAGTGCTCTATAAATAAAGTTTGATTTGATTTTGATTTGAGTATGTTCAGTTCAGACTGTATAGTTCTGTTGTTTTATGTAGCCTGTACGGTAGGCTATGTCTAGTTCTGTCTAGATTCTCTGTTCAGTTTCTCAAATACCTGTCAGTTGTCATACTTTTCAGGTGTTATAGTTTAGCCTAGCCTATTTTAACAGTTGTTACCGTTAGCTACCCCTTCATTGCCTTCATGTTGCTGCTCTATTGTTTGTCGTTATTTGCTTGTCCTCTTGTCTATCGTCTTGTGGCACTGTGGAAGAGTGTGAAAACATATTTCATCCCTCAACATACACTAGAGTGACAAATCAAAAACCTTAAACCTTTTCATGTTTACAATATTCTACTTAGCTCCAATAAAAGGAACGTCATGCATACATTCCCAGTTAATCGTGCTTGAATTAATCACTGTGGAGTCTCTGTAGACATAAGATTATCACAATCCTAAACTCCTGGCTAGCATCCCAATCCTAAACTGACATGCAGTGACCCCAGGTGGCAGGAAGATGGCAATCCATTCCAAGAAGTGTATTTGGCAACAAAGGCAAATTCTAATTATATAATAAATGGTAAATTTAAAACAGGATAAGTGACCACCAACATAGAGTAGGCACCTCTGTGTTCATATATACAAATCCATAGTATATATATTTGGAAAAGCAAAGTAGACATTACCAGTGAGACGACCAAAGCCAGGGTGAGAAGCAGGCCTGGTTGTGTGCATGCATCCGCCTGGAGTAACGTCCGGGGAATCGAACTCGGGTCTCCCGCATGAAAGTCCAACATCTTAACCACTAGACTTCTGGATGGTCATTAGGCTGGTAAAACATTTCCCCTTTGAAATAATTTCTGTTAGGAGGATAACGGGCTCTTTGAAAAAACAAACAAACAAACAAAAAAAAAACATTTAGGCGCCCACAACCTGTCCGTGTTGAATTGCAGTTTGTCTGTGATGCTTGATGAATTAAATCTATCAGAGTGCTGGCTATTTCTTTCTTTCTTGTGTTTAGATTAAGCCCTAGTGGAGGTCAGGATATGACAGGTCATATAAACCTATTTAAAATTAATTAACACAAAGACTGCTGGGTTTTAGGACCGTGAGCCAATCATTGCGGGGCGCGCCTCCTATAGTGTAAAACATCGGAACCGTCACTTTCGCTGCACATAAACATAACCTGTGCGGGAATCTGTCTTGGTAATGCTAGCTAGTTCAAACCGACCCATCCTTGCTCCACAAAATGCCTATGTTCCCATCTGCACCACCGGATAATCAGCGGGGACCCCTAAACATCATACCTCTTATCCATACCTGTCGCCTTACAGCTAGAAGGTCCTGGGTCCTTCGAAGGTCCTTCGATACCCACTAGGGACGACGTTGTGAGTGCTGGCGGCGTGTCTACCTCCCTCTGGCCCTCTGTCGCCTGATGGAGGGGACAGGAACTGGTTGCAATAACGTGTTCCTTCCACGCGCTACGTCCAACCAGGGAAACTCCCCCCTGTCAGGTGAAAAGAAGGCGGTGCAACTCGCCTCCCCAGGTTGGCAGAGGATGTGTAGAGCCCAGGATCACATTAGCACTGGGTATTGGCACTGGCAAATATATATACAGTACATATATTAAAAAAATAGTGCAGGTGGATGGCAGTGTGCATGCGCGATTTGGTCACAGACGGAGTATAGTCAGGGAGCTGAGCCCCGAAAAACAACAACAAATAAAACAATAATTAAGCTTATATGATGTGCAGGCAGTCACAAAACGGGTGTATTTGGATTATGACAGTCTGCACCGTCACATAAGCAAGGGAAGGGATCTTTGTGTTAAGCACAGACACCATACGAGGAACGTTTGCAAGAAAACAAAATGTTTTATTCCTCGTAAACCTCACAGAGAGCGAGAGAGAGAGAGAGAGAGAGAGAGAGAAAGAAAGAGAGAGAGAGCGCAGCGGAGGCCAGATCTGGGCCGGGGGAGACAGCAGTGACCGTGGGCATAGAACTGAAAAGAAAAAACCCAAAACAAAAAAAAGCACTTTTCTAAACTTTCAACAGCTGACCAAAAACCGACCGACTAAAAACTGTAATTGTCACAACATCTTTTAAAGAGCCAATGACATAGCGATCTGCGCAAAGGGGAAAAAAGTAAAGAAGCTTCTCCATATACATTAGGTGAAAACCGCAAACGCACAAAAACATAATTACCATTTTCAAGATGGCGTCAGACTCTGAGCTCTGCGGTGGAAAATTACAATAAACACCAGAAAGAGAGGCGTAGAAAAGGAAAGACCGACTGCTTTTTGAACACCCATTACCCAGAACGGATGCAAAAATACTGTAACATTCACAAAATAATTTACTATCGTCCCATAACTGTCAAGCTAAGTAAACAGTCTACTACAATACAGGTGACCAGTTTTTCTACCTGCGTAGTACAGGTTTTAGTCTACTACAATACAGGTGACCCAGTTTTTCTACCTGCTTCATACGGACTTCAATTAAAGCTGCAATCCATAACTTTGCATTGTGAATAATCCTTTTTTTTGTGTGTGTTTTTCCAATCTGCATGTTAGTGCAATAACCTTATGCTTAAGATGTTGGTAGTCTAGCTTTAGCCGACTGAATCTCAGTACGATCTCCAGTCGATCAAATCTACAGTTGATTTAGTCGCCAGAAATGCATTTGCATTATGTGGGCCTTTGGATGGTGTTATAAATGGTTGTTATTTATGCATTTATGCGTTCTGACACGTCACGCTGTGCATATCCAGAGCGCACCCAAACATAAGACCACTCATCCTTTAGGCCTCATTTACACTGGCAGCCAGATCTAGCCTGAATCAGCCTCAATTTGAATCTGATTGGTTTAAATGGTCACACGACTCATTTAAACAAATCAGATTCAATCCAATCCTGAAGTGGCTCAGATCCGATTCAGACTAGATTTGGCGGCCAGTGTAAAACCGTCCGTTAACAGCCCCAAAACAGGCTTTTCAAGCAGAGGACATTTCAGCCCAGATGCAGCGCTCCTTAGGGTCGAGTTCAACTCTACGCACATGGAGGACATGAAAGTTACGGATTGCCGCTTTAAGTGCTATTCAATAACATGTGACAAAACGCGCCCAATGTATCTGCTGTACATTCTCGGAGAGCACATAAAATTATTACTATTATGAACAAAAAAGAACCTTCTATTCTTGGCACATGGACTGGAGTTAAATCTTTGTAAAAAGTAAATGGAATTATTTAAAATGCAGGAATCGAGTGGAACAATATTTCCGTCGTTTTGTATTTTTGGCATTCCCAAAGCCTCGTTTCTTGTGTACATAAACTGCGAACTCAAAAAGTCCCCGACTTTACAGTTGTTTGTTCCCCCCTTTTAAAACAGCATGTATCGCCTTTTTTATTTCTACAGTGCAATTTTAAGTGAGAATTTCAGAAGGAAAGAAAGGAGCTAGTAGCTGGCCAGAGTGTTGTTGTGAGGTGGTGTTCTTCTGAGGGCTGCAGGTGGGGTGGGTGGGTGTGGGGTGGGACAACCATTCACTCACTCCTGTGTGCAGTGAGTACTAGAGACCATTAACCACCATTAACATACTGCCACCTGCTGGCAGTCAGGGTGTGACACAAGCTGGAAAGGAACACATTAGTCACTAGGTAATGTACATTTCTCAATACTCTCTTTCTTAATGTTTCCTTACATCCCCTTCACATTACAACTATAGGACTCAGGTTGAAAAAAGAAGGAACACTGACGCGTTTCGGCCGAAGCCTTCATCAGAGCGATCACTCTGATGAAGGCTTCGGCCCGAAACGCGTCAGTGTTTTATTAAAATGGATTATCAGATTTGAGCCTGGTCCTGCATTTTTTATTTGGTGTGCTGCTCCTTCCACTTTTTGTGGATTCCCATGTTTAGTTGCACCTAGAGCTTAGCACCCACTGCCCAAATTAGTGGCAGCAACTAGAGGAAGCGCACCTGTTTTCTTCTCCTCATTGTCTCTGAGCACTGACCAGCGTTCAGAGGCAATCAGCTGGAATAATAATGTCATACAGACACCAGATAAACTTCTCAATCGCTGCCAAACTGTTCCTTTCCAGCTTGGTTCAAAATGCTTGACATTCAGCAGAGCAGGTCTGAGATCAGGCCCGGGTCGTTATGGGCATTGATTAATCCTCTAATTAAAGTCCGTCTCAAGGCACTGTGATCATGACAATGAGTGAAAAACTATGCAGAACTTTGGAGAAAGCATATTATTAGACACTCATTCGCCCAAAGTGACATTTCTGCACAACTTTAAAACTACTTTTGGAACGTCAGATTGAGGGGGAAGTACAGGGGGAAAAAAACAACTAATTTGTCTTATTTGTCCAAATGCTCACTCAAATTTCTTATTTGTCTTATTTGTCCAAATTGCTCACTCAGATTCGGGGTAATTTAACTTAAAACCACTGCTCTATTTACATTGCATCGTTTTCCAGATGACAGTGATGATAACCATGCGAAAATGAACAATGAAGATGGCAAAAAAGAAATATCACTTTCCAAAAAGGCAGAAGAACAAACCATTGGCCACAAAAGAAACAGCTGAGAGCAGAGAGAGATGCAATTTGGTCTCTGATTTTGAACTATTGAAATAAACAAAATAAAACTTTTTTGAACACATCAGGATAAGAGTCTGTGCCGACTTTATGCACTACATTCCTCTGATTGTACACATTAATATCCTACCTGGAAGGATCAGGGATTGGGAAGGTTTAAACCTGTCAGATCTTCTCAAGTATGGAGAGACTATAAGGGACGAATTTGCAGTTAACCCTTTTGTGTAGTGCGCGCGTTTTGGTGTTCAAAGCATTATGTTACACTTAAGCTATTGAAAAATATCAGACCTACAAGCTCGCAGCGCGCCACCGAGTGGCGCGCTGCGAGCTTGTAGCTCTGATATTTTTTAAAAATTGTGATGCAAATCTTTGAATATATATTCTTTCGGAAGCAAATATTTTGAACTAAAATCGTTGCTTCTGCTGGGATCCCTACAACAACATGTTTTCAGATGGGGGTACTCTGCAGCCAAATATAGATAATTCTGCATCACTGACACAGGAAAATAGTTTTTCAGAGAAACTAGAATCTGTCAGAATCTAGCATCAGAAACTAGAAACTAGTCAGAAACTAGAATCAGGTGTCAAATAGAATATATTCTTAGATTTGCGTATCATTTTCACAATTAAAAAAAAAAACAAGCTCATATCGCGCCACCGAGTGGCGCGATATGAGCTTGTAGGTCTGATATTTTTCAATAGCTTAAGTGTAACATAATGCTTTGAACACCAAAACGCGTTCAAAACTCTGAGTTCCGACATGGGGAGAAGAAACCAAACTAAAGAATGTAAGCTGGCCGTTCATTCATTCATTCATCCAGAGAGCAGATGGTGGTTAAGTGCTGGTGGGTGGTGTGTGTGTGTGTTTGTGTGTTTGCGTGGTTATGGTGGTGGTGGGATGGAGGGGAGAGCAGAAAATGCTCTTTAAGATGAAGATACAAAGGCCCGATTCTGTGAGGTTTCACTAGACACTTACAAGAAGAAGAAGAAGAAGAAAAAAAAATAACAATAAAAATAAAAACCGAAGGGAGGGGCGACGGTCCCTATAGTTGACGTAATGTCCCTTAAAAAGTCTTGTTTTACTTTTTTTGTCTTTTGTTTTTAACTACAACAAATACAGTCACACGATAACGACATCCTTCTGACCTGGTGAAGAGGAAGGAGGAAGAGGAGGGGAAAAAACGAAAACAAAAAACAAAAAACCCCCAAACCACCTTCTGGGTCTCTGTAGACCTTAGAGAGAGGGTCCTGGAAGGTGGCAGGTCGGGTCGGGTTGGGTCGGGTCAGGCAGGTAGGAACTGCAGAAAACAAAGAGACAGAGGTGGGGTCCGGTGTTGGCTGGCTGGCTGGCTGGCGGGTCACTTTTTGAGGGGCTGGTAGATGGAGGCGTTGGGGTCCAGGCCAGAGGGACTGGTGTCCATGAACTTGGAGGAGTAGTGAGGCGTCACAGGGCTCATGCTGCTGCTGTCGCCAGAGTAGGAGATGCTGGGCATGACCGCCATCACCTCCGCTATCTTCTGCTTCAGGTCTTTGATCTCCTGGTCCTTCTGCAGGATTTGACCTGCGGGGCGGGACCACACACAGGACCACAGACACACACACACACACACACGAGAGGTGAGTCCATCGCATTAAATCTAAATGTGGGAGCTTAAGCCCCTGACACACCAAGCCGACGTCGCCCGACGTCGGCCAACTGCTGTGTCGCCTTGCGTCGCCCGTGTCGGGCCAGGTCGGGCTCCTTGGACACACCGCAAAGACGACACACGACGGTCAACTAGCCATATACGTTCTGCGCATGCGTGCTGCTTGTGGAAGAAGAAGAAAAGAGGAGGCGAAAGATAAGAAGAAACCCAAGATCACCTCTAAACATCGTGTGTGGGGCATATAATAGTAGTCGCACCAACCCCCAGGTGTCTGCTGTTAAGACGCTGTGAATAAATGAGTTGATGTGTTATAATGATGTGAAAACTTTTTAAACGATCTGGTATCATCTGTGTTGAAACAGAGCCATAGAGTATAGACAGAGTGACAACTCCATCCACTTCATGGGGTAGTCCAATGGCGGCTCTTCTGCTTAGACTTCAATAGAGAATGGGGACAACTCCTGGACCTGAACCATTGGATTCAGGCAACAGCCCAGCGTTAATGATCTTAAATCGCTTTATTTTATATTGTTTTAGTGATAGTACAACACAAACATGTCAGCGGTACAATAACAACGTTACTGTACCGTTGACATTTTGAAACCTTGCCTAAAATAAGTCTCTATTCAGCTGCATCATATGAACTGCATGAACAGCAGCTCGAGCGCTTAGTTTCTGGCCCCTCAATGTCGCAACTCTTCTACTATGACCAGATGAGTCTAAGCGGCGGGGTCCTGCGCATGCGCCGTTGTTTTCTCTGTTGGCTGCGTAGTGTACTCTAGGTGGACAAGAGTTGCGACATTGAGGGGTCAGAAACCAAGCGCAAATGAGATAAAGTGACAAACTGTTGGAAATGCATTGTTTCTCAACGAGGGCGGCGCAAATAAGAGCTAATTTAGGAATTTGTTCATCGTGGCAACTGTTGTAAGGTATTGTACAGGCTTACTACAAAAATATCATAAAAGCTGGGCCGTTGCTTGAATCCATTGCATAGGCTACTACTTCCAGTCCAGAACGTGTCCCCTTTTGTTGTGCTAATTCAATAGAAGTCTATGTAGAAGAGCCACCATTGGACTGGCCCCATGAAGTGAATGGTGTTTGCATAACTGTCTATAGCCTATTATAAGGCTTTGATTTCGAGCCGAGGACCCCTTTGACATGTATTAGTTTAAGGACCCCCATTTGTGGCATTTCTATCTCTGAGACCCCATTTTTAACTGTAAAATCGTTGTTAATTAACTCTTGAATGTACAAATGGTCCATTTGATTTCATATGTACACTTAGTTTATACCCTGGCTATTATGTTACAAAGTATAATGTAGCGAGGGACCCCCTCGACATGTCAAATCGGATGAAAAGCTTCCGACGGGGGGCCGACGTGTGGCGACGTGCGGGACACACCGGGGAAACTAGGCCGGCCAACGCCGACCGACGGCCCGACGGCCGACCGTCGGCTTGGTGTGGATGTTACAGTATATTACCGTATTGTCCCATATATATATATACATATATATATATATACATATATATATATATACATATATATATATATATATATATATATATATATATATATATATCTATCTACTATATATATATATATATCTATATACTATATATATATATCTATATATATATATATATATATATATATATATATATATATATATATATATATATATATATATATATATATATATATATATATATATATATATATACACACACACACACACACACACACACACACACACACACACACACACACTTGGGACATTTTTCCCTCCAAATAAAAATGGTCTATCTTTGACGTGTCGTTACACATCCGTGCCAATAGGTGGTGCCCACACGCTGCATTGAAACAACACAACTGCATTTGTGTGTGCATTTGTGTGTGTGTTGTGTGCATTGAGTGCACACAACACAACGCAGAGAAACACAAGTGGAGCCTTGATTAACACACGTCTTCAGGCAAAGAAACCTCAAGGTTGACTAAGAATTTCACCACTGATTGATTGTTAATTTTATTAGACGATAAACAAACAATGCAACACAGTACAGAGTACAGTTACACATACCTATAGCACTGTCTAAAAAGGAGTACTGAGGTCTAATAATACTGATTTGACAACAACGGGACGTGTTTTTACCATCCACTCTAGACCATTTCATTCACCTAAAATGGGAGGTGCTGCTTAGTAGCCCCACTTTCTGCTGTCCACATACAGTATGGGAACGTCATTATGTACTGTAAGCACACAATAGCTGACAGTAGCCTTACTGACAAGCTGCACACAACGTCGCACGATGCAACCCATTGTGACCTTGCAGATCTGCTGTTTTCACTATGCTTTGTATGATCAAACGATAACATACACAGGGGATTAACTGGTCAACATCCGTGTGCAATTCACACACGCCAGTCATTTACAACACGTTACATGTGGAACTGTGTGAAACTGATGACGTTTAAAGGGACAGGAAGCAGCAGAAAGGAGCTCTTTCCATAATGCTGAATGACTGACTGGAGTAGATTAGCATTAAGGGAACTGGGGGAAGCAGCAGCACACAGCCCTCTGTTCAAAGCCATTAAAAGGAACTGGGGGGAATTCTGTTCAGAGCCATTAATCCAGCTGTATGACGTACACATCCCCTGCTGACTTTATGGATGAGACGACAGGGCTTACAGCGGGTCAGAAGATAAGTACCATGGAACGAGAGCTAATGTCTGTGCCGGCAGAAGACAAGAGACGATAGAAAGTACATGTCATCACTAAGGTCCTTAATGACACCAACACCAGAGTCCCTTTTTCCCTTTTCTGGGCAACCCGTCGTGATAACTTTAACAAGAGGTGCCCTAAAGTAGGTCGGACGTGGCTTATTGTCAGTATCAGTAGATAACACACAGGACAGGACACTATCCATGTTACAATGCACTAGATGGGAGATGGTTTGCTGAGGTGCAGCGCCACACCTACCATCAGCGACCAGTACTGTCCGCACCAAGCAATGCTAATCATACGCTTTTGTGTTGGCGGATGCCCGGGGATTGAACCCATGAACTTGTGGTCCAAATGTTCTCACATTTGGACCACAATTTCTAACGACTGAGCCACCTGGACCCAAGCTATATCACAGATCACAAAGACTAGTAGTCACTAGACCACTTGCCAATAAAATATATCATTTAAATGTGAGAAAAAGGAATCTGCCAAATGAATCAACTTTGTGTAAAAAATGCCAGTACCATTATAAAGTTATAAACAGAAAAAACAAGTGTCGTGTGCAGAACAGTGTAATTTATCCTCCTCAGGTACATTTCAGATTTTTGCATTTGCAACTATTTTTAGCAATGGAATAGTATTTATTTTGCGTGGCTTATTGAGCTGGAAATAAATGTCTGGGCACCCCAGCAGCAGATCGTCCATTTCTGGTGAAGAGAATAGATATTGTGTAGAGGGGAATGAAATGAAGTGATTAAGTACTAAGTATCCCTGTATATATTCTGGACGTCGGCCATCCAAGTAAATAAGCCAGTCATGGTTTAATTGGTTGATGTTGTATTTTTGTGTGATTGTCAACCTGTACAGATATCACCTTGAACGGCGGTAGCTGTAAAACTGCAGACTGCACTGAGTCATAACACTACAGAAGCTTCTTTTAAGCGCTCTGGGCAGAAACAGAATATAGTGGCTGCAGAATTGCTGAGTAAGAGCGTTTCAAAAGGTCTTTACACGACACAGAGCGTCACAACTAAACACACAAAAAAAGAAATCAACAGCAAGCACTTTGCATGAAAATGATTCATACAATCGATGCCTCATTTCTACACAGGGTCGACACATGTCCACAAGGATTCACTTTATCACCAGTCATGCTCACAGAATAAAGATGCATTTCCTGGACAAATATTTGCAGAGAAAATAATCTGTATATATAAGATACCTTACAGTCAGCAGAGTCAACCTTCCTATTAGCATACAGTATGGTAGGGCTGCAAATATTGGACAAAAATGACAGTCGAACATTCCTTTTGATAGTCGTCAATGCATTTGTTTTTGGTTTAGATCAAATTAAGGTAGGCAGCTCGAGGATAGGCGTGCCACGAAGCTGCGATTAAACGCGTGTGCTTTATTCTTTTATTTTTGGCGCTTGATAATTTGTTCGAATATGGAATATTTTTTGCAGCCCTAGCATATGGTGAGATTCAGATCTGTGATGGAGGAAGGGAACAGAGATGGGCTGTCCTGGTCTGACTACCTAAGCAGCAGCAGCAGCATTAACAGCCCTCCTGCTTGCAACCAGTTGGTTGGTGGTTACTTCAGCATATTGCTGTAGCACAAATTACTTCCACGTATTGGTTCTGTTGATTACAATTGGAATCCTATATGATGGATGACATTTTGGATATTTTCAGTTTAATTTGAATAGATGTCCCACCACACCAGCCTGTAAGATTGCCTATCTTGATACAGTTTAATTACAGACAGCAACCGTTCCAGATTCCTGAATGAGCATGCAAAAACACGTTTCGGATGATTTCGTCTTCAGTGATTTAAAATGGAAAAAATGCAGGCCAACAAGAAAAAATGCAGGCGTTCTACATGTACTGGTTATGGCAGCATATATAATTTATACAGTATATACTATTTGGAAGTCTGCAGTGTGCAGCTATCTAGAAAAATGTCAAGATTAGATTGGGACTGGGAGAACACCAGCCGTACACTTATGCAGAGGAAGTTAAAGATGTAAGGATCTGTATTGTAAGGATCACATTATTTTACGTCCGTGGCCTTATGGGACATTACACGCAAGGGACCACTTGACCGAGTTAGGATTTGGGGGTTTGGGGTAATTTCATGGAAACTATCATGTTCTATGCTTTCTTCCGCCAGGAGACGGTCTTAAGTGGTGATATTCCCTAAACCAGGCCTGGCCAACCTGTGGCTCTTGAGCCGCATGCGACTCTTTGGCTGGTTTCATGCGGCTCTTAAAGGCCTTTCACATGACAAGTGTCAAAATTGCTGGGCCTGGCACAGCCATTCATTCCCTATATTATGATTATAAAATTGATTTTGTGTGTGTGAGCTCACAATGTTATTTTTGTTTGTGGAACTGGTTCAACTGAGAGTTTGTGTGTGGGAGAGTACACACAATGTTAATTATTGAAAATAACTGGCCTACATAATCCATCCATTTTAAACCAGTTAACCGAAGTCGATTGGGGGCTAGGAGTAATTATCATGGTGGTGTGTGACGTTTACAATAAATCTGGCTGAGCAGAGGTCTGTGTGTGTGAGAGAGGGGAAGGGATGGGGTGATGTTCATGTGTGTCCATCTGTATGATGTGGCTCTTTGCATCAACACGGTAAAAAAGTGGCTCTTAGTCTCTGACTGGTTGGCCACCCCTGCCCTAAACAAAAGCTACAAAATAAGGGCCGTTCCTTGCCAGTTATAGCAGAAATAGATGGACGGCAGCACGCAGCACGTGTCGCTCACCTTGTGCGATCTCCAGCTGCCTCTTGGCGTCGCCCAGCGCTGAGAACAGGTCCAGTTTGATCCTGGTCTCTGCACTCAGGCTGTTCTCCAGGTGCTGTGTTTTATCCTGCATGGCCGACAGCGCTGACATCAGCACCTCTGTGTCCTTCTCATTCTCTTTATATTTATGGAGCTCCTGGAAGACAGATAATAAGACAGACAGACAGACAGACAGACAGACAGACAGACAGACAGACAGACAGACAGACAGACAGACGGACAGACGGACGACCGGTTAGACAGTTGGTTAGACCAGGGGTTTTCAACCTTTTTCATCTCAGGATTTGCACCACGGACCACCATTTATTCAGGATTTGCACCACGGACCACCATTTGAGGATATTTTAGCCACACACCCCAAAACTAAAGATTTATTTTGCTTTTGTCCACAATTCCAGGCTGGATTTGGGAAACAAAACAAGCAAAACATACATTCCAAAATGACTAATTCAAATGATGAATATTTTAACTCTTGAGAGTGTAAAAATGAAACCAAATGGACCCGCGAGGGTCCATTTGGTTTCATTTTTACGTTCTCAAGAGTTAATTTGGTTAAACAACTTACCTGGGGACCACCTGGAACCTTTCAAGGACCACTGGTGGTCCCCGGACCACCTGTTGAAAACCCCTGGGTTAGACAGTTAGAATGTTACATCAGAGATCTACAGGTAGAGCAGATGGTAGACACAAGCCGTCTCTTAAGGCTTTCCTAAATTTGTTTCAGAAAAACCATTTAGATCGGATGGAACTCCTTCATTTAGAATACTTTGAGAAGGTAGTGGTCAGAGTTAAGAGCTTTACAGACGGGAATAATAAATCACGCCTTCTAGTTCATTTTCAATGAGACTGGTGTTCTGTGCATAGAAAATGCTGTGTGATATTTATGTTTATGTTAGTTTTTTTTTATATGGACTTTATGATCCTTCTTTTACTAGCAATACATTTTTTATTATGAGAGAGGTGCATCTGCCGAGAATGAACATAAAACAAGTCACAACAATGTTGTTTTTGCTCAGGAATGACCACTGAAAACTAAACTTAACGTGACACAAACTACTGTCATGTCAGTGAACAGACAGTTCTCCACCAGGGGGAAGGACCTCACCTGTACTTTCATCTCCAGCTCTCGGATCTGGTCTTCTTTGAGCTTGATGTCCATTGTGAGTTTCTTACACTCCGTCTCTAACTCTGAGATCCTCCTCCTCAGTGTTTCTGTGCATTCCCCTCTGAGGAGAAAACATAAACACACTTAATTTATACTCCATCACGTTTCTGTGCATTCTCCTCTCTGAGGAAAAAACAATTAATTCATACTCCACTGTGGGAAGTGGGTTGCGTGCCAAAAGAGATCTACAAGCTTTCTACAGAGCACTAAACTAAGGCTTCTCTATGCAAATTGAGACTGTTAAATTAATTAGCCGTTATCTTGGCTGACTGGATTGAATCTCCCGTATTTACTTACCATATATTAGTCCACACTAAATTGAACACATTTCTTCAGTTCTATTCTAGTGGGAGTACTGTGGCCTTTGGTAACTTCTTTTACAGTACTGTGGTGTGTGTAGTAGTGTGTACCTGGACACTACAGCCCTGGTCTGCAGTAGTACAGTGGTTTTCAACCTTTTTCATCCCAGGGTCCACTATTTATTCTGCATTTTAGCCATGGAACACCATTTGATGTTGAGTTTAGTCTTTTGGACCCAAAACTAATGTTTTTCAAGTTTGTGTCCAAAATTTAGGAGAAAGACTGGCAAAACGTTGGTCAAAATAAGAATTCTTCTACATTTTCTAATTGTGTAGATTCTTGACAATTAAGTAATCAGAAGTTTAAACATAATGTAACGCTTCGCGCCACGGGTGATGAAGCCGCACCCATACCATTTTCAGTTACAGGACATTTTTATTAGGCAAGTAAAGCATCAATAACAACATCAGTTGTTGTTGAAGTTGCAACAGACACGCAGCATGCATAAAGCTAAAGGTCTGACTCAGAGAGTTTTCTGTTTTCAGTGATGAAATGCTGTTGGTTTAGTGGTGACACAGCCGTAGTTAGTAAGTAGCAATAGTATTGTTTAAAATCATTTTAAATATATGCACTTAAATTTGAAATATCTTGGGTTGTTTAGCACAAGGGTTTTCAACAGGTGGTCCGGGGACCACCAGTGGTCCCTGAGAGGGTTCCAGGTGGTCCCCAGGCTAAATGATGGAAAGTTGGTTAACCAGATGTAACTCTTGAGAATGTAAAAATGAAACCAAATGGACCCTTGCGGGTCCATTTGGTTTCACTTTCACACTCTCAAGAGTTAAAATATTTATCATCTGAATTAGCACCACTTGATTAAGAAGTTTACACTGTTTTGTTGGCAAAATATAGCCTGGAATTGTGGAAAAAAACAAAAGAATTCTTTAGTTTTAGGTCTCTGGGGCTAAAATGTCATCCAATGGTGGTCCGTGGCTCAAATGCTGAATAAATGGTGGTCCCTGGAGTCAAAAAGGTTGAAAACCCCTGGTTTAGCATGTTTGGTGGGGCAGTCAGGGCATTCTGCCCATGCCTAGATCCGCCCCTGGTGTATTGTGTACCTGGACGCTGCAGCCAGTGCCACTGCCCTGGCGGCCGAGGCCTCCTCCATCTTCTTGCGTTTCTTCTCGTCAGCCAGCTGTTTCTCTGCGCTGGCGCGTGCCTCCTGCTCCGCCTTCAGCCTCTTCTCCAGCTGACCCACCGCCTGCTTGTCTTTCTGCTTGGCCTGCACCGCGTTGTGGAGCCTGGACACGCACGCACACGCACGCGCACACACACAAAGTTAACTCTGAAGGAGTACCCCCTGGAACCCTCTCAAGGAACCCACTTTTGGGAACAACGGAGCCAGAGCCTTATAATGGGAGAGTTGTGATATTCCGGTTCACTCCTATGTCCCTGGGCGCTCGCGGCGCGCTGCTGGAGGAGTCTGTGAAATGAATGGGATTTAATAGGGAGCAGAATACTAGTGTCTCATTCTCGCGAGACTGTAGCTGGGGAGTAGGACTAGGAGTATCACTAGTTCGCACGCGCGCACACACACACACGTGCACACTCACGCGCACGCACACACTTCTCAAATTTGCTACCAGAAATGAACTAACAGGAACTAAGACTTGTCTTATATGTCAGACCAGGCTTATTTACAGTAGTATTTAGTATCAAATACAGTGCACTATGGTGTTCCTTTAGTTTTAGGATCTGGTCAGCACAAACCTAGGGCGGTTATACGGAACGCATGTCATTCATTCAGCTAAGAAAACTTGTATAGCACCTGTTAGTTTTCTCCCAAGTTAATTAAGAAGAAATACAAGAAAAAGAGGATCTAAGCAGCGGTTCAATAGAGATAATAAAATGCGTTGATGATAGAAAGGTGTTCACATGGATCAGGACATAGGTAAAGGGAGGATTAAGGCACTTAAAGTTAAAAAGGAGGAAAGCTGTTATTAAAATAAAAAGAGGGCAAGACACTTTCTTGCCCTCATGAAGACCATTTAATGGTTCACATGTTGGCAGTTTCTTTTTCCCCTTGTCTCTTTTTATCTAAATAGAAATACATTCCACTCATACTGTAGAATCTATTGCCTTTCAGTAAACAAACTACTACGTAACACATTAAGCCTGGCACCCTATTTTGGGCACATATTGGCAAAAACAAAAATCTAAAACTTTTAAGGTTAAATGGTACATTTATCTCACACCTTTATCCAAGGCGCATCACGTTCACCCATTCACACACACATTCATACACTCAGGGCGGAAGAAACCATGTAAGGTATAACCAGCACAAGAGGAGCAATTAGACGTTAACTTTCTTGCTCAAGGACACTTCGACAGTGACTCTGTGGGACCCCAGGTTCGAACCGGCAACCTTGGGGTTACCATTTGAATTGTCCTTAATATCTGCGTTAGGTCCTCTGGATGAGACAGAGGCTTTAGTCTATCAGTGGTAGTTGCGAACGTTATCGTATTTATAGTCCCCAGTGAAACGAACATGTTCAGCCCTCACTAGCCTCTTGACTAATTCACTCTCATTTTCAGAAATGATTTCGACGAACAAAGCGTTATAGAAGTTTGCAAACTGCACAGGAGATCCATCTTTTAAACTTTAACGACTTTGCGAGTGCAAAGGGAGAAATAAAAGTGTTTCCACAGGGTATACATATTCGGGAGCACCGTGCCGCACTGGAGGGAGTTTACAAAGCCGTAAGTCTCGCCTTTTGATATAGACTCTCTGGGGTACGTTGTCCCCAGGCTTTCCAGTGCAGATGGAAGCCTGGAGACTGAAGGCCTATTCAGAGATGGATTTTCGGTGCCCACCGCGACCACCGTTTCCTACAATATGACGTCATACCACCGCAACCACCGCACCTCCCAGCCCTCCTCTCGGATTTTACTAACCACCGCACCGCGCGGTGGTTCCAGTCCGGTTGCTTGTTTTTAACGGCTGCCAGCTGGTAAAAAAAAAGAAAGAAAAGAAAACACACCACAGCACGACGGCCAGGATGAGAACGAAGGGATTCAATGATACACACAATGACATAAATAGAATACGAAATAAACATAAAAGCAGCAGAATTTATTATAATTGAGGGAGGTAGGAAGTAGAGAGAAAAGCAGAGGGGAAAATAAACAACAATGGACGCGAAGAGAACAGGGGAGGGAGGGCGAGGTGCTACTAGTGGTCTATGAAATAGCGGTGGTCGCGGTGCTCTGAGCGGTGCTCGCGGTGGCCACCGAAATTCCAGACTCTGAATGAGCCTTGAGCCTACGTTGGGTGTGACTCTGGGAGCTTGTAGACACCAGCAGGCAGCACTCACTTGTTCTGCAGGAGCTCGTTCTCCTGTCGCAGCTGTCCCAGCTCTGAGCGTATGGAGCGCTCTGCGCTGCCCAGAGAGCCGATCTGACTGCGAAGATCCTGTTCCACCTGCCGGCTGGCCTGGAGGTCTGCCTTCAGCTTCTTCACGTCCTGCTCCAGCCTGGAGAGAGAGAGACACACACAGACACACACAACACACATCCTGTGATGAACTTTGTCATGTCAAAGACCCCCGAAAAAGTAGGCTGCGCTTCACAAATTTAAGGGGATGTTGGGCCGTGAACGCCAATATGACTTGTTGACATCATTATTCCACCTACAGGGTAAGTCCTATGAAAATAGTTAAACCGTTCATCAATTTTATTTTATAGTCTACGCCCTTAATTCAGAACGACAGACAGAACCATTTTTCCCCAAAACATACCCGTCCATTATTAGATCCATTTCAGCACAGGATGGAAGTCAACTTGCAGAGACTCTCCTCTATGATATATACTGTATATTTCAATGCGCTTTTCGAACACAAACATTCACTATTATACTTGATTAGTCAGGTAAATTCAGTAATGTTTGATGACAATGAGAAAACAAATACAAAAAAGTAAAATTGTCTAGGTAGTTACATATCTATAGGAGTTTCAAATAAACATTGAAGTAGACACTATTAAAAAAAATGTCAAATATATGATACAAGTTGCAAATGGACATTGAAACTAACGAGCGTACCACGGTTGACCTGGTAAAGTGTCAACAAATTAACATTCAGTTTTACTTCCCCCTG
Organism: Benthosema pterotum; assembly: GCA_039105355.1. Classification (NCBI taxonomy): domain Eukaryota; kingdom Metazoa; phylum Chordata; class Actinopteri; order Myctophiformes; family Myctophidae; genus Benthosema; species Benthosema pterotum. The sequence continues at coordinate 7,033,195 of CM076980.1, read as the reverse complement.
TATTGCTTCCTGCTGTGGCCGCCATGGTGCAACCAGTCATGACCTGAGGGTTCCCACAGTGTCACAACAACACGTTTTAAATAGTTGATCTATAGGAGCTTCAAAACGTCACAGTCTGAGCTTGTTGATCTGCTATCTTGCGTTATGCAACGCCAGTGTCAAGCTGCTGCACTACTATGAAATGAATCAGCAGTGGCATCTGGGCAACGGCAGGCAGGAAGTCTGGTCTGGGCGTGGACTGGAGGAGGGTGGCGGTGTTGACACCGATCTGTATTAAGAACCAAATTGAGTAAGAACAAGTTTAGCCAGCCTTTCTTTGAGAACGGCCAAAATGGAAGCTCAAACTCATGACATGGGCATTTTCATCACAGGGTCAATACCTGTTTATACCAGTTTATTTTTCTTTTCTTTTTTTAACAAATTTTCTTGCGGAACTTGCATGCTTTTATGTTGGCTGTTTTTTGTTTTTTTTTTTGCTTGAGTGTTGAATCTGTAATGGGCCACAGTGGAACATTTAAGTTGTTACAGTTGTCCACTCATCGTTTGGATAAGAGATGTGTCGATTAAATATTCATTCAATCATTGAAAACTAAGTGTCTGGGCCAACAGGCAGGCAGCCCAGTTACGGATCACACTCTAATCTCATCATTTCAACACCATGCACTCCTTCTTGTTCATTTGAGAAGAGAAGATACTGTTAAGTGTCTGGTGAAATTGTTGTGCTTGGGGGGAGTTCCTGGTGGTCCCCCAGCTAAGAGTTGGTATCCAAATGGACCCTTAAGGGCATTTCACGAAGGGGTCGATAAAACGCACCTCTTGTCCATTGTCAACGGGACCGAGTGCGGTGTCACATGCAGCGCTCCCCGTGTGAAAAGCCTTACACACCTTTAAAGGTAGGGGAAGTGATTTGAAATTCATGGTGTAGTACCAGCCTGGTGCACTAGGGGCCCCCAAAAGTAGCTACACTATGTGAACCTGCTGCTCTCTCCTGATTGGAGGAGAATTGTGGTGACCTGGGGAACTTTTATTAGCTCCTCTGCTAACGTGGGGGAGGGGGAAACTCCATATGTGGTTTCCACACCTTATAATAGAGCATTTTAACAGAAAAAAAATATTTTTTGGGTGATATCTGACAAAAGTGAAATCACTTCCCCTACCTTTAACTCGGAGCTTAAAACAAAACCAAATGGGTTTCATTTTCAAGAATTACATTTCTGTTAAACAGCTGCATTACAACATTTTTAAAAGTCTTCAAAATTAGAAAAAGGCAGAATAATTGTTAGCTTGATTCATAAGCATTTGCCAAACGCAGGAAATTGTAGTCCAAATCTTATCGCAATGACAACAAAATATTCTTTCGTTTTGGGTTCTGAGAGGCCAAATGTCATCAAATGGCGGTCTCTGTGGATGAATAAATAATGGGGCCTTGAAATTAAACTGGTTGAAAACCACTGGTTTAAACCAATTAATCAGTTTCAACATGGCTGACGCTCAAACGTTTTGCTGTCAAGGATCTCCGGCTAATGGCTTGTGTTTGGGGCAGCAAATAGCTCAGTTAAAAATGGAAAAATACTCTAAGCCACAAAGTAAAGCAATATAAAGGTGCTATATTTAACAAAATGGTCCAAGTGGGCGAGAAATCTAAAGTTAACCTGCAGCCGTGTGTGTTATTGCAGAGAGCAAGACGGACAGCCAGTTAGATTCAGTCCAACGTCAGCTATGACCAAATTCATGCTAATGTAGATCCTTTCCACAGCACTTTAACTAGTGGGGATGCCCTGAAACTGCTCAAGGACCCCTAAGGGTCCCCAGACCCCACTTTGAGAACAACTGCACTATACAGCCCCAAGCACGAGTCAACAAGAACCCTTCTAGACAAAACACAGGGAGAGGAGAGTTGTGTCGGAACCCCCTAGTGTCAAAAAATTAGTGAAAAGCTCCAGGCGGAAAATCTAGTGCTTTTTGGCTAAATGATGGACAGTTGGTTAACCAGATGTAACTCTTTGAGAGCGTAAAAATGAAACCAAATTTCATTTTTTTATTTTTATCATCATTCGAATTAGCCCGAAGTCTACTCAACTAGAGAATGTAGAAGATTAATGGTCATTTTTATTTGTAGGCAAGCATCTAGCGCATTCTAGTGCATTTTGGATTTTGGCAGTTAATGGCAACACTGGTCGGCTGTTTTCGGTGCTCAAAGCAAGCTGCTATGAAGCGGGCGTCGTCATGGGTGGCCTTCCTTCCACATAATATCTCAGAGAACTGCACTTCACACAGTGCATGGAGCCAAGTAGGCCAACTGACACTTGAGCGCCGCTTGAAAATATGATCAGCGTGAAACTGACAGCCGAGCTTCAAGCTCTGACTGTCTTGACATGTTCTGTGTTTGAGGTGAAGTTCTGGGAGCTTTCAGAGGACGACAAAAGCCTGGAGCCTGGATGCTTGTTGTCAGTGGAACTCATGGGTCTTTGGTTCTCCGGTGTGTGTGTGTGTGTGTGTGTGTGTGTGTGTGTGTGTGTGTGTGTGTGTGTGTATATGTGTGTGAGAGAGAGTGTGCGTACGGATAAAAAATAAAATCTCAGGTGTGTGAAGTGAGGGGATACTAGTCTTAATGTTGTACATAATCTTATTGCGGTGAATCACAATGTGTGTTTGTCACTTTACAAATGTTTGTGTTTGCACAAAAATAAAAGAAGTCACGTCTGATTATCCTGTAGAGTGTGGAGCTATCAGATTACAGACCGAAAAAAGTCAGTATATTTCCATCTTTACGGTAATAGCTGAATTCGCTAGCTCAACTATACAGTATACAGTACAGTATGCTTGACAAGACTTGTTTCATGGGGGTCCCTAACACAGCATATCATCTCTTCAAGTCTGGGTCCAAATCAGTATCAGTCTTAGGGTTCCCTGACATGACATGTTTGAGAAAAACTGGTTCACGAAACGATAACCATCTATGGGTGTTCACTCTGACCATGCTGCTGACTCAGCGTTGTTCGAGTGTGTATGTGTATAGGCTTGTCACAATTACACCATAATCGACTAATCACAATTATTTTTGATCACTGAATTATTGTGCATAATCATCATACGGCTATTAAAGGGCTTTCACATGACGAGTGCCAAAAACGCTGTTGTTAATTATTATATTTTTATTTGTAGACTTGGTTGTAGTGGTGCGCACAATGCTACAGTAATTTTTGAAAATAACTGGCCTACTCCATCCATCCATCTTCAACCGATTGTCCGTAGTCGTGTCACAGGGGCTAGGAGTCAATTTCTGTCATTATCATGTTGTCCAGACCATTACAAAAATATCATAAATAGCTGATCTACAAGCTAATAAAATGACACGTGTTGTAGAACCGGTCAGGGCACGCTTACAACCAAACAAAACTCCAGCACAGCTGCATTGAGGTATGGAAGGCAGAAGGGGTTATATTTATATAATGCCCACTTCATTCTCTATCGGTAATTCAATCTGTTTCTTTACAGCTCTAGATAGCAGAGCTAGCTCCCACACAGTAGCTTTGCACTAATTAACGGTCATTCTGAGCTGAAGTGAGTCAATGAAATAAGAAAAACCCAAACAACACCAGGGACTGACACTAACACTTGCCCGGGGCAAGTAAAAAAAAATGGTGGGGCAAGTGAAGACTGCTACCCGGTTGCCCGATCGGGCAAGTGTGAAACACAGTGCACTATAACACAACACAAGATAAATGTGTCTTGAAGGCAGTCATTGTGCTCTGCCTCTGTGTCTTTCCCTGCTTTCTAGCTATCCACAATTCCAGGCTGGATTTGGGAAACAAAACAGGCAAATTAACACATCAAAATGACCATTAATCCTCTACAGTGTAGACCTGGGCTAATTAAGATGATGAATTTTAACTCTTGAGAGTGTAAAAATGAAACCAAATGGACCCGCAAGGGTCCATTTGGTTTCATTTTTACGTTCTCAAGAGTTACATCTGGTTAACCAACTTAGCTGGGGACCACCTGGAACCCTCTCAGGGACCACTGGTGGTCCCCGGACCACCTGTTGAAAACCCCTGGTTTAAAGCACCCAAGTAGTAAGTAAACTTAAATGCAAAATTTACAATATATTTTTGGGGGGCAAGTGACCATGACCTGAGGGCAAGTAGAACCTGACTTGCACTTGACCGATGGGCAAGTGCCTCGGAGACCTTAGTGAAAACCAAACAACACTAATTGCAGTTAAGGTATTAGCGCGACAGTTAATAGTCAACTTAACGCATTTAGGCCTAACCTACGTTATCTGAAAAAACTTCAAATTTAGATATAGCAGCATCACAAAATTGTAATTCTTCAATACTGTACATACTGTACAGAATCAAAAAAATGGATTCCCGGGCCTGAATGGGATTAAAAGTAATACAGGCAACTTTAGTGTGTACAAAATCTGCGTTTGTAAACAGATTTGAATCTAACTCTCACCTCACCTCCACTCTATTGGCTCACTATGAAACTACTGGAGAGTGCTGTGCTGTGATTGGCTAAAACACCACCCCCAAAGGGACTTGTTGACAACAACCAGCAAAATTTCAAGGCCATCTGCAGGGCAAAGTCAGTGTCTGTCTGCAGGGAAGCAGCTGCAGCATCAAAGTAGAAGCGAGATACAGTAGAGGAGAAGAGGGCAAAAATACAGCTACTGGTATACATAAAGTATATTTGGAACTTTGGCTAAAAGGTTATAATACCTTTAACTCTTTGTGTACTGAACGCGTTTTGGTGTTTTAATTATTGAAAAATAGCAGATCTACAAGCTCATATCGCGCCACTGAGTGGCGCGATATGAGCTTGTAGTTCTGCTATTTTTGAAAAATTGTGAAAATGTGCTGCAAATCTCTGAATACATTATTTTGGAAGCAAACATTTTAACTCAATTTTTTTGATTTTGGGGGATCCCTAGAACAACATGTTTTTAGATGAGGTTCTGCAGCTAAATAATAGATATTTCTGGGGGTCCTTCCTATGAAATATGTTAAGCATCACTGACACAGAAAGAGATTTTTCCAGAAAAACTAGAATCTCGCGCCAGGGACTAGAATTTAGTGTCATGGACTAGAATCTAGTGTCGGGAACTAGAATCTAATATCAGAAACTGGAATCTAACTTCAGAAACTACAAATACTGAGAGGAACTAGAATCTACCGTGGGGGTCTAGAATCTAGGGACGGAAACTAGAATCTAGCACTGTGAACTAGAATCTGGCATCAGAAACTAGAATCTGATCAGGACACAATGGGGTTAAATGTGTAATAGCGACAGACAGCCCTATGAGTGCGTAAGCCCGTGTGTACAGTATGTACTGTGCATAGTGCCATCTCCCCCTCACCTTACGAGTGCCTCAGGCTTGCTCAGCTGGTTGTTGGGTATACAGTTCTCTGTGGGGTCTCTGCCGTGGGCGGACGATCCCCCCGACGATGACGACCCCCCCTTCCCCGACGCCGCCTTCTGCTTCTTCTCGTTCTTCCCCGACGACGACGACGAGGAGTTCGACGAGCTCTGCTGCTGCTGCTGCTGTGATGAGGACGATGTCGTGTTAGCCGAGGACGGCACGCTGCCGTTGGTGGCGCTGTGACCTCGCGGCGACGAGGAGCTGTTGTTGAGCGAGGAGGAGGAGGAGGAGGATCCCACCGCCGTGTTGTGGTTGTGGTTACCTCCGCCGCTGGCGTTCTTGTAGTTTTTGGAGGAGGTGGTGGAGGAGGAGGAGGACGAGGAGGTGGAGGAGCAGGAGGAGTTGTTGTCCTCCTTCAGCAGCAGGTTCTCCATGCTGCCCAGCTGCTCTGAGGTCAGTCTCTGCTGCTGTTTGCTGCTGCTGCTGTTCACATGGTTGTTCTCCATGTACTCCATTTCCTGGAGTTTAGAGTCCAGCGCTGCCGTTGTCGTCGTCAACGACGGCAGGATGCTGTTGTTGCTGTTGCTGTTGTTGTGTTGCTTCTTGGCCTCGCCGCCTCCTCCTCCTCCTCCTCCTCGGCTCTCTTTCCCTTTTTCTCTGTATTCCAGCTCCGGCAGCGAGGCGGACGGTGACTTTTTGTTGGCCAGAGCGCCGTTCTGTGAGGCCGAGGCCGGTGGCGTCGGCGTGTCCACCTCGCATATACCTTTAGCTGCTGCTGCTGCTGAAAGAGAAGAGAAGTGAGAGAGGGAGGATTATACAGTATACGGTCAATATTGACTGTAAGCGAACAGCCCGGTCACGTGGTTCGTCACGTGAAATAGTGGTGATGGTGTTACTTAGTTTAAGAATAATGCACGTATAATGGAATGAAAAAGGGAGGGGGAGAATTGGAAGGTTTTCCTGTATATGCTACTACTGACGTTTGAAAACAGTATTTGAGGTTTGAGTTGACAGACTCAGTTTGTGATGTTAAATTTAGTTTCTTGCAATCAAAGCTAATAACTTTCACGTTTTTGTCCACAATTGGGGAATAGAAATGTCAAAACATTTGTCAAAATAACAGTAATTCTCCATTTTCTAATTGTGTGGACTCTTGAAATTACGTAATTCAGATGTTTAGATAGAATTTAACTCTTGAGAGCGGTAAAATGAAACCAAATGGACCCATAAGGGTCCATTTGGTTTCATTTTAACGCTCTCAAGAGTTACAGATCTATACCTTTTAGGGGACTGTCATGTGATCTACCTGCATGGCCTGTGTGATCTACGGGTAGATCACGATCTACCTTTTGGGCACCCTTGCTGTAGGCTGACTGGCTTGAGTGGAAGTTGGTGTGTTTTCAATGAGAGCGGCGCAAATAAGAGCTATTTTAGGTATGTGTGCAAAATGATAACCGTTTTAAAGTTGACAACTCAGCCCCATATAAGGAATGGCAGAGAATAGTAAATAATGTAAAACTCGAACTCATCCAACTCCGACGAACGAACAACGGTGAAACTGAACTTCTGTTTTTTGGGGAAAGCCATGCCTCTGTCAGTAGGGTGTGTGTGTGTGTGTGTGTGTGTGTGTGTGTGTGTGTGTGTGTGTGTGTGTGTGTGTGTGTGTGTGTGTGTGTGTGTGTGTGTGTGTGTGTGTGTGTTTGTGTGTATTCATTTAAGTTATTGCATATCAATATGCATATCAATATACAATAACTAAGTTAAGTAAAGCCGCCTGGTTGTCACGGACTGCTCATAGATCCAAGTCCCAGAGATCCTAAGTCCCATTACTCCGAACATGTGCAAAAAATCCACCATCAGCATAACTGCCTTGTTTTAAGCCCTGTGTCCACACTGTGATGTCGTTATGTTAAGGGTGAGGGTTAGAGACAGGTTAGTAATCATCTGTCAGATGTTAGGCTGAGAGACCATCAGGCCTGATAGCTCTGAGGATGAGTAAGCTTAGCTTTCTCTGACATCCTATTTAATGCTTCAGCGGTGATAAAAACGAGAGCTGTCACCCACCAACCTCTTGCAATTCGTTACAGAAGAGAGTTCAGTTCAGTGTGTGCGGGGATGTGTGTGTGTGTGTGTGTGTGTGTGTGTGTGTGTGTGTGTGTGTGTCTTAACATTAGCATCAGTCACTTTGCTAAATGTTTTTGATTATCACCACTAATCTGCATCGTTCCATAGAGTCCCTTCTATAGGTGCGTTTCCTTAGCTTTCTGTGAAACGCCTGCAAAAGAGCATTTCAATCCAAACTGCTTTTTTTCCAAGCTTTTAAAAACCATGAATCAAGCACCGTGACAACATCCACACGCTATTTCTGAGTGAAGTGGAGGAGAGGAGTGCAAAGCAAGGGCACCGGCGTGAGTGAGTGGGAGGAGCAAAAGTGTGTAGTCACCATAGACCTTTATATACAAATATAGAATATATCATCATCATCTAAAATCCTCACATTAGAGCGCTGAATCCCTACTCGGGGCACAGCCCTGTATAGGATGCAGTTACAACACAACCTACACACACACACACACACACCCTTGGAAACTATGGAATAAGTAGTGTGGTCTAGCATGATGGGTGTATGCTGCTGCTAGCCACCATTAATAGCGTACATACCACATATGTGGGTCACATATTTCACAGACTGGGTGTGTCACTTGCGTGGTGTGTGTGTGTGTGTGTGTGTGTGTGTACTGTACGTCATGGTTTGTGCTTTAGTGCACCCAAGGGTGCTGTGGCACCCTTGGGTGCACTAAAGCAACTCTAGCGGGAGTCTTAAATAATATAAGGAATTCATCAATGTCACTTCAGTTTAACCATTTAAGACACAAACATTTTTGGCAAATGTTCCCAAAAATAGAGATGCTGGGGTTTAAGTGTTTAAATGGAAAACAGTGTATTTATATAGCACAATTATCCAAGGTGCTTTACATATAGTGCATTACATTCACCCATTCACACACACATTCATTCGCCTATGGCGGCGGAAAACATGCAATGCAGCAACCAACCAGTACGTCAATCTGGAGAAATTTGACGTTAGGCGTCTTGCCCAAGGACTCTTTGACATGTAGAAAGGAAGAGCCGGGATTCAAACCACCAACCCACGGATTACTGTCTGTCAACCTCTAATATCTATCATAACTGTGCATAATGGTCTCTGTCTGTCTGTCTCTTACCTTCCTCTGCCTCCCTCTCCTGTCTGTCTGTCTGTCTGTCTGTCTGTCTGTCTGTCTGTCTGTCTGTCTGTCTGTCTGTCTGTCTGTCTGTCTGTCTGTCTGTCTTACCTTCCTCTGCCTCTCTCTCCTGTCTGTCTGTCTGTCTTACCTTCCTCTGCCTCCCTCTCCTGTCTGTCTGTCTGTCTGTCTGTCTGTCTGTCTGTCTGTCTCTTACCTTCCTCTGCCTCCCTCTCCTGCCTGTCTGTCTGTCTGTCTGTCTGTCGTTCTGTCTTACCTTCCTCTGCCTCTCTCTCCTGTCTGTCTGTCTATGTGTCTGTCTTACCTTCCTCTGCCTCCCTCTCCGTCTGTCTGTCTGTCTGTCTGTCTGTCTGTCTTACCTTCCTCTGCCTCTCTCTCCTGTCTGTCTGTCTGTCTGTCTGTCTGTCTGTCTTACCTTCCTCTGCCTCTCTCTCTCCTGTCTGTGTGTCTGTGTGTCTGTCTGTCTTACCTTCCTCTGCCTCTCTCTCCTGTCTGTCTGTCTGTCTGTCTGTCTGTCTGTCTTACCTTCCTCTGCCTCTCCCTACTGTCTGCCTGCCTGCCTGTGCCTGCCTGTCTGTCTGTCTTACCTTCCTCTGCCTCTCTCTCCTGTCTGTCTGTCTGTCTTACCTTCCTCTGCCTCTCTCTCCTGTCGCTGCAGCATCTGCTGCTCAGGAGGCAGCGCCTGCTGCAGCAGCTGCATGTAGAACTCGTTCTCCTTCTGAACCTCCTTCTGTTTTCGGAGACGCATCTTGTAGCTGACGTAACTCTTGAAGCCGAAGCCCAGCGTCACCACGGGGTAGCCGATACTGGGACACACACACACACGCACACGCACACACAATATTAATGGGGGATTCCACCCATTTTCAACATTTCTTCTGAGAGTGTACAATTGGAACCAAATGGACCCTAACGGGTCCATTTGGTTCCATTTGTACATTCTCAGAAAAAAAGGTCATAAAAGAAAAATCATTAACATGGTGAGACACAACTTTATGATGTCATCGAGTTGTCACCGTGTTATTTTTTTCCATACCTCCATTTCTTGTCCCCACAACTTCTCTAAGGTGTATTAACTCTCTCAGTGCCAGCCCTCTTTCATATTTTTTGAGGTAGCCAGTGCCAGCGTTTTTCATCAAAAAGCCATATTTCGGTCCATGTTTCCCCACGGACAAGTTAGTTGGCGGACACACACTTCCGGTTCCGGTTTATTCCGTCCCTTATTATGGTCTATCAATGGTGGATGCGGTCGCTGCTAGCTGCTGTTAGCATGGGGATCGTATTAAACCGGCGCCGGTAAGTAACGATCAAAGGCGTAGCTCAACGGCAGCGGCATCAGTTGTTACTGTAAATCATAATGATAACGGGAGACGTAGATCCATTTCAACGGCACGAAAACTGTTAATGACATAGTAAAATGTTGAAAATGGGTGGGATTCCCCTTTAACAGACCAGTGATTAACAGGCGTAGTAGTTCTTTTAAAAGAGTGGGCCGACATTGAGGGGTGACGATGCAAGCATTTTAAGCCAAAGGTTTTAAAACATCTGCATGCTACATGCAAATTATTATTACTTAATTATCTTATATGGACTGTATCGCCCACATTTAAAGACTGTACTGTATTCTCCACGCTTGCAGCGTGGAGAAAGGAGGAGGAGGAGGAGAAGGCCAAAATGTGACCAGCTTTCCTGGTCTGAACATGAGTGTACAAGTTTCAGGCAACAATTAATTGCGTTCATTTTGAGTCCAGTAATCTTTAGTGTTCATCTTCTTATCTCTACTGAGAAAGAAAGAAAGAAAGAAAGAAAGAAAGAAAGAAAGAAAGAAAGAAAGAAAGAAAGAAAGAAAGAAAGAAAGAAAGAAAGAAAGAAAGAAAGAAAGAAAGAAAGAAAGAAAGAAAGAAAGAAAGAAAGAAAGAAAGAAAGAAAGAAAGAAAGAAAGAAAGAAAGAAAGAAAGAAAGAAAGAAAGAAAGAAAGAAAGAAAGAAAGAAAGAAAGAAAGAAAGAAAGAAAGAAAGAAAGAAAGAAAGAAAGAAAGAAAGAAAGAAAGAAAGAAAGAAAGAAAGAAAGAAAGAAAGAAAGAAAGAAAGAAAGAAAGAAAGAAAGAAAGAAAGAAAGAAAGAAAGAAAGAAAGAAAGAAAGAAAGAAAGAAAGAAAGAAAGAAAGAAACTCTCTTCCACTGAACATACAGTTCTAACTACATAACTTCCAATTGATGATTTAATTCAATAATATTTTTCTGTGCTGCAGAGAGTTTGTACTGCAGCCAAGTTCAAGTTGACACACGCATGACGTTGCAGATGACTGAGTGTCAAGTTAAAGGCCTGCAGTGGAGAACTGGTAATACAGTTTATAAGCTACTATCACCTTGGGGAAATGTGACCTCTGCAATTTATACCACTGACAATGTCTTCATGTTTTAGTTTGTTATTTAGAGTAAAGTGTTTCAAATGGAACAGATGTAATTTCCTGGGCTTTATTAGGACTATAGCAGACCTAAAACCGAAAACATGAACCTTGTTTGAAAAAAATAAATAAATAAAATTGTCTTTTAAGTTTAGTTGTAATAATACCAAATGATGCCATGGTATCTTGGTGAAGGTGTGTACAAATGGAACCAAATGGACCCGTTAGGGTTCATTTGGTTCCATTTGAAAAGAAATCTATGAATAGAAACTGACAGCAAGAATTGTTTCCTGTTTCACAATTTCAAGGGTGGATTTAGAACAGATTACATCATCATAACCATGTGTTGCAAGTTGCAACCTTTGTTGCGTGCATCTGTGAGCATAATTACAGTAAACGTCATCAATGTCGATCATCCTGAAAAGCTGTTTCATTTCAGATCAGTTCTCCAATGGCCTTCACCAGGGCTGACAACACTTTTATCCTGACTTGAGATCTACTTTCAAAATGACCAGCTCAACAAGATATACACTTCAAAAATGTGATTATCCCATTACTGAAAATGTGAAATAGTGGTGATGTTGTTAATGACTGTTATACAGTGTTTAAGAACAATTCACTTAAAATGGAAAATAGAGGGGGGGAACTGGCAGGGTTCTCTTGTACTGTATATGCTACTGCTTACGTTTGTAAGTATTTGGGGTTTGAGTTGACAGTTGACATATATTTTAGGGGATCCACCTGTCATGTGATCCACCTGTACAGGCTGTGTGATCTACTGTTAGATCATGATTTACCTTTTGGAGCATCCCTGGCCTTCATAGAACCGTGGCCTTGTCACAGAGAGCAGCACAGTGTTTGTGAAACTGAAACCACTACCGTCACCGTCAGAGAGAGAGAGAGAGAGAGAGAGAGAGAGAGAGAGAGAGAGAGAGAGAGAGAGAGAGAGAGAGAGAGAGAGAGAGAGGAGAGAGAGAGAGAGAGAGAGAGAGAGGCGTGAGCTCACCAGTGTGCGGCGAACGGTCGACACAAGTCCACATGGAAGTTCTTCAGGTCTTTGAATCTGATGGCTGCCTCTATGTACACAAACAGGATCCATAGCGACACGGTGGGCAGACACACCCCGCGCTCTGTGGACACAGCAGGAAGGGAGGCCCAGCAAGTCAGGAGACGAGACCACCAGTGTTGTTTGTTTGAGAATATTTTGACTTAGTCTTAGTCTTAGTCTTAGTCTTTTGGGTAACACACATTTAGTCTTTTAGTCCCATTTAGTCTTTTGAAATTCATTTTTTTAGTCTTAGTCTAGTCGACGAAATATCAACATTGATTTAGTCTTAGTCTCAGTCTTAGTCTTTTTTTAGTCTTAGTCTTTTTTTAGTCTTAGTCTTTCAGTCTTAGTCTTAGTAGTTTAGTCTTACATACACATGCATTGTAGGTTTATATATGTTATAGAGATTTATAGTTTTTAGTATGAAAGATGTCTCGTTTTATTTCTTTGTAAAATTACTGCATTAGTAATAAGTCCCTTTCCTGAAAACGTATGCAATCTATACTGCAGATATGTTCACAAGAACGAAAAAAATAAGTTAAAAATGTTTCCTATTTCCATTAGTCTTAGGTTATGATTTAGTCTTCGTCTTAGTCTTAGTCTTTTGAAAACACACATCTTTTAGTCCCAATTAGTCTTTTGAAATTCATTTTTGTTAGTCTAGTCTTAGTCGACTAAATATCAAAAACCTTAGTCGACTTAGTCTTTAGTCTTAGTCTTAGTCGACAAAAACAACACTGAAGACCACACACACACGCACGCACACAAAGAAGACAACACACAGCAGCTCTTCTTACTAGGCCCCAGTGTTGCCAACTTGGCGCATTTGTCGCTATATTTAGCTTTTTACCAGACCCCCCCCCAGCGCCAAAATGAGTGAAAAACTCCTGGTGGAAAATCTAGTGCTTTTTTGCTGGTGAGTTGGGGTGAAATTGGTTGACATCAGGCGCCAGAAATAAAACCCTTCTTTTTCACCATTTATGATAAGGTCATCCTTCCTTCCTAGAAAGGACCTTTGGTAACCAAATGGACCACTTACAGATCCGTAACTCTTGAGATTGTAAAATGAAACCAAATGGACCCGTAAGGGTCCATTTGGTTTCATTTTACACTCTCAAGAGTTAAATTATATTTAAACATCTGAATTACCTAATTTTCAAGAATCAACACATTTAGAAAATGTAGAAGAATTGCTGTTTTGACCAACATTTGGCCAATTAATTATCTCTGATAAATTAGTCCAAGAGACTAAACTCAACATCAAACGGTGGTCCTCCGTGGCTTAAATGCAGAATAAATAGTGGGCCCTGGTATGAAAATGGTTGAAAACCCACTGCTCTAGCGCATTGTGGAAGTGCCACTAGTGCATTTTGGCAACCCTGCCTGCCAGGCCCATACAGTAGTCATGCGTGTGGCAGCAGCCAGGGAGGGAATTGCAATCGGACCCTCGAGTCTGATGGTGTGATTGCCTGAGCGTAATGCAGGAGGTTGACACCAAGGTCTCAAGAGGAGCGTTTCTGTCATGCAGGGCAAGTACAGGTCATGTTCTACTTGCCCAAAGGCCATGCGCACTTCAGCAAATCCTCCATTATAACATTCACGCATAATATGTTGATGTTAAATCCAAATTGATGAGTGCGGCGTGGCGACAGCAGCTTTAATACAGAACAATGAATGCAGACTGCATATTGTTCCTCATGAATCAAATAGCCAATAATGTTTCATGAGGATAGATTGCAAGCAACCCTTTGGGCGGCCTGAAAGCAAGCTCTGCTTGCCCAAACGTTTTATAACTTTCTGGCAACCGTTAGTGTCAACCCGTCTGTATTACAAAATAACCTGAAAACAGAACAGCTGAGAACAGAATTTAATGAAAAATGATTGATAGCAGGCTGCGCTGGATAATCACTCAATGTAAATGACAGTCGTTCATGTCTTTAAAAAAAAAAGGAGAGACGTGATGTCAATTAGGTCAATTCTATTTTAGTCATGAAATATTAATGTAAACATTTTTTAAGGGGGACCCATGTAACCACAGCTAAAATAACATTCTATAAGTTATAATAAGTTCCACATTGCTGACTTGATTGAAGAACAAAATGTATTTATTTATTAGAGGCCCACATCCAAAGCATAAGCTACAGTTTATTAGCCTGGTACCAGACTTGTTTCTATATTGAAGTTCAAATTCAACGTCAACTTCGCCACTCCAATTCGAGTCAAGTGGGCAGTCAGTTGGCGGTAACATTCATAATAAGTTGAATGTCGAAATGGCAAATGTGGCTGGTCCCAGGATAACAGTTTATGCTGTGATGATGATGGGCATGATGTACTTGCAAACATTCACTGACTTCATTCTAGCTCTTGGGACTCATTGACTCAGTAACTCTCTTGCACACAAGCAGATCATGTGAATCGCAGGTTGTACTTTCTTTCATTTTGTCTCTAATATCAGCCTAGGCCTGCTACTCACCAAAAAGCAGTATATAAAAGTATACTATAAGTATGCTTAGTTTATACTTAAAATGAAAAAGCATACTTTAAGTTTACTTTTTATATACTCGACAGATATATACTTAAGACTAGTATACTTAAGTATTATTAAGCCTATATACTTTTTCCCCCCACACATTAGCTTCTTTGTTTTATGTTATACATGTTATACATGTTATACACCATGTTCAAGTTTTATAATAAAAAGTCTGAGAGTTTAATAGCTTAGAGTAAATAGTATGTGTTGATTTACATGATTTCCATCTACCTTAAAAAAAACATGTACAGAAACAGAAACATTTTTACTTGACTTTATTGACCAGGGTTTAGTCTCGTTCATATCTATTTGGCAACGGTGATATGTACAAACTGCCAACTGTTTCAACAACAACACATTTCATTTGTATCATGTCAGGCCAGATAGCTTTAACCGTTCCAGTCTTTCTAACCTCATGTATGAAAGTACTCTTTATATCTGTAACCCCTATGAGAAATGGTGTCACAAATTAAATAATCTATTGTCCTCTTAGTGTCTAAAATGCCCTTTTCTGCCAGCAGAGGGTTTTATGTGATTCAACTCCAGTTCCCAAGTTGACCACTAGAGGCATTTCCCGTTTTTGGCACTTCATTCATTCTACACTGATACTGCCTAGAGTGAAGCTGACAGAGAGAGAGCTTCAGCTCATTTTGATAAAGAAATAGCGACATTTCTTGTGAACCCATCAACCAACAAGCAGTATTACCAGCTGTAAAGCAACCCTGCTTGTGAGAGCCCAGTTCCTGTGGAGTTTCTGTGTTCTTATCTTGCTGAGAACTCCAGTAAGTTGTATGTTGTGTTGTTTTGTTTTCTTCATGGAGGAAGCCATTTTGCTAATGTATAGGCTACAGTATGTGGAGTGGGTTCTGTACAGATGTCATATAAAAACCAATTGGAGTAATGTGATGTTACTGTGACTAGTGCACATGTTACACTTGGATAACTTTATGATTATGATTTCATGGTTATTTATTTTTGTGAACTAAAGGTTTCTTTTAGGTTAAAACTGTTCATGTCATGCTGCTAAAAGAGTACTTTATAAAGTACTCAGATTACATTTGGAGTACATTTCCATTTGTTTGTTTGATACATTAAAATAATAATTCATTTTATTTGATGTTGCTTGTTAAAGAGACAATAGTGCATAATTTAGGATAAAAAAGAGTTTAAAAAGCTAAAATATGATTTAATGCATATATTGTTTTTCATTCATTTAAAAAATGTTTGAAGGTATTTTTATTTGGCTTTGCCAATCAATACTGTTGTTTAAGTTTACTAAACTTGACTTATACTGTATGAGCACAATATGATAAAAAGTATTCATAATTCATATCCATAAATAATGGGTTTCAAATGAGTAATGAGTTACTGGTTGATAAAAAAGAAGTTAATATGGTACCATATGGAAGAGAAATAACAGGAAAAGTGTTACAGTATAACTGATTCTATCTATTCTATATCTGTACTGCTATGTGCAGATTGGTTTTCTTGTGACCCTGGACGTCTGGTTTCAAACCGAGCGGAACGTGATGGCGAGCTTGTCCCAGTGAGCGACAGTCTGCAGAGGGAGCGTTTGGATGCAGTGTGGCCAGCTGCATCGGTTCTGGTTCTGCAGAGTGACCGACTGAACTGAATTCAATATCGCATCAGAATCGCAAGTATTGAACTGAATAGAATCAGGATACAAGGATTCTCAATAAGGATTCTCAAGGAATACTGAACACTTGAGTGCTCAAACAAACACTAAGCAGTGTTTCCCTTTTTATTCTACCCGGGTAGATTTTTGAAGGACAATTTCAAAACACTTTCCTATTTTTTTAGTTAGGCCTTTTTGGATTTATTCCAAACCAAAGAGCTCTATTTTATTATTTTATTTTTGGGGGGGTATTTTTGCATAAAAAAACGGTAGCGTTCCTGTTCTGTTTTGTGTGTGCATTTTGTGTAATAAATTTGCCTGCAGCTGTTCTGTCTTAAGGTACACAAGTCTCACCGTCTTTTGAGTCTTTAACTCATTCACTGCTTAGAACCTAGTAATCTTGTTAGCTACCTCTACTAGCCCTGACTAGGGGTGCTACATATCTATCTGTGAATCTTTACAAATGGGTCTGGTAGATTTAGCAAGTACCATAGGAAAGAAATGCAACAATCTTTCAACTCTGTCCAAGAAAGCAACTTAAAAAAAAAGGATGTGTTTGTATAAGTCAGGGGTTTTCAACAGGTGGTCCGTGGACCACCAGTGGTCCTTGAGAGGATTCCAGGTGGTCCCCAGCTAAGTTGCCTAACCAGGTGTAACTCTTGAGAATGTAAAAATGAAACCAATAATCCATTTGGTTTCACGCTCTCAAGAGTTAAAATATCCATCATGTGAATTAGGCCAAGTCTACACAACTAGAGAATGTAGAAGTTTAATGTTCATTTTGATCTGTATGTTGGACTGTTTGGTTTCCCAAATCTAGCCTGGAATTGTGTACAAAAGAAAAAAAAAAAAAAAAAACTTTAGTTTTGTGGTCTGTGGTGCTGAAACGTCATCAAATGTTGGTCCGTGGCTCAAATGCCGAAAATTGTAATTGTAACTGCAATGAAAAAGGTTGAAAATCTCTGGTATGTTGACCGATAATGACCCATGTTGTATTTATTTTAAGTTTATTTTAAGTTTAATACAGTGAACATGTTAATGTTAATGCTGTCTTGGTGTTTCTTGATTTTAGTGTAAACGCAGTATGTTAACTTTCAAGCGTACTTTAAGTATAGTCAAATGTTTGTCAAGTATAAACATAGTATATAAATAGTAAACTGATGATTATATGAATAGTATACTAGAAGTAAACTGAAATGCACTAAAAGTATGCTATAAGTAAAGTGCTAAGTAAACCTGGAAGTATATGGATAGCATACTTGAGTATAGAAAGTAGTTTACTAAAGATATACTTAAAGTGTACTAAAATGAACTAAATAAGTGGGTTAGAAGTATATAACTAGTAAACTAGCAGTATATAGATGAGTATACTTTTAAGTATATGAATAGTATACATAAGTATAACAACAAGTAAACTAGTAGTTTACTTTAGATATACTTTAAATGTACTAGAAGTGCAGAACTAGTATATTGATAGTATGCTCAAGTAAACTTTAAGTTGTTCCAATTTAGTGCGTAGAAGTATTAAGTAGTATACTTTAGAGTATACTTTATAGTGTACTACAAGTACATTGTTATTAGTATACTTGCTATGCTTATACTTATACTTAAGTATACTTAAAATATTAACTTGAAGTATACTATTTTTTGCTAAGGGCTGCTAATCACCAACCACCTGGTGTCTTCTAGACTAGTAGACCACCAGCACCAGACAGTCAGAGCGCTGCCCATTGTCGAGCTAATCTCTCGCACATATCCACCAGCAAGCCTTGGGGTAATGAGAGATATTAATACTCTCTCGACATGCCATGGATGTGAAGGCTTCCAGGGACGCTGCCTGCCTGGCTGGGGTCTCCTAAGCGCCCGCTGGGGGCTGGGGGGGTTGGGGTGGGGAACCCAATCTGCCTCCCTGGCCTTTGGTCAATTGGGGGCCTACCTCGAAATTATCCCGACACCTGATCCGTAACCCTCTCTCGCTTAATGTACTGACGCCACGTGGAATTCTGAGAAGTCAAGTTCACTCTTTGTAAATAGCATGACACAATGAGCGTGTGGAGCATTGCGCAATACTTCTCCAGCACCTGCTCGTACCGCACTAAGAGGCTAGTGCCTCTGCCTTTAGATTTTATAATATCTATCTATCTAATATATATATATATATATATATATATATATATATATATATATATTAAGGCCGGGACTTTAGCGCGTTAATTGAGACTAATTAATTACAGAAAATATAGCGCGTTATAAAAAATAACGCATTTATTCGCACCTTTTCTTTATCCACCATTGGAACGGAACGTTTGTCACTGATGGCCCATTCACACCATTGAAGTGGAACGTTTCTCACTGTATCACCGTTTCACACCTACCCAATATGCTAACGCACACGGAAGCGGCAGTCCACCCGGAGTCACGACATTGAGGAGTCAGAAACTGAGCGCTTGAGCGCTGTTCAAATGGCCTGAATAGGGACAAACTGCAGTTGAAGTCAATGTAGAAGAATCGCCATTGGTCTACTAGCTCTATGGAGTAAACGTAACTCAGTCTATACTCTAAAGCTCCGTCCGCCTCCTCGTCCTCTTCCCCCGCAGCAAAAACAAAACAAAACAACTCACAACATGAACGACAAACCAGATGAGCAAGCATTACTCGGCCCCGTTGATGGCAAATTTAGATTTAAGCAAAGAACGGATGGAAGCGTGGACAAAAAGGCAGTTTATGCAACAAAGAATGTGCATACCATCGCAGCAGTTCGAGCCTCAAATCACATCCAACATGTTGGAGCTAGTGTATTTACTGTCCCCGTTTCGTAGAAATCTATGTAGAAGAGCCACCATTGGACTAACCCCGTGAAGAGAAGGGAGCTTGGGTAAGTCTTTCTGCATTCTGGCTAGTACCAGAGCGACGTTGAGGTGTCCGACATTCAATGGCTTGAATAGGGACAAACTGGAGTTGGCGACCGGCGCTCATCAGTGCAGCTGGAGTCGAGTTCATATTGGCTGTAGCCGTGTGTGTGTGTGTGTGTGTGTGTGTGTGTGTGTGTGTGTGTGTGTGTGTGTGTGTGTGTGTGTGTGTGTGTGTGTGTGTGTGTGTGTGCTCAGATGATCAACTGACGTGGGCTTTGGGCAAACAAATCCTCCGTGAGCGGTTTGACCATAGTAGCCTAGTTCAGAGTAGTTCACTTCACTGTGTTTATCTGACGCTAAATTGCATGATAATAATGACTGCTAAATGTACGCAAATGTATGCTCCAGAACAATCAGCGCTGTGTGTGTGGCACTGCCTTTCTTACCAGCTAGTCTTCCAAGTACCAGTATTTTATTTATTTTGCCCCAGAGTCAATTATTGTACTGGACTGACTGAGAAATGCTAACGTTTGTACTTGAATTTGGTAAATAAGAAGAAGAAAAAAAGAAAAGAGGAAAGCTTTGGAATTGGGGAATCTTTTTGAATCGAGAATTTTAAAAAAAATCTAGAAATCTAGTTTTTGGATCGAATCGTGACCCAGAAAATTGATACTGAATTGTATCGTGGGACACCCACAGATTCACAGGCCTAGTATTCAGTTCATTGCTTCACTCATTCAGTTCATTGCTTCACTCATAATATAATAATAATAATAATAATAATAAATTCAGTTCAAAAATGTGCTTTCTCACTTTTCTCAGGTAAATACCGTAATAATATGCGATTAAAATGAGATTAATTGAGATTAATTAATTATTGAGCCTCTAATTAATTAGATCAAAATTTTTAATCGAGTCCCACCCCTAATATATATATATATATATATATATATATATATATATATATATATATATATATATATATATATATATATTCATTCATGTGGGGTTGCCGCTCAACCTTATCAATGGAAGCAAACAAGGGACTGTGTTATTACTCACTTCAGCTAATGTGCTCGCCGAGCGTGAGCTGAAATGTTTACACTCCCCCACGCACAGTCAAGTCACTGAGATGTAAAATAGAAACATGTTCATGCCAAAAGACCAAACCCAACCGATTTCAGTTCAGAAAAAGCGTTTTACTCTGTAAGGAGAAATGTGAGTTTTATTGCGATTAAAGTACAAAGAAAAACAAACCTGTACCGTGGTTCATTATAATGATTTGTGATTACGTCACTGATGTAAATGAAGCACGGTGATTTAGTCTAATTTTAAAATACAGCCACTGAATAGTAATACAGCTTCAATGTTTATCCTTTCTTTCGGCCATTCGTTGCCAAGCCATGGCCACGTTGTTGAGCCGATGGTAGGTGGGCAGTTGTTGATGTCGCTAATGGGGGATGTGTCATCAAAAAACAAACTATTAGAAATTAGAAATTGGTATAATTTAAATAATAATTTGAATGGTGACCACATTAAAAGGAAATCTAATTGCTATCAAGAGCTTGGATGACACCTGCACACTGCCATCAAAAAGATAGTGAGTCAGTGACCTTAATAAAAATTAAAAATGAAATAAGACGGTCCAGAACTCATGAAAACAAAACATAATCATCAAAACAAAACATTCGTCAGGCTCAGGAAAGGCAGTGCTAATTTGTGACCGGGAGAACGGTGGTGGCAGTGTTTTATCCAATCACAGCACAGCAGTCTCCAGCAGATTCATAATGAGCCAATAGAGTGGAGGTGAGGGGGAGTTAGATTCTGGTTTTAAACAAATCTGTTTACAAACAGTGTTTGTACACACTAAAGTTACCGCCATTACCTTTAAATTACTAGAATTGTTTTCCTAATATGATTTGGGGTACCAGAGACAGAATACCATTAAATATGGGGGCCCTAGCCAAATTCAGGACCAACGAGGGGGCCCTACAGCAAAAATCTTCTCTGGCTCCATGTCTTTTCAAATGGGAGACCGCGGGCCAATGAGTATCATGTTGGACATCCTTGATATGAAAAAGAGGCCAGCGCGCCTCCTATCACCCACCCAGGTTCATTGATTGTATGTGATATTCACATATACAAACTATATTGATATTCACTAAAAAGGGAATATACATTGGCTGAATACATAAGTACAGATAAAGACCCAAGACTTAGGAAAACATTAACCAGATACAGACTCAGCGATCACAGCCTTGCAGTAGAGAAAGGCCGCCACAGACAGACCCCACTCCCAAGAGAAGACAGACTATGTGGTTGAAACAGAGCTACACTTTCTAACTACCTGCCCCTTGTAGCAAGACCAACGAGGGAAAACTCCGATATCTATTGGGAGAAATATAACAATGTGCAAACACAGCGGCAAGATTTGAGCACTGTTGTGACGTAACAAGATTGGCCAATGGAATACAACCACCCTAAGGACTCAACAGAGCCGGGTAAAACAGGATAAATCAGTTTGTTCTCTTTCCTATTCTGCATAATCTGTCCTGAAGTAACAAATAATTGATTGTTTAGTAAAAAACAGAAAAGAGGAAAGACATTTCTATACAATGTTATAAAAGGTTATAACCTGTTATAAAACAGTGCAATGTAACATAACTGTTTACAAAACTCTGTACCCTCTCCAACTGTAAATATTTGTCCCCATCTTTTTATTGCATTGTTTTTGTGACAATGCAATGCAAACATTTGTTTTCTCATGCCAAAAAGCCGAATTGAATTGAATTGAATTGAATTGAATTGAATTGAATTGAATTGAATTGAATTGAATTGAATTGAATTGAATTGAATTGAATTGAATTGGCCAGCGGTCAGAGAGGACGTGGATGAGATCTCTTGCTGTGGCGAGAAAGCAAGCGCGCAGCGCACACAGGGGTGGCGCAGGGAAGCATGACTCAGGGCTTACCTGTGTGCCAGACATACTGCACCCACACGTAGGTACTGGCAGCAAAGAACAGCCATTGCACAGGGATGAAGAGCAGGCATATGATGTCAGAGGTGAACGCCACACACACAAAGAACACCGAGAACGCCTGTAGGAAGGGGGAGGGAGGGAAGAGGTATAACGCACATTAAATGTGGTTTGCTTGTGAAAACAAACATGGACACACAACAAAAAAAACACATCCAGCAGCAAAAACAAGCTGCTGCCGGCGTGTTAGCATTTCATTTTCCTATGCTGATTAATCACATGTTGAGCGCAACAAAGTCAACAGCAGACATCAAAGCCCATCAGTGATTTACTAGTCTGCCCTAGAGAATTACAAGCCTGGGAAGGCTGGGATAATAAACACTCAAACAGAAATGTAAAATACCCAAGATACTACACTGCTTGAAACATAAACAAACCCTCAAATAGTTTTGATTAAAAGCAGTCTAATTCCCTTAATCTTTTTTTTAGCAGGCAACATGAAAAAAGCCCTGCTGACTACTAAATCAGTGCAATGATTCCAACAGATACGGCAGTATGGATGGCAGCAGAGCATGTTCATATGTGTATACGTACAAATAACCAAATAATAATAATAAATAATAATAATATTGGATACAAGTTAGAGCCTGACCGATATCGAATTTTGGGAACGCTGCGATAACTGATACGATAGAGGTATACAAGCATCCATAACTGATTTGCAACCAATATAGTTTTTTTGTTGGAATGAAAATAGAGCATTTTTTCAGCACTATGACCAACGATAGAAGGGGGAACCCACCGATATAACCCCTGATATGATAGACTGATTCTAAAAACAAAACAAAACACTGTAGCAGCTAGTAGTGTGCACTGTGCACACTAAAATTCTATCGGTGACAATTTCACTGATAAGATATGACCACCGATACAATAGCCCGATCCTATCGTTTGGGCTCTAATACAAATAAAGCACTTTCCTAAAATCATAGTGAGCATTTTCTGGGGCTCAGCTAAGTTAACTACACAGGCAAAATGCTACGAATTTAGACCAAACTAAAAGCTGGCCACCGGCCAGAAATAATTAGAATGCACACACCGGATCACAGTCATATTATCACCAAGGTGAGGTTTTGAGGATCTTATCTCATCTCATCCTCAAATGAGGAACAGCCAAGGCACTCGAAAAGTCACCTTGGTATTAATACGATATTAAAATTCCCTAGTGGTGGCGGCCGGTGCTGGGTGGGCGGGCAGAACACAGGCGGTGGACAAGCGATTTTCTGATCCGCACCAAATTGGCCACAGACACTCTTTAGGGTTCTTCTGTCACTAGCATTTTTTAATTTTAGGAGTTAGCTGCTGCCAGTATTTTACAATGTGGAACTCAATATTTCAAAGAGTCAAGTTTCCGTTTCTTGGGGGTACATTTTTTAAGGGATCAGTGCACAGGGGTTGACACTAACACTTGCCCGCTTGCCCGGGCAAGTAAAAAAAAAATGGTGGGGCAAGTGAAGACTGCTACCTGGTTGCCCGATCGGGCAAGTGTGCAACATAGTGCACTATAACACAACACAAGATAAATTTGTCTTGAAGGCAGTCATTGCACTCTGCCTCTGTGTCTTTCCCTGCTTTCTAGCTATCCACAATTCCAGGCTGGATTTGGGAAACAAAACAGGCAAATTAACAAACACACCAAAATGACCATTAATCTTCTACAGTGTAGACCTGGGCCAATTAAGATGATGAATTTTAACTCTTGAGAGTGTAAAAATGAAACCAAATGGACCCGCAAGGGTCCATTTGGTTTCATTTTTACGTTCTCAAGAGTTACATCTGGTTAACCAACCTGGGGGGGCAAGTGACCATAACCTGAGGGCAAGTAGAACCTGACTTGCACTTGCCCGATGGGCAAGTGCCTCAGAGACCTTAGTGTCAACCCCTGGATCAGTGCACAGGATGTTGCCGATCCATCTGTTGTCGGCATCCCCCATAGAGTCACTACTCACTAAGTGACTGCTCTGAGACGTGAAATACAGTATATGCTGTTTTGACCAAAAGTCCCATTTGGAGTAGGGAACATGAGATACAGACGATCAAAATAAATGGATAGAAAGGATTCCTATGGGCGCGATGTCAACAGCAGCTCGCAAGACGCATTAGGACTGTATCAAACAAATGGCCTGGACAATTGGATGGTAAGATTGCTGAAGATCTAAGACAGGGGTTTTCAACAGGTGGTCCGGGGACCACCAGTGGCCCCTGAAAGGGTTCCAGGTGGTCCAGGCTAAATGATGAGGACAGTTGGTTAACCAGATGTAACTCTTTGAGAGTGTAAACTTGACACCAAATGGACCCGCAAGGGTCCATTTGGTTTCATTTTTACACTCTCAAAGAGTTAAAATAGTCATCATCTGAATTAGACCAAGTCTACACAACTAGAAGATTAATGGTCAAAAATCCATCCTGGGAAACGTGGACAAAACCAAAAGAAATTTTTAGTTTTGGGGTCTGTGGGGCTAAAATGTCCTCAAATGGTCTGTGGCTCAAATGCTGAATAAATAGTGGGCCCTGGTATCAAAAAGGTTGAAAAGCCCTGATCTAAGGCAATGGTGGTGGGCGTAACTATATTTGATTGACAAACAGATCTTCTGCAAAAGCAGATTAGGTGTTAAGGGGTCTGTCGTGAAAATATACGCTCTCAAAATCCGCAAATAGCACACATATGGGGCACTAAGGCGGTGCTTAACACAAATAAAATTGACCATAACTCAGTGACCAATAATCTGATCAGAGCAACATAGGGCTAAATCTAGTGCTTTCAAAATCTTACAGTAGTATACAACAATCTATTCATTCGCTACAGCAACACGTGATGAGGTATGGCTCTTGTTGCCATCCATTCATTGTTAAAGGTAGGGGAAGTGATTTCACTTTTGTCAGATATCACCCAAAAAATATTTTTTTTCTGATAAAATGCTCTATTATAAGGTGTGGAAACCACATATGGAGTTTCCCCCTCCCCCACGTTAGCAGAGGAGCTAATAAAAGTTCCCCAGGTCACCACAATTCTCCTCCAATCAGGAGAGAGCAGCAGGTTCACATAGTGTAGCTACTGTTGGGGGCCCCTAGTGCACCAGGCTGGTACTACCCCATGAATTTCAAATCACTTCCCCTACCTTTAACAAGAAAAAGGGGTTTGGCCGGAAACCACAGTCAGAAAGCAAATTAGCCCTTCTCTAAACTCCACCCTTTGGGGTGGGGTTTGTTCACTTTCTAATGCCAATCCAAATACTTTAGATAATGTTGCTATCCATGTCAAGCTTTCCTCGTCTAACGTGCCTATTGGACAAGTTCACATTGGGGAGGGACTCAGTGAAGGGCTAATTGTCTCGTAATAGTCAATGAATACACCCAGAATATGTTTTTGATTAGCACAATACTAGTGTTTGTGGAAAACAGTCCCTTGCCAACCAAGTATGCTATTTGGTCAAAAACCCGATTCAGAGATATTTCGGTTAAAAATTGATGGTTCAAAATGATCCAGTAATGTGTCTTTTGGCACTGCCATGAGCAGACACTCACCAGGCCTTGGTATCTGAAGGAGTCGTACACACTCCGGATGAAGAGCCAGAACGGCCAGAGGTACTCGAACCTGAACTCCAGCACGAAGTCTGCCAGCAACACCAGAGCCCAGACCACCAGGAACTTCAGGTAAAGGAAGGTGCTGGACAGAGATGAGAACACAGAGACACACACATACACACCATCAGAACATGACATTTTAGAACACAATAACTTTTCAACCACATGTAACTTTGGCATTGCTCTTTTGAGAGACAATTTCTGATTATGACCATTTTCACCCGTGACATTATAGGTCAGTGGTTTTCAACCAGTGGTCCGAGGACCAGCAGTGGGCCTTGAGAGGGTTCCAGATGGTTCCCAGCTAAATGGTGGCAAGTCAGTTCACAGATGGAACTCTTTGAGAGCGTAATCATGAAACCAAATGGACAACCAAATGAAATGGACAACCAAATGGACCCACAAGGGTCCATTTGGTTTCCATTTCATTTGGTTGTCTTGCTTCGAAATCCAACCACTGTTATAGGTGAAAACTGTTGGAATTTGAAACTCCAATTTAGCCTCCAAAATACAGCAGCAGTTCTACAAGCTCAGACTGCATCGCACAAGCAGTAATGCATTGTGAGGGTGGAGATGTAGACCTGATATTATCACTACGGTGTTGTGCCATGAAGTTATACTGCCATTCGTTTGAACAGGACAGGACAGGTAATTTATGTCACCCAATTAACCTCCAAAAGGCCATGAGTGGATAATTAAATGACTGAATGTGTGGAGAATTGACAGTGTTGAGTTCTAGGATGTATTTGCAGCAGCCTAGCACTGCTGTTAGGAGATTAGATGTGTATGCACTATGCACCTTGTTGGTCTAAGCAGCTTACGCTAGAAGACGCAACTGTACTGTAGTGGACAACTGGACTCTGTTACTGTCATGGAGTGTCTAGTTTAGAAAGCTGGCATCTTGAAATGAAAGTATGTTACCATAAACACACTGGGCTAAGCTAAAACAGTGATATCCTAAATAATTTGGGCCCAAGTTCTGATGAGTTCTGCTTGTGGAGTGTGGACTTGATTGTAAAACAACAGCAAAGTGACAACATGGTGTGGTCTTGATGATCATGTTTCATGTCACACACATTTCGTTTGTGACATGATTGCAAATAAGTGTTGTTTTTTGTCCCATCATTTTAAACATTTTATGAAATGTCTGAAATCCAGCAGTACTCTTTTAGAGGGCTTGAAAATCCACCTTTTAGTAGGCCGAAGGGAGAGAAAGTTATTACCTGACACCCTGCAGTGTTTTATATTTTGTGATGATGATGATGTTGAATTTGGTTAATATTTTCCCATGCATGTTTATGAACTAATACACTATGTAGTTCCCAAATGAAAAACAAAATCCTACTGAGTGTTTGGCCATACTTTGTTACATTTGACATTTTTGTATAATAGTAAAACGGTACGCCCGCACACTGTTCTCTGCTTGTCACAAGAAATAGTTTATTTAGAAGCGATGTTTCGGTCCCGCTGGACCAGCCGAAGCCCGTAGAAGGTCCAGAGGGACCGAAATGTCGCTTCTAAACAAACTATTTCTTGTACCGAACAAAGAACAGTGTGTGGGCGACATACATTTTTACTTTTTACTATCGTCTCCTGGCCGGCCTACGCACCTGTGAAGACACCTTGATCTAGGCGTGCGAAAGCAAGTCTCTACACATTACTGTATAATAAAACTATTAATTTGTCCAATTAATCAATGACACAGATTAAAAAAAACAGGTTGTACGCTGTGGACAGTGAATGAAGTAGACCTGTCTTTTTAGTCAACGTTCCAAACTAAACTAGCAAATATTACACACAAGGATGTCATCTTGATCTCAAGAGATATTTGTGATTTTTGGCACCGCCAGGTAGATACTCCGCCGCTTGTCTCACTCTCACATCTAGTGTGTGTGCGCGCGTGCGACTGTGTGTGTGTGTGTGAGACATAGAAGGTAGTCTTGCGTGATGTGCAGTAGCTGGCATGTAGGAAGTGAAATGCAGGTGACAGCAGCCAGCCTGCCCGCCTCGCCAGTCTGACTTCCACACATACCATTAGCTGCTACTGCTACTGCAAAATGCAAAACGGAGGACGGTTGACTTGACTATTAAGCAACAAGTAACTTTAAACTCCGCAGCTGCATGTCGACTCCCCAACATTAACATGTGCTGCTGTTGCCAGTAGTACTTTCAGCCGGGGAGATGTGCCAAACTAAAAAACACTGGTTCTCAAAGTGCCACTCCAAGTCGGCTACCAGGATTCCCTCACTGAGAGGGTCTCTTCTAAATTGACTCACATACAGGTCTGTTAGTAACTGACAGTATACAAATAGAACACACCGTTAAGGTCAATTTGTATACAGTACTGTCAGAGCAGAGGAGGGGAGGTCCTTGACATCTTAAACAACAACTACAGCTAGCATGGCATTTGCTTAGGGGGGGAAAGAAGTACCAAGTGGAAATTGTGACAAGCTGCTGACTGACACAGCAGAAGCACTCAGTGTCTATGATATCACAGCTCTGTCCGAGTATCTATAGATCTGTCGTTCAGGGCATTGATGGACTGATTGACTGACAGGCAGCAGTACATGAAGTGATTCAACAGCCAGGCTGTCATGGGGCCTATGTAGCCTAACATGCCTCTGAGTGACAGTTGAGCTAACATTAACCTGCAGCTAAAACATGTCAAGTCTTCCTAAAAAAAACCCACAGCCACGTTAACCCCGGAAACAGCAATGTGTCCACATTTTGATTTGCTTTTTCAAAACGCACGTTGTGTGTCTGTAACTTTCTGTTTCAAATCGTCTGGCCACAGTTTTACCCTTTCAATTGCATTTCCTACATAAAGAGAGAATCTGACTAGTCTACACACAATGCTATGGGATTATTGTTGGTGTTGTTTACGTTTGACGTTGGAATGGCTGGATCTAATAATTCTATAGAATAATACGTACAGAAGGCTTATTTTGAAGCCCACCTATCTATACAAACTAAGTACTACAGTACGGAGGACCCCCGTGGCGTGTGTTTTATTGACGTTAACTTGACATCATGATAGTAAAACACAACACAGAGCTAATGGAAATCTATGAAGTGTATGTGTATTATATTCTCAGTCAGTAGAGCTACTGGTATTGCTCATTAAAGAAGGCTAGTATGGGGTATATATAGCTAAGAAGGCTAACGAGCTAGCTGGTACCAGAGCCCTCATCTAGTGTCAAGAGTTGCGACATTGAGGGGTCAGAGAAAACTGAGTGCTCGAGATGCTGTATATGCTGCTGCCTGAATAGGGACAAGCTGGAGTTTTGGAAATACCCTGTTTTTTAACAAGGACGGCGCAATAAAAGGGCTATTTTAGGGCAGCCTGTGCAGCAGCACGTCAACTAAAGTCTCTTTAATGATTTGTGTTGTACATTACACAACTACAAAACAAGCTAAAATAAATGCATTTACAGTAAGATCATTGAAGCTGGGCTGTTGCTGCCCCCGAGTCCAATACACTTCTGCCTACTTCTGGGTTCTGGACAACAACCTGTTGGTTGTCAGGGGCTTTCAACCAGTGGTTCGGGACCACCAGTGGTCCTTGAGAGAGTTCCAGGTGGTCCCCACTCCCCAGGCTAAATGATGGAAAAGTTAACGATCATTTAGCCCGAGTTAAGCAGGTGTAACTCTTTGAGAGGGTTCGTGTTTACACTCTCACAAGTTAAAATATTCACCATCTGAAATAGCCCAAGTCTACAAGACTAGAGGATGTAGAAGATTAATGTTCACTTTGATCTCTATGTTTGACTGTTTTGTTTCTGAAATCCAGACTGGAATTGTGGACAAAAGCAAAAGAAATCTTTAGGTTTGGGGTCTGTGATGCTAAAATGTCATCAAATTGTGGTTCATGGCGAGAATTCTGAATAAATAAGTGTGCCCTGGTATCAAAAGGGTTGAAAACTATTGTTGTACACTACTACAAAACAATCTAAAACAAACTCATTTAAGATCATCAAAGCTGGGCTGCTGTTGTTGCTGCTGCCCCTGAGTCAAATGCATTTCTGCCTGCTTCTGGGTTCAGGACTTGTCCCTGTTGGTTGTCTACAAGTCTATGTATAGGAGCCGCCATTGGACTGGTCCCATGAAGTGAACGGGAGTTTGCGTTAACTCTATACTCTAGCAGGGCTCTGGTCTGGTTGGCACTTCCATGATCCAGCCAGGTGAACCAACACACCGGGCCGTAGGTGCGTGTGTGACGGGCTCTCAGTCAAGAGCTACACGGCTCCGGGCGGCGGTGGGCCTCCCCCACAAAGAATAAGTGTGAGCGGCAGGCGGAGGACCACCAGGCCGGGGTGGACGTGGTGGTGGTCCCCACCGGTAGTCCCAGCCAGCCGGGCCATGCATACATACATACATGGTGCTCACTGAGGCCGGGGGTCTCTCTCTCTCTCTGCTCTCCCTCCCCGGCCTCTCGCACGAGAGGCCGGGGAGGGAGAAGCAGAGAGAGACAGACCCCCGGCCCCCGGGCCTCCCTCTCTCTCCCCGGTTACCTGCCGTAGATGCCCTCGGTGATTCGGTTCCGTTTCAACGGCCGTCGGAGTTTGCTGCAGTTGTCCGCATTGCGCCGCTTCATCCTCCTCCCCTTCTGCTTCTCTGAAGAACAAGAGCCTGCTGCTGCACGGTAATCTGATCCAGTTTCCCCGCCGTGGTGCCAACCGTGTCTCTGTCCTCCTCCCCAAGGCAGCCACAGTCGGGAACAAACAAACTGATATATTATATATAATGATGGTGGTGATGATCTGGTAATAAATAAATGAAGTGGGGATGGTTGGTGGGTTGGCTGGGAGAGAGGAGACGAGAGGAGGGGGCCGGGGCTGCTTGCTTCTTCTTCTGCTTCGTTGGGGATTTAATGTCGCTGGCTGCTGTTATTGTTATTATTATTTTTTCTCTCTCTCTTGCCCCCGCCGCCAGCAAACAAAGAAATAAATAAAAGGGGGACTGTGTTGAGTGTGTGTGCAGTGCAGGATGGATCCTCCTCTTTTCCTCTACGGCGCAGCCTCACTGCTGTGCTGTGTGTGAGAGCTTGCAGATCTGTTATTTTCTATTTTCCGCCGCGCGACACCGTCCGTTCGTCGTCGTACTGGCGAGGAGGAGGAGGTGTGAGAGTTAGTACAAAGTTATAACGCAAACCCTCGTTCACTTCACGGGGCCAGTTCAATGTCTACACTAGATTTCTATTGAGAATGGGTACAACAAATAGGGACAAGCAGTGATGGGCAAGTTACTGGGAAAATGTAGTAACCTACACTACTTGTTACTCTCGAAAAAATGCAGCTAAGCTACACAACAAGCTATCGCCAGAGATTTGTAGCAAGCAACACTACAAGCTACATGAAAAAAGTAGCTTGATGTAGCTTGCTACATAATCACTACATAATATAAATATATATCTTAACTTAATGTACAACTTTCTAAATACTAATCATAATAATAAAACAATATGGGTAAAAATCATAATGATAATAATTTAGCGGAGGGTTTGAACATAGGATGGTGGCATGTTTAAGTTTTGGGATGTATATTAGAGGTTTTCTACCCATTAAAAATGTGTGGAATTTGAAAATGTGTGTGGGAAAATGTAGTAAGCTACAATCCTTGTTACTCGAAACAAGTAGTGTAGCTTCACTACAAGCTATTCCCAGAGCAAATGTAGTAACCTACACTACAAGTTATGGGAAAATGTAGTTAAGCTATGTAGCTTAGCTACTTGTAACAAGCTACTGCCCATCACTGGGGACAAGTCCTTGGAGTATCAGACTCAGGCATCAGCATCAGCTATGGGCTGGCGCTCCAGCTGACGCCTCAATGTCGCAACTCCGACACACTGGATGGCTCTGCTTTGTCGTCGTCGTGCGTGATTGACGGACGGCGCGGCCAATCGGACGGGGCTTTTCCACAATGTCGACCAATCAGCTCCTTTGTGGACAAATCGGGCATTGTCTCTTAGCCCAATAGTAGGCCACAGGGGGTGTGATAAACTGTGGACAAAGCACTGTGCTGTATTTTTTTTAATTAGTGGTAGTAAATATACAATAAATTAAAAAATATATACAATAAAAAATAAATATAAAATAAATAAATATAAATAAATATAAAATTTATATTAAATGGCCACAGACAGCATGGAAAGAGAGTTGAGTGGATATTCCTCAAGAAACAACAACAACAGAAATAATGATAATATTTAATTTTACATTGGCTATTTCTCCAACAGAACAGTTAATAAAGCTAACTAATACAATATGTCTTTTGTCCTCTCTCTTTCTTTTCCAGTTCTATAGAGTTCTGGTAGATAAAACGTCTTGTATTTCTGGCAGCAACAGGATCAGATAAGAGCAGGCCTTGCAGTGGGTTGCGCCTCCTTTCTCAAAGGACTTCATGAGAGTGAGAAACTGTAGAAAAGTAGTTTTATGTTATGGCTCCTCGGTATGCACCCAGCCTGCGTTCACGCCTGGCTCCCATGCTCTTGTTCCTGCAGACAGGATTCATTGTGATATTTGCCTTCTGTGCTGAGCTGGAACACATCGACAAGAAAGATGAGACCTTCAGCCACCTTTACCCAGGTGAGAAGAAGTTTAGAGGAATTTGTGTAGAGCTAACACATTGCATGAATAGTATTTTTATTAGTGATAATTTAATGGACTTTTCTTGTGTCTGATATCCTTTTGATAAACACATGTATGCAATTTTATCAATAAAACATCAATTATCAATAAAAGCAATGAATGAATCAATCCTATCAATCTGAAAACATTGATACATAATTATATAGTGAGGTCCTGCAGTGTCATCCCCTTCAGTCAACAAGCATTTCACATTCTGAATTAAATGAGGTCTTTAAAACCATTAAAATGAAAATGCAGACCTTGCGGTAGAATGGGGAGGGGCTGCTGTTACTGTTTGCTGATGATAAGCTCATGGTCGGTTGACTTTGACACTGAGAACTCATCAGAGAAACCAGTTAAAATGGAAAGTGTCTTTCCCAAGCCTCTTTTCTATATAAGAGCATTATATAAATATATAACTTATAAATTATATAACCTTTCCATTATTATAAGTAAGACAGTGTGTGTCTTACTTGTGCGTGGTACGCAAATGCTGTTCGCTTCTATATAAAGTTCTCTTCTCCATATATGGGTCAGATATGACCAATTATGGAGTTTGTGACAGACACATTTCTGCCTGGCTTGCTGTACATACTGTAATAATCTTGGTCATCGCATTCGCAATTTACTATGTTTTACTATGTTTGTGACTCCCAGTGTTCCAGGATGTGAACGCAGCAGTGATTTTAGGTTTCGGGTTCCTCGGCACCTTCCTGGTGAGGTACGGCTTCAGCAGCTCTGGGTTCACCCTCCTGGTGGCGGTCATAGCAACCCAGTGGGCCGTGGTCCTCAACGGACTGCAGTCCTGGTCCTCCCTGAGGGGAACCTTCACCGTCGGTCTGAGGAGGTATACAGATACTGTACAAAAAACAAGGATGAAAAATCAAATATGCAATATATTGTACATACATAGGCCTACTGTACCTCTGTTTTGTTTTACCTCACTGGACTCCTTTTTTAGATCCACCTGTGCTCAACTTTATTGTCAAAGACAGGCATTACATTTCTGATTGATTAAAGACATGATGTGATCATAATATTACCATCTAATTCAAATTACATGATAAGTACTGCTTCTCAAACATTTTCATGTCAATGACCCATTAATGGATATAAACTCGCCACAAAAAGTTCGGAAATCCAACTTTGGTCCATTATAGCTCCCCTTTGATAAAACCGATTGGTATCGTATTATATACCATTTTTATCATTGATTTGTCCCCTTTACAATGAGGTACAGCATGTAATGATCCGGCATTCGTGGAATGAGCAACACTACTAAACATGTGGCTTGCGCTCCATTTTTTTTGCCAAAATGGCAAATGTATGGTATTGATTGCTTTACGTTGCCTAGCAAATTGGATGATTACTCTCTTCCACAGTACAAAGTAAAAACACAACACATATTGGACATTTTTAGACTTTATTAATTTCACACTCAGTGACAGGGAACTCAGTAGCGTGTGGTATTACCAAACA
Source organism: Benthosema pterotum (assembly GCA_039105355.1). Classification (NCBI taxonomy): domain Eukaryota; kingdom Metazoa; phylum Chordata; class Actinopteri; order Myctophiformes; family Myctophidae; genus Benthosema; species Benthosema pterotum. The sequence goes on along the minus strand of CM076980.1, from coordinate 6,999,389 downwards.
CAGACACAACAGCTTGGCACCTCCTCCTCATGCTGCTCACCAATGCAGCCACATTTTGCTGTGGGATTGCATTCCATTCCTCAACCAGCATCTGTTTCAAGTCAGCCAACGTGGTTCTGTGGGTCACTCTACCATACACAGCCCGACCAAGCTGATCCCACAAGTGTTCAATTGGGTTGAGGTCTGGACTCATGGCAGGCCATTCCATCCTCTCCACTCCCAAATTCTGGAGGTACTCTGTGATGATCCTGGCTCTGTGGGGGCGAGCATTGTCATCTTGGAGGATAGCATTAGGTCCCAGGTTCCTAAGATATGGGATCGCCACTGGATCCAGAATCTCATCCCTGTACCTTAATGCATTGAGATTACCTTCGATAATGACAAGACTAGTCTTGCCTCTCAGAGAGATGCCCCCCCAAACCATCACACTGCCCCCATTAAATGATGTCACCCGATCAGTACAACAATCAGCAAATCTTTCTCCTGCACGTCTCCACACTCTAATCCTGCCATCCAGCGTCCTTAGACAAAACCTGGATTTGTCACTGAACATGACATTTCCCCACATTCCGATGTTCCAGGGTCGGTGCTGCCGACACCAGTGCAAGCGGGCCTGGCGGTGAATGGCAGTCATCGCTGTCTTTCTGGAAGCCCAGCAGGGGCGAAATCCAAAAGCGACCTCGCCCGCGGGCGCCCGGTTTCAAAAGCGGGCGCCCGTTTTCACAAAAACGGGCGCCCGTTTTCACAAAAACGGGCGCCCGGTTTCACAAAAACGGGCGCCCGTTTTCAAAAGCGGGCGCCCGTTTTCACAAACGGGCGCCCTTTTCAAAAGGTTATGGTTAGGGTTAGGTTAGGTTTAGGCATAGGTTTACTGAGGTTAAGTTTAGGGTTAGAGTTAGGTTTAGGCATAGCCTAGTTTGTGAAAACGGGCGCCCGCTTTTGAAAACGGGCGCCCGTTTTTGTGAAACGGGCGCCCGTTTTTGTGAAACCGGGCGCCCGTTTTTGTGAAACCGGGCGCCCGTTTTTGTGAAAGCGGGCGCCCGCTTTTGAAACCGGGCGCCCGCGGGCGAGGTCGCTTTTGGATTTCGCTGGCTCTCTGGAAGCCTTGTGAGAATGAAGCCTGGCGAGGTGCAGTCTGTTTCTCACAGTTTGCTCAGAGATGCGCCTGTGGTACCTTTGAGAAAATTTTGCCTGTAAAGCTCTGGCAGGAAGCCTACGGTTCCTCAGTGAAGCCAGGGTGAGGAACCGGTCTTCTTGGAGTGTTGTCTTTCTGGGACGGCCACTCCGTGGTCTGTCCTTGACATCACCAGTCTCACGGAACTTTGTTTTAAGTTTGGAAATGGTAGAAGGGCTGACACCAAATGCTGCTGCTACTCTGTATCCTGGAACACCAGCTTCCAATTGCCCTATCGCACGGGCCTTGTCTAGAAGGGACAGACGTGGCATCTTTTCACCAGTGTTACTGCTGCTTGGACTGGACTTATGTACAGGTGCCAGTGTTACAGGTCCCCGGCGTGGGTACCCGTTGGCAGTTAAATTGTTTTCCTGAAATAAACAGGACACGGAATGAACACAGGAACGATGTTGTCTGTTTGCAAAGCGATAGTGTAATCATTTTATTATCTCAAAACTGTATTCTGTCTCTTTCATTTACTTTCGTTTTTTTCATTGTATTTTCAATGCTTTTCTTTTTGTCTTGTCAACAATCATTAACAATATCACATCATTGTCATTTCCATAAATCCATATTCCATTAATCCATTTTATCCATAACCCATATTTTCTCATATCATCTCTTTTCTTTACATTATACCATATTCAGTATTCATTTCCCATGTCTTTTTCATATATTCATGTTATTTCACAATGTAATACCGTAGCATCCCTAGTATGTATCCTCCCATGGCACCACTACAGGTGCTGGTCAACGAATTAGAATAATTTGAACAGTGCAATCGTTAAATTCTTTGAATGCATTTCTTGTGCAGAAAACAAATCAGGTGTTCACCGCACCTGTCCTACTGGTTAGAGTAATCACAGAACTCGTTACCTGTAAAAAATTTGCTCAGCTGAGCTTTCCAAAAGGCCCATTTAGGCCATTTAACTGTGACACTGTTGTTTCATTGAATTAGAATAATGGAGAAACCGTTTCATTGAATTAGAATATTTTTTATTATAATTAGAATCATCACTTTCTCAGTATTTTGTGGCTGCCCCCTTGGCTTGTATGACTGCCTGAAGTCTCCGTGCAGGGGTTGACACTAAGGTCTCCGAGGTACTTGCCCATCGGGCAAGTGCAAATCAGGTTCTACTTGCCCTCAGCCAAATGGACCCTTGCGGATCAATTTGGTTTCATTTTTACACTCTCAAGAGTTAAAATTCATCATCTTAATCAGCCCATAGTGGTCACAGAGCCAGTGGTCCCTGACCGCAGCAAAATGATAGTTTGGAACCAAGTGGACCTGGGAGAGAGATAGGTAGAGATAGCTAGTTCTTCAAATCGATGCCACGGACAGGGCTTGAAAGTAACACTTGCCCGCTTGCCCGGGGCAAGTAAAAAAAATGGTGGGGCAAGTGAAGACTGCTACCTGGTTGCCCGATCAGGCAAGTGTGCTACTTCGTGCACTATAACACTACACAAGATAAATTTGTCTTGAAGGCAGTCATTGCACTCTGCCTCTGTGTCTTTCACTGCTTTCTAGCTATCTACCTATCTCTCTCCCAGGTTCATTTGGTTCCAAACTATCATTTTGCTGGGGTCAGGGACCACTCGGTCTGTGACCACTATGTGCTAATTAAGATGATGAATTTTTAACTCTTGAGAGCGTAAAAATGAAACCAAATAGACCCTTGCGGGTCCATTTGGTTTCATTTTTACGCTCTCAAGAGTTACATCTGGTTAACCAACTTAGCTGGGGACCACCTGGAACCCTCTCCGGGACCACTGGTGGTCCCTGGACCACCTGTTGAAAGCACCCAAGTAGGAAGTAAACTTAAAAGCAAAATTTACAATATATTTTTGGGGGGCAAGTGACCATGACCTGAGGGCAAGTAGAACCTGATTGCACTTGCCCGATGGGCAAGTACCTCGGAGACCTTAGTGTCAACCCCTGCACGGAGACTTCAGGCAGTCATACAAGCCAAGGGGGCAGCCACAAAATACTGAGAAAGTGATGATTCTAATTATAATAAAAAATATTCTAATTCAATGAAACGGTTTCTCCATTATTCTAATTCAATGAAACAACAGTGTCACAGTTAAATGGCCTAAATGGGCCTTTTGGAAAGCTCAGCTGAGCAAATTTTTTACAGGTTACGAGTTCTGTGATTACTCTAACCAGTAGGACAGGTGCGGTGAACACCTGGTTTGTTTTCTGCACAAGAAATGCATTCAAAGAATTTAACGATTGCACTGTTCAAATTATTCTAATTCGTTGACCAGCACCTGTAGTATGCATCATACCATTGCACAGTATACATAGTTTTGCAGTAGCCGCATTGCAACTTTAAATTCTTTTATTATTGGAATTGAATTTAAAGTCGCATCAAGCCCTATTGACTCGCCCATTGACCAAATTTCATCTGTGATCTGCTTGTATTAACAACGTCAAACTCACCAACTTTGCAGCTGTAGACATAGCTTGAATTATCCTTTGTCGATCTGCAAGGGTTTTGTCCCATAAAAATCCACCGTAGACAAATATGAGCTACTTTCTGTCCTGGGTATTCCTCCACAAACAACACACAGGCGCCATCTTGATTTTTGCAACAGGCCGTAAAACAAGACGTGTGGGTGAGAGCAGGTTTAATACACAGAGGCGCGGTATCGCCACCTGCTGTTTGCATGAGGAACGTGCTCACAAAGAAAGACTTGAAAAGGTAAAGGTGCGGCAGCCTCCCTGTAACCATGTGATATAATAATAACTCATAATACCTGTGGCCACCATTGTAAAATGCACAGTTAGCAGTCTTGTATTTAGTAAGCTGTTGTTAAACATTTCAATGAAGGGCAGCTGCACCAGTACTTTTTCAAGTCTTTCTTTGTGAGCACGTTCCTCATGCAAACAGCAGGTGGCGATACCGCGCCTCTGTGTATTAAACCTGCTCTCACCCACACGTCTTGTTTTACGGCCTGTTGCAAAAATCAAGATGGCGCCTGTGTGTTGTTTGTGGAGGAATACCCAGGACAGAAAGTAGCTCATATTTGTCTACGGTGGATTTTTATGGCACAAAACCCTTGCAGATCGACAGAGGATAATTCAAGCTATGTCTACAGCTGCAAAGTTGGTGAGTTTGACGTTGTTAATACAAGCAGATCACAGATGAAATTTATGTCAATGGGCGAGTCAATAGGGCTTGATGCGACTTTAAATTCAATTCCAAGCTAATAATACAAAACACACAGTGAAATAAACCATATAAAACACTCTGTAACAGTAGAAAAAGTAAATACCAAAAACGAACTCTTTTTACTCTCTGACTCATTTCTGTCCACAAAGTGTGCAAAACTGGTTTAAAAAATAATAAACAACAAAACGTACAGGAGTCCACTTCTAGTACTTCATAAAGTTACTAAATCAGCACCAAACGTCATCATGTTTACATCAAACTGAAGCTAAACAACTTATCTTCCTCTTGGAACCATGTATAATACATATAAAGTGCATTTTAGCTCAGTACCAACCTGAAATAAACAGGACACGGAATGAACACAGGAACGATGTTGTCTGTTTGCAAGGCTATGGCGCCTCGCAGCAGAACACAGAAGAAGACCCTGTTTCCCCCAGAACGTAACAGGCTGACAGTGCCCCCTACTGTCCCTAGTTGGTAGTGATTCAATTCCTATGTGTCACTGTTGACTCATTCACTTGTGTGAGGAATGTAAGTATACATATTATAGAAAATAATAAATTACACAAAATATTCTCTTTGTGGGTGTCACACCAGCAGGCACACACCTGTGATTGGCACGCACCTGCCATCATTTGAAGTCAAACGAGAGTGAATCCCAACAGAAAAAAATTGCAGTGGATTTTGGCAAAAAAAATTGGAGCGCAAGACACATGTTTAGCATTGTTTCTCATTCCACGAATGCCGGATCATTACATAATGTACCTCATTGTAAAGGGGACAAATCAATGATAAAAATGGTATATAATACGATACCAATCGGTTTTATCAAAGGGGAGCTATAATGGACCAAAGTTGGATTTCCGAACTTTTTGTGGCGAGTTTATATTTTGGCCATAGCACCCCCCCCCCCCCCCCCCCCCCCCCCCCTTCTGAAAACAGTTTGTAACAGGGATCCCCCACACAAGAGAAGGCTGTTGAAGGCTATTCTTCTTGATTTCTCAAGATTAAAAAAAAATTGCTCATAAGCTCACTGTGTTTCTCCATAGCTTGGTCGTTGCAGAGATATGCGCTGCATCTGCCCTCATTTCGATGGGCACGGTGCTGGGTAGAACCAACCCTGTGCAGCTTCTGCTGGTTGCACTGCTGGAGGTGTCAGGGTTCGTCCTCAATGGATGGCTCCTCCAGGCCTTTCTGAAGGTAAGAGCTTCCTTCCTCTTCTCCTCTCAGCCTTCTTCATTGTCATAGGCCTGTCGCAATGATTACACACAGGCCTGTCGCAATTATTTGAGGTGATTGCAATTATTTTGTTTGCATAATCACCAGTTGTTTCCATTTGTAATCGTGACAGCCCTATGTACCTTGTCGGTGTGTATGTAGCAGGTGGCTACAACCTCTGTCGTTATGGCCTCCAAAGTCTAGTATCTTCAAACTGGGAGCTTGGTTTCAAACCGGCAACCTTGCGGTTACCATCTGGTGAATCTACCCCTGAGCCACTGCTGCCCCACCTGGCCATTGTGGCCAATGCCTTTCTCTGTAAATATACCGTATGAGCCTACTGAGTTTTCTCAGAATATGTACTGCATGTTTTACATGTATTACTGATGAATTGAGTACATTGGATGACAGTGGAAACATTTTCCCTGGGGAAGCATAACCTTTGACTGTACTGGTTTAACCTGTACTGTTAAGCAGACTTGTTGATACAGTAATTAATCATTCAATATTCAACATTGTGCCTAGTAGCAAAACCTGAACACACTTACAAAACTGGCATTTGTAACTGCAGTCCCGTTGTATACTAATGAATATTGGTAGGAACAAATCTAAGCTGATAATGGTGTTTTTGTGACTGTAGCTCCAGCATCTGAACAGCCTGATGATGCTTCACATCTTCGGGTCCTTCTTTGGACTGATGCTGACATGGATCCTGTACCGCAAAGAATCAAAGCCTCCACACGAGAAGGAGAAGTTTGATCGTAAAACAGGACTGTTCTCCATGCTGGGTGTGTACCATCAGAACCCGGGGAGGCTTTTGGGGGGGCCTGGGGTGGGGAGTAACTAGCCAGTGTTGATTTCGTCTTCTAAAACTATGACAAAAAATGTCTGTCAACAATTAAAACAGCACTAACACTAAAACCTTTCTGACAACTAAAATATGACTAAAATGCAGTGTTGCCAACTTGGCGCATTTGTTGCTATACTTAGCCTTTTTCAGACCCCCCCAGCAACAAAATTAGTGAAAAGCTCCTGGTGGAAAATGTATTGCGTTTTGCTAGTGAGTTGGGGTGAAATTGATTGACAGGCGCCAGAGATAAAACCCTCATTTTTCACATTTTTTCCTCCCAGGACAGTGGCTTTCAACCAGTAGCCCCCAGGCTAAATGATGGACAGTTGGTTAACCAGATGTAACTCTTTTAGAGCGTAAAAATTAAACCAAATGGACCCGCAAGGGTCCATATGGTTTCATTTTTACGCTCTCAAGAGTTAAAATATTCATCATGTGAATTAGCCCAAGTCTACACAACTAGAGATTGTAGAAGATTAATGGTGATGATGTTGATCTGTATGTTCATTCATCCTCTCTCCATGCAGGGACACTATTCCTGTGGATGTTCTGGCCCAGTTTTAACTGTGAGCTGGTGGATCTGGACCGTCCTGGAGTGAAGATGGCCACGGTGTGTGGGACCTACCTGGCCCTGGCAGTCAGTGCACTGACCACTGCCGCCATATCTGTGCTCACAAGCCCCACAGGGAGATTCCACCCGGTATGGGCAAACATTACACTTTAGGTTTAAAGACGGTAGACGCCCAGGGGTCCTTGAGAAATCTAGGGGCTTCCCAGATAAATGATGATTAGGAACCAAATGGACCCTTATGGGTCTGTAACATCATGGAATGGAACCATTGGTTCCATTTGTACATACTAATATTTTTTCATTAAGATTGGGGGTCCCAGAGATAGGGAGGGGACCATAGCCTTATTCTGGGTAAACCAGGTTGCGAATCACTGCTAGAGCGATTCGCTCTTGTATTGACGACCCGCAGGCTAGTGAGTGGCAATTTGGGGGCCACTGTTTTACATTATACAGCATATAATATATGCTGTAGATAGAATATTATTCTATCATACTGGTCAAAGTTAACAAGGGAAGGTCATCATCTCAAGTGGTTAACTTCATTTGGGTGGATATACTACTAGAAGTAGTACTATTATTACTAGTACTACTAGCACTAATAAAGGGAAGTGATGCAATAACACTGCTAATAATATTAATGATAATAATAATCTTTACACAAAACACAATGAGCAACAGAACAAAAACCTGAGTGTGTTAAATGTGTAAAACTTAAATCACTATGAGAAATTTAAACTTTTAAAACTTAATTTGACATTTTAAAAGTCTGATAAAGGTTTTAGGAAGTGATTTAAAAGAAGATTGTTGACTTATCAGGAGCACCAGGCAGCAAATAAACGGCCACTAGGTGTCACCCTTTGTCTTCACTCAGGAACTGACCAACGTGTTGCACTACTGGACCAAAAGAGATTCATAGATGACATTATGGTCAGGCCATGAAGGGCCATGAATCATTGACAGCTTCTACAAATACCTTATAAATTAGTCGTTCTCAGCTTTCAAGCTGCTTCAAAAATGTTCAAAAATTGCAGATGTACAAGCTTGCTTGAGCTTGTCTATCTGCTATTTCTTGAATAGCCAGCACAAAAAATTGCTCATTTTTGAATCAGTAACAGTAGATCCTGAAACTGAAGCCTGGTTTTAATTATTAGCACAAATACAAATGGATACTAAAACAGGTGGAGACGTTAGGGGAAGTGATTATGTTTGTTGTCAGTCAGTAGTAATGTTTAAGTAAGTTTTATCGGGCGACTGTGAGGCATACATCCATGTTCATATCATTGAGAATTTTGATGTCTCCATGTCCATTTCCCCTCCAGGAACACTTACAGAGGTCCATGCTTGCCGGGGGTGTTGCTATCGGCGTTTGCCTGTCTGCGGTTCATCTACCCTGGGTCGCCATGGTGATCGGCTTTGCTGCTGCTGTGATATCAACTCTGGGATTCCGTTACTTAAAGGTCTGGATGAAATCAGCAGATTGACACGTAGGCCTACATTCCCCTGAATTTGGTTACAAGAAAATCGTCATCTTATATTACAAATTGACATACTGTAGGTCACTCTGTATCACCTGCTCCTTTGTCCCATAGCTCCACATGCTGCTAGGCTTCCAGTGTCATGACACCTGTGGTGTCCTGTGTACACACGGCCTGCCTGGACTGCTGGGCTGGCTAGCACACCTGCTGCTGCAGCTGGCACATTCTGGAGACATCACAATGTAGGACAAATATGGATTTATATCTAAACACACCAGAGGTGGATACAGTACTATCATTTATCTCTTCAGTAAAAGTATCAATATGTTACAGTGTAAAGTAAAAGCCTGGAATTAAAAAGTACATGTCTATTTGTGCCAAGTTGAAGATTAATAATAATCTTTACTGTCCCAAAGGATTTAAATTTTCACTCATCATGCAAAATGTCCCATTTCAATGTTTAATAATGTAATAATAATGTAACGGCCTGACATAATGCCATTATGTCTTCCTCTCAGGGCAATCCGGTTTGCTGTGTTTCATATTTGCACTCTCCTCATCACCTTAAGTCTAAGTATGACTATGGGAATCCTAACAGGTGAGCTTTTCTCCTTTTATCATTTTTCAATTAAGAAGGCATGCATTAAGTACCATATTGGCCTAAATAAGACTGTTTTTTTTCCCAATGGAAATACCCCCCCAAAATAGGTAATCTTATATTCAGGGGTTGTACTATTTAACATTCAGTGTTCTTTTTCCACAAATGAGTTTTGAAAAATGGGAGTTGTCTTATAAACAAATCTGTCGGGACAATACGGGTATATTCAGTTGAATATAGATGTTTTCAATTCATCAACCAAAGTTTCCAAGAACTCACCTCAGGTCAAATTCACCAGCATCCCAGTGTGGTTACTAATTACAGCTCTGTCTCAACATTCTGAAGGGCTTCTATTAAAATCGAACTTCTGGCGACCAACACAAGACAACAAATGTTTCGATGACCAGGCGTTCTGGGAGGTAAACTAAAAAGCATTGAGTTGACTGATTCTGAACATGTGATGATACAATTGACCCATAACATATAGCGGTTAAACTCAGCTGTTGAAAATCAAATCAGTTATCTTTTAAATCACTTCACAACTTCAGTGTTGATTCCTTTACTAATAAAGTAACTATTTCTATGTACTGTATATCAATGCATTACAATGTTTTTGTCTGTGCTTACATCATCCTGGATTAAAATGTCTGCTAAATAATACTACTTTGATGAGAAATAATATTCCTACTCAAACTAGCGGTATTAAACAGTAATAATAGTCATAAACACTAGTTCACAATGAATTACTCTACTGTAGTGTAAGGGTATATTACACTAGGGTGTTGAGAGAAAAACGATTTCAACAATGTAGAAAAAAAATATGACTAAATGTATTGATGGCATGATAATCAGTGCTTTCATGTTTTGCAGTTTCCCCATCTTGCAGTGCGGAAGTAAGCAGCAGGAGATGGGAGGCTCACTGTGGAAGCAAGCTTCCTATGTTGTAATTGTTACGTTTCATTAATAGTATTTTAATTTTTATAGTTGAGGACAACAATTAATAAACTGTAAGTGTGCAAAAGTCCAATACACTTTGTTGAATGGTGGAAATACCAGATTTAAAATGTAGCGTACTTTTGTGATCTGCCTTTTTCACATTTTGAAATCTTATCTTAATACTTATTAATAAAATGTTGACATGGATGTCAATTGTACCTTGTTGTCTGTGTGCGATGATAGCAGATGGATAAGCAAATGATGTAGGATGGAGGACACACAAATAATAAGGTAGCACAGCTGTCAAACATTCCTTTTATGATCTCAGTTCAGCAGTACATGTTATATCAACCATGGACAATACACCTTTCATGACTGCCAGGTTGAAGATCCCACACTGTTATCTCAGAGAGAAATAAAAACAGCCTCATCCCATATGGTTACATTCAGTAAATATATCATTTTCATACAGTATTATTTATGACACAATGCTCTCACTGAAAGCTTGTACTGTTACTGTACCTCAAGGACTTAAAATACTATTCCCATCCAAGCGCAGTTTCAACTGATGGAATAACATTAGTAATAACATCAGCTTTCCTCACACCGTATGGACAAATAAAAAGGGGTGAAAAAAGTTCACGGTATAATACGCCAGAGTTGAAACATGTTGAACTTTTTCCTGCACAGTGTGTAGAAATGTGTCTATTCAAACGAGAAGCATGTTATCGCAATCCCTGCGGACAGTAGGCAGACATAATTTTTAGGGCCCTCCGTAGGAACGACGTTTAGACTCCCAAGACACGTGATTCAAAGATGTAATTGTATACCATATCTAAGCAGATATTACAAATACACTGGAGTGGTTAACTCTGGACTGCAAAGAGACATACGATACGTCAAGCTATGTCATATTTGGAAAGGTAAATACAAAAAGGAAGGGTGGCTTTCAAGGTATCGATCGTGATAAATTGTGCTTCACAATGCTTCTGAATGTAGCCTTTGTACAGCGAGATATATAACTTAAATGTACATAATGTTAATCTGAAAGCTAATAAAAAAGGCTTTATATAAAGTAAATAAACACTAAAGCATATGGTCTTATACAATATAGAAAGCAGAGAGTATAACAGACGGACAGGCAAACACACACAAAGTCCATCACTGCCACAGGTCCTCTGTCCTTCCAAACTTGAACACCAAACCCCTAAAGTAGAGAACGTAGATGTGCTGTTACATAATCATTTATAATGAAACACCAAGCAGGTTTGAATTAGTCAGGTGTGGTTGGGTAGCAAATATAAACCGAACCATCAACTTACCCGAAGAAAATGAAAGCGTTTTGGAAGAAAATGGCAATACCGGGGTACACCACAGGTTTTTCTGTAAGAGATGTAGAAAGGGATCAATTCAATTGTGTAAAATATCTACAGAGCGACTTACATCAAGTATCAAAAAGGTTGAAAACCACAATTCACAATGCAAGCAGAATTTACAATACACTTACATTTTACAATACACTTTACAATATACAATATACAATGTAGATACATCTAACCACATGAAACCTTGCATCACTAGTATAGGGTAACAACAAGGAGGCAGCAGACCCACGAACTGAAGCAGACCTGCAGGACTTACCAGGCACTACGAAGGCTCCAAACAGGATCCACATGGAGCCGATGAGGGATCCGAAAGCCAGCATGAAGCCAATGAACAGCCAAATGCGAGCACCTGCACACATGCAAACAATGCTAGAATTAAAAAACATCTCTTGTAGCTCATTAAATCTAACGTATTCAATGTTAAAGTTCCTATATCAGTGCATGAGCTTGACAAAAAGTAGACTGTCGTGTAGAGACACATACCTGTCTGCCCCATGCAGCCTTCGCTGTAGCTGTCTCCTCTGACTTGACCATTCGAAACAGCATTTATCCTAGACAGGAGCACAACAGAACAATTTATACAAAACAATAAAAAACTTCACAAGCATTTGACACTGCAGTCAGTATCACACTGACCAAATACAAAGCCAGGACTCCCAATGATTCCACAATGTTTGGGTTGAATTAACTAAACACTTTTAATATGTTGTTTCTTGTTATAAATGACTCTGGTAAAGACTAAGATTGCCTTGATTGTAAAGGTTGCGTGTAATTTTCTGAATGTCTATTTTACGGAAGAACAAGTCAAGTTAGAAAAAGAACATGGCATTTGATTATAAAATAAAGAGCTTGGGAGTTTTAGCATCTGTAGGAAGGCTGTGTTATAAATATACCGTAATTCCAATTCGCCAGGAAATTTCAACTAATCTCTACGCATATGATGCGTTGCAATGCTTATGTAAGTAAGGATTAAAAGCGTCTTCTAAATGCCTAAATTGTAAATTATAATCGATTTACTCTTGAACAACTGAAGCTGTGCTTTGTAATCTCTAAACAACATAACATTATCATTTTGTATTGGTGCATAATATACAAATAGCCCAAACATGGGCAAGGTCACTGTGTAGTAGTTTCACACTGGTAATGACAGTACTACTACTACTACTGTTTCTGTTATTTTAAGCCTAAAATGTTTACATTTCAATAACATTTACACACACATGTGGTATTCTACTACACTGGTAATGACAGTACTACTACTACTACTGTTTCTGTTATTTTAAGCCTAAAATGTTTACATTTCAATAACATTTACACACACATGTGGTATTCTACTTAAGGAGCGTGTTAAATTTCAAAAATGTACTTTAAATGCGCATAAACTATGGGCAACTATGGGCAATTATTTTCATTCCAAATGAAAACACTTGGTTTGGCTCTTTTTTGACCACTCCTCTCTGGTGTCTGTCTGCAGGGGGTAGCAGGCTAGCAGCTACACAAAAGAATTGATGCAAGTCAGTGTCTCTATGCAAAAATGGTAGTTTCTCTTCTATTGTTCCAGCACAACAATCAGCAGTTTATGGGTTTCACCTGGTGTTGTTGGGTGGCATTCAGTGTGAAAGGACCATTCACACGTTACAGTGATACAGGGCTGACAGGCGTCAGAGGTCAATGCCCAATCTGCATAACACAACCCGCCAACAGAGCTGAGCAGTCCCACCCCCTTGTGGCGTTGCCCCTGTTGGATTCCCCATTCATTTTTTTTCTCATAGACTTTTTGCAAAATATTCATTACGCCGCGGACAAAGCCAACTCGGGTCGTGACCACACACGCAATCTTTTGGGACAATCAAATAATTTCTAAGATGAAAAACAAACAAACAAAAAGTGTTGCCGTTTTTTTTACTTACTTACTTTTATTGCATGATAATATTGTGGTGGTTGTCATGATTTGTCAGGACCCGAGTTGGCTTTGTCCGCAGTGTTATCGTGTTTATATTAACCATTTTCGAAAACTCTATGAGGATGAATGAGGATTCCATTCTGGAACACGGGCGACATCATGAAAGGGGCGGGACTGCCCAGCTCCATAGTGCCTGACTGTTAAAATATTCATAGTGTAAATGACTCACATGAGAAAGGCCACCGTAGCAATGACTCCGCATGTGTGAAAAGCATGGTTGAATGTTTCCTGGTCAGGGTACTTCACCGCTGCGTCGATGATGATCCACCACCCGGTGAAGAACTGAAAGGACATGAATGAATTGAATCGATGTTAATCAACGGCCGTTACTCCGGATACCTCTAGTTTACATAAGGTCAAAACATCTATTGTTTACGACAAAGTACCACGCCAGGGGAGTGGAGCCGCACCCAGTGTATTTGTCACCTGGACACTAGATCGACTCATTACATAGCAGCTATTCATTACCCGAGAGCCAGCAATATGAAGACCAGACACTGATAACTTCATTGTATTGTTAAATGCTTGCTGATGCACTCCTGATATTGTGACATAACAAGAGTTGTGCGTGTCCACCTGGCTGTTTTTAAGACGAAATTGACATTTATTTACACAAATAAACGTAATAACTAGCCACACTGTGCTGAGTATAAGACAACTACCGTACAACCCCATGATTCATTTGTGGAAACAGAACATTGAATGTCCAATAGTCTAGTCCCAAATGTAATACGAACTCCCAAAAAACAGTCCTATATTCAGCACAATAGGGATATTTAACACCATCACAGGCACACTGTACTCTGTGTACTGTAACAAGTAGTCAGCAGGTAGACAAACAGTCTGAAAACAAACATATTCAGTGTTCACCTCACCCCTAGCTCTCCACTTTGAACCATTTCTTGTCCTATTGTTTCATAGATGCTACCTATATGCTTGTGCTATGGAATTACCAAATAAATAAAATCATGAAAATCACCTTTGACTTCCTTTGGCCTCACTGTTTTCATTTAGAAAACCTCTTTATTGTAATTTAGATTCTACTATGATGAAACATGCATATCTCCTCAGACTGTACGTGTAAGCCTAATCTAGGCATGGACATGCCTAAATGCCCCAAATTAAAGTGCTTATAATTAAAATGATTTGAAGCACTACTACTGCTACTAACTAAGTGCAGTTGTGGCACAGCTAAACCATTTTACCATTCAGCAATGAAATCTCTGAGTCAGACCTTTAGCTTTGTGCATGTTGCGTGTCTGTTGCAACATCAACAACTGATGTTATTACTGTTACTTACTTACTGACTTGCCTAATAGTCCTGTAACTGAAAATGGTATGGGTGCGACTTCCTGAAGCCGCCTCCATACCATTTTCACCTGCCCCCCTAATTGGGAAAAGTTACATCTGGGCCTGACTGTATCTATCCATGTCTGAAGTTGAAGCCAGTTCAACTTATTTGTAACCATTCTGGGCCCTTGTAGCAGATGCCCTCCATTGGAAATGAATGGTAGACTGTGACTGTGAGGACATAGCATCAATCTCTTTGGATAAAAGCACACCTGTTAAATTCCCCTCGTTCTACGTTGAAATTGCTGGAATTCTAGACAACATGAACGTACCAGAACTCCAGCTGCTATCGATGCGATGGTGTTCCTCCTCTCTCCCCAGTCCACGTTGCACTCACAGTCTCCACACCGTATTCCATCCAGGAATCCTGACATGACTGATAGAAGAGGACAGAGTTGAAGCTACGGTTCAATGCTGAACACACATCCTTACAGGAGGTAAACTCACCCCCCATAGAGAGGTGATGGCATTCACTCACCCATTACATCTATGTTGAGGATATTGGATTATGGTGTTCATTTTTATTAATCTTATGATATGTTGATTAATTTAATACCCAAGACCTCCATGTAAACAAGTCCCAACAGGACTTTTTTTCCATCCATTTTCAACATTTAATTCTGATAGCGTACAAATGGAACCATATGAACCCTAACGGGTCCATTTGGTTCCATTTGTACACTCTCAGAAAAAAAATAGGCCATAAAAGAACAATCATTAACATGGTGAAAGACAAATTGACACAACTTGATGATTATGTCTGTCAAGTTGTGTTTCACCATGCTAATGATTTTTTTCAGACCTCTATTTCTAGGAAACACAGAATGGTGGGAACGTTATTATCATCATGTCCACACACTTGACACACAACATCACATGGCATGTAAAATGTTGAAAATGGGTGGAATTCCAACTTAACATGACGCAGCCCAATAAATAAATAACATAGAATCGGTTTCGATTTTGGCGTATCCTTGTGCGTAACTGCGGCGCAATAACGACGGCGATGGAACAATATCTGGCTTATACACAAACCAACAACAATCGTGCAAAAAAAAATCACAATCTCTGGGATTAAATAACACCACTGTTGACCTTTCGTTTCACACCAGAGACTATAAAGTAACCATTTTATGAAGTGTCACAACAAACTACGAACTGACGCCTGATAAAAGATCGCTTTAGCATCCGAGTCTTTTGTTCATCAGAGCTCTATGCTGGCATAGAAACGCATTTCCTCGGAGGGTTTCTTCCTTCATCTTGTTGCGTATATCGCCATCGAAACTACGATTTAACTCAAAGGACAACCTCGCTAACACACTAAAACGTCAACCTGGACATTAGTACAGTAATGACATTTCATATGGGGTGGAAATATTACCTTTAGTGTGTGTGTTTTTTGATGTAGACCCCCTGGACTGGACGCTCTACTTTGCTTCCGAGAGAGCTCCTCTGTGGTTCGGGCATGCTCATGCGCAGTCCACCCCAGCTCTGGTCCAGAGCTCCATTGATTCTGAGTCTGACTTGGATTGGAGCTCTGTTAGTCTCCGTGCATTCGGCCATTACTGCACCCGACCAGCCTCTCTTCTCTAGTGGATATATAAAGAACGTTTTACCTACTCACCAAAATAAACGCGTCTTGTGTCATTAGAAAGCCTACTTACCTTGGTGGTCGCACTCTTAGCCCCCCACCACACGGATAAATTGGACTTTTTGGCCAGAACGCGATCGTTTTTCACCGGAAAAACAACCAGGATTTGCGCCCTCTACCGATATTGCCAATAGAAAAGTTCCATAGGAAATATTTTTCCTTGAGTGAAAAACGATCGCGTTCTGGCCAAAAAGTCCAATTTATCCGTGTGGTGGGGGGCTAAGAGTGCGACCACTAAGGTAAGTAGGCTTTCTAATGACACAAGACGTGTTTATTTTGGTGAGTAGGTAAAACGTTCTTTATATATCCACTAGAGAAGAGAGGCTGGTCGGGTGCAGTAATGGCCGAATGCACGGAGACCAACAGAGCTCCAATGCAAGTCAGACTCAGAAGCAGTGGAGCTCTGGACCAGAGCTCAGTCCACCCCACACCCCACTTGGTGTTGGGAGGGGTGTTGCAACGATACCAGTGTCCTATCGATTTTAGTAACTTCCAATTGTCAGAAATCAGAACGAAGATTATTTTTCGTCCAATTCCAACCCTGTGCGAAGGCTGACATTATAAAATAAACAAAGTAGACCGAGCCATCATTTTTCTGATGGAATCAGCGTAGAAAAAACAAAACTGCTCCACCTGGCGTCAAATAAATCGACGAGTCATCAATTCCGCTGTAACAGCTTTTGTGGTCGAACAATGAAAACAAATAGTTGAATTTAACATTAGTGATAAAATAAGTGACTAGAACATCAAAACACAGCGTTTATTATTATTTTATTTCTGCATTACCTTATTTATGTTTACTAACATTCCTAAACATAACTTCAAGGACAATTTATAAGCAGGTCAGGTTGTACATAAAATATTAAGTCACATAGGCTTACTTGGAAGATATTGGTCAAGATTTTATTGGATTTTGTACATTTATTATACACCAAATATTTGGTATATAGGCTTAACCCTCTGGGCTTCAGATATGCCAGAGCTCATGTGTGAGTCACATGGTAGCCTGCTTGATGCTGCTGATGGAATGCTTACAACTACTCTGTAGAGCTCTGTTACAAAGAAAGATTATAAAGCATAAACACACACCATACATTCAACAACTGGGGACAACCTGGGGAAATGCCTTGTTGTATATTGCAATTCATGTTTTGTTTAATAAGTGAAATGGACTATATAAAAACAGAAGAAAAAACATCAAAGGTTGTGGTCATGATCAACAAGCAAGACATGATCTGCTTCACATTTGATTTCGTATGATATAAAAAGTGTTCACAGCATTTTTGTACATCTTCAGTGGTTCAATGTTTTGGCATATCTGCCAAACAGATCAAATTCCTTGATTATTACAATAGCATTATACCTTCACTTGTATAATATATATTGCATAAAATATATTGGTTCACAGTTCACTTGTACATACAGTCATGCATGTAGGAGCATGTCACAAGTAGCCGACCATCCAAAAATCGCAATTTCATAATTGTAGCAAAAGCAGATTTCAATCAATTTAGCCCGTCTCTTCCTGTGAGAGAAAATTCACCCAAAATAAAAGATGTATAATGTTTATATTCTGCGAAGATATCTGGGGAACTCTACCAACTAGTACCTGTATACACTGTTTGAGTTGATAACACACTAAAATCAGGAAAGCATGTCATAAATCTTAGGATTTAGTCAATGCCCTACTGGTAGTACTTGATCATCAAAGGAGCAGATGTACAATCTTGAAATGCAGCGCTCAACCTGATACTTCTGCTGCTGTTGAATGTGAACCATGCAAACTAACAGCTTTCTAACCCAACAGAGACGATTATGTGGAATGAGCCTCGCCCTCGGGTCTTAAGTTGTTAAAAGATTCCAAGTAACTGCAGCGCCACGCGTATGGATATTCCGATGACTCCTAGGTATCCAATGTATCCATAGGCACCTTTCATCCTCTTGGCTGGTTCTGAGAAAATAAAACAACACAAAACAACTGAATAATAACACCAACCTCCAGCAAAACACAATATTGAGCCGTTTGATAGATTATAAAATGTAAATAAATGTTAGAAATAACAACAATGTCTGTTGTTAGCATAATAGCAGTCATTGCATATGGTCATTCTCATATCACTATCAATAAATCCGGCACAAATGGTTCCTCATCATAAATTTTTTCTATAACTATTGTATGGTTTATTGCTGTGTTTTTACCCATGTATTGCCAGTGTTGTAGTGGTACTTTTAGAAGTGGGGGGACGCCTCTGAAAGGGGAATTCCCCCTGTTTTATTTATTTTTTTCTGAAAAAAGGAAACTCATTAACATGGCGAAACACATCTTGATGATGTCATCAAGATGTATTTCACCATGCTAATGATTTTTTTTCAGACCCAAAAATATTTTAGATGTGAGAAGTGGGGGGACGCCCCCCCCCCCCCCCCCCCCCACTACACCCCTGTGTATTGCTTGTTTCATTGTTATACGGTTTGCTGCTGTAGCACAATGAATGAAGATTAATAATGCAGTTTGTAGAATCACTCTACATTCCATGAAAAAGGTGATGAAGCTTTACTACATCACAAATACAGGTGCTGATGTTTGAGAAATGAACTTACCTCCTGTATAGTATCCCCAGGCATAGGAGAACCTGCTGGTCACCCAGATGGCTCCCAGTACAGCTGCTGTTAACTGAGACAGTCAAAACATTCATTATTAAGTCAAGTTAAATATTTAAAAAAATATATTTTAAAAGGTAAAATATATGTTGTGTCCTAATTAAAACAAAGCAGTTGTGCACATCCGGCACTGTGGTGGACTAAAGTAAATACAGTGAAATAAAGTAAAAAGTCTGCAGAACACGTCATGCTCCACAGTGTTTTTCTATTAAATTAAAACACCGACTAGCTCCATGATAATGCTTCGGCCTTGCTGGTCTAACGCCCGGGAATCGAACTCGGGTCTCCCGCGTGAAAGTCCAACATCTTAACCACTAGACCAAAGGGACATCCCGTTGGTCTGGGGGCAGATACTACACTTTGGAGGCTATCACGACAGAGGCTGTAGCCACCTGCTACACTGGCCTTCATCAGGTATACAGTATGTTGTGGGAACACATTTGTGGAAGTATTTTACAAGAAACGCCTTCGGTCACACTGGTTGGTAGCGTCAGAGACACCAGTCATTTCAATGGAAGCCAGTGAGTGGCATGATGACTTTCTTTTTGAAAACAAAACACCTGTGGTCTCCGAGGCTAGTGACATGCAAACACAAAGATACAGCCAACATTTGTAGCTGCTACAAAAAGCCGAGCTGGTTTAAACTTCAGCTACACATCTTCTGCCAGTGCGAAGGCAGGCAATAATACATATCAGTTCATATACAGTACATCACTCTTCATACACAAAAAAGCCACACAGATCAAGGTAGAACAGAAGAGAATACTGGTTTATGATTGGTTTATGGTTACTGGTTTATGACAGTCATAAAATAAAGATGAAAGACAGAAGTGCTGTAGTCATATACATGTGGCACAATTCCAGCCACATATTGGCCAGGTGGTTTCAGTACAGAAACCCTGGAGGCTAGCTTGTGTAATCCAGCGCAAGCGATAGTTCATGGAGGCGCGGGGGGCAGAATGTTTTTTATTATACTCCTCATTCTCAGTCAGTAATTCATTCTGTTTCTTTAAATCAGCAGTCTCTCTCCTTGTCAACTCCCCTCAGTCTCATTGGCTGTCAGCATGTCACTCGCACCCACATTCAATCAAGAGTTCTTTATAAGCAGTCACTGCTCTGTCTTCAGTCTTCCTGCTAGCTGACTCCATGTCCCTGTTCAGATGTAAGCGTTCAAATTTCCTCCACCTCCCCGGCCTCCTCCCTGTGGCACTAGTTCTGAGTGGCTAATTATGAGATGATCATGATTTGTGGATTATAGCATTGTGGTGTCTAGTTCTGTTATGGGTATCTGTGATCATTATGTGTTCTATGGTCTGTGATATGTTCGTTGTGTATTTGGAATGATTGTGTCTATGTTGTAATGTGTTATGCTAGGCTCTGCTCGGGGGGGTTGTTGATATCAGAGCTGTGTCTCGGTGCCGAGACACAGGAATCTGATATATCAAAGGTGATATCAGACCTATGTCTCGTTACATAGATTTGATATCACACGAGCAGAGCCACTCAGCATTACTAACATGCAAAAGCTTTGCAATAAATGGTCTATCGTCATTCTGAGCCGAAGTGTGAGAGATTTTGACTAACTCTCTGTTACTATTCAGCAACTTATTTCTTTTTTTTTTTTGCTTATTTCATAGACCAAGATTGCTTGTTTTCTCTGTGTAAATCAGGCAACACTGGCTGCCCTGTACAGCCCTGTACTGTATGTACTTCCTGTATGAATAGTTCTCATAGGTTTGTGACCTCGTGACTGGGACGAAGATAAAACCTGGAACGAGGTTGAGATCATGATCTTGCATTTACTGTAAGTGTCCTATAATCTGCAAAATTCTTAAATTGGCTGAAAAACTGCCATGTCACTGTGACAATTTGTGCATTCCAGAGCTTGACCCTCGACTATCTGTTATCTGTCCGGTATTTATGGCAAAGATCATGGCTTACCTACCGCTTCCTCATCTCTCACATTCTTTAAAATCTCAGCAGTGGGGCAGAAACCAAACATCTCTTTCAACTTAGTGAACTAATTACAATTCTTTTTTTTTTATAAATCAGTGCTATTTTTTTCTCATCTTGTCTGATTCTCTTGATTATGTACAAAAAAAAAAGTTTTTGTTCTTTGCTCTCCTTATGAGATTTTTTATTTTATTTATTTATTTATTTATTTTAACAAATATTGCACCAATGAAAAGTTTTAAAAATGACTTTTGGCTAAACCCTAACACCACAACTAAAACCTAACAATAAACTGACTGAAAATCTGGTTTTGTTTTCTGTCTGACTATGTAATTCTAATCAATGAATTCAAATAATCACTCAAACAATGGTAAAGATCCTTTTAACTCCACTTGAGCTGATTGTGTGTAAAGTGATGATACTATAAAAGGACTCTTATGTTGTCTTATGATAAAGTCAGCCAACTTTGATGAGCTGGTATTTCTTTGTTTTTCTCCTCTGCTTTCCTAAAAAGTTCACCTAAGATCTGGCTGTTCCATTCATCCATACATACCGGATAGGCAAGAGCTGCAATGGTTTGGAAGACCAGCCACTGTGGGTAGACCTCCAGGGTGTTCTGGTGTGCTCTCTGGATGCAGTTGAACACCTTCTCCTTGTCACTGTACATAGTAGGATACTGCAAAGGTAACAGATACGTAATAAGCAATTCATAATATAAGCTAGCCCTCTATTAAAAAACGATCAAACTTTAGTTTACACAAACTGTTTGCATAGATAAACATGGTGACTTAATATACCTGAACATCGAACTTCTTTCTGGCAGCCCCGACCTTAATTCCAAGATAACTCAACATGATCCAACTGTACAGATACGTTATTATGACATATCCGTAGCTGGGAGGCAATTCTGCTAGGAGATCCATTGCGATTCCACGTGGAAATAAGGTGGAAAGAAGAAATTGGGGATTTCAGAAGCTTCCTCCAAGTGCAACTGTGCAGCAAAAACTATTGAATAATAAACAGGGCAGGGGTTACCGCGATCTCGCGATAGGGTTCCTATCCGTCAGTTCTTAAAGGGCAATAACACTACGTTCACCTTCTCTATACGCGCATTATTATTGTCTATGCCTTTAAATGTCTCGCAGGAAAATAATGGATTATGGAAATAATTAACCAAGCCCCGTGTTATTTTTAACAATCATTGTAATATCTGTACCATATTTTCAAACTGTTATTAAAGTATTAAAGCGTTTGAATCAGAATAAGGCTACAATAATTATGTGATACATGCAATCTGTGTATTACACGTATTTTCCTTACAGTATTGTCACAAACTACATTACTATTACAACAAAGTTATTACAACAAATAACAGTAACTACACAATTGTTATTACACAACAACAACACGGGTCGTCACGACGACACCAGGCAGCTACAAGTGTTCTGCGCAGTGTTGCCAACTTGGCGCGTTTGTCGCTATATTTAGCGCTTTTTCAGATCCCCCTAGCGCCAAAATTTGTGAAAAACTCCTGGCGGAAAATCTAGTGCTTTTTTGCCTGTGAGTTGTGGTGAAATTGGTTGACAGGTCACAGGCGCCAGAGATAAAACCCTCATTTTTCACCATTTCTCCTCCCATGGCAGTGGTTTTCAACCAGTGGTCGCCCGACTAAATGATGGACGGTTTTAAATCTTTGAGAGCGTAAAATGAAACCAAATGGACCCTTGCGGGTCCATTTGGTTTCACTTTTACGCTCTCAGGAGTTAAAATATTCATCATGTGTGTTAGCCCCCAAGTCTACACAACTAGAGAATATGGTCATTTTTGATCTGTATGTTTCCTTCCCCTTCATGATTTGTTTAATAAGTGAAATGGACTATATAAAAACAGAAGAAAAAACATCAAAGGTTGTGGTCATGATCAACAAGCAAGACATGATCTGCTTCACATTTGATTTCGTATGATATAAAAAGTGTTCACAGCATTTTTGTACATCTTCAGTGGTTCAATGTTTTGGCATATCTGCCAAACAGATCAAATTCCTTGATTATTACAATAGCATTATACCTTCACTTGTATAATATATATTGCATAAAATATATTGGTTCACAGTTCACTTGTACATACAGTCATGCATGTAGGAGCATGTCACAAGTAGCCGACCATCCAAAAATCGCAATTTCATAATTGTAGCAAAAGCAGATTTCAATCAATTTAGCCCGTCTCTTCCTGTGAGAGAAAATTCACCCAAAATAAAAGATGTATAATGTTTATATTCTGCGAAGATATCTGGGGAACTCTACCAACTAGTACCTGTATACACTGTTTGAGTTGATAACACACTAAAATCAGGAAAGCATGTCATAAAGCTTAGGATTTAGTCAATGCCCTACTGGTAGTACTTGATCATCAAAGGAGCAGATGTACAATCTTGAAATGCAGCGCTCAACCTGATACTTCTGCTGCTGTTGAATGTGAACCATGCAAACTAACAGCTTTCTAACCCAACAGAGACGATTATGTGGAATGAGCCTCGCCCTCGGGTCTTAAGTTGTTAAAAGATTCCAAGTAACTGCAGCGCCACGCGTATGGATATTCCGATGACTCCTAGGTATCCAATGTATCCATAGGCACCTTTCATCCTCTTGGCTGGTTCTGAGAAAATAAAACAACACAAAACAACTGAATAATAACACCAACCTCCAGCAAAACACAATATTGAGCCGTTTGATAGATTATAAAATGTAAGTAAATGTTAGAAATAACAACAATGTCTGTTGTTAGCATAATAGCAGTCATTGCATATGGTCATTCTCATATCACTATCAATAAATCCGGCACAAATGGTTCCTCATCATAAATTTTTTCTATAACTATTGTATGGTTTATTGCTGTGTTTTTACCCATGTATTGCCAGTGTTGTAGTGGTACTTTTAGAAGTGGGGGGACGCCTCTGAAAGGGGAATTCCCCCTGTTTTATTTATTTTTTTCTGAAAAAAGGAAACTCATTAACATGGCGAAACACATCTTGATGATGTCATCAAGATGTATTTCACCATGCTAATGATTTTTTTTCAGACCCAAAAATATTTTAGATGTGAGAAGTGGGGGGACGCCCCCCCCCCCCCCCCCCCCCCACTACACCCCTGTGTATTGCTTGTTTCATTGTTATACGGTTTGCTGCTGTAGCACAATGAATGAAGATTAATAATGCAGTTTGTAGAATCACTCTACATTCCATGAAAACCATGAAGCTTTACTACATCACAAATACAGGTGCTGATGTTTGAGAAATGAACTTACCTCCTGTATAGTATCCCCAGGCATAGGAGAACCTGCTGGTCACCCAGATGGCTCCCAGTACAGCTGCTGTTAACTGAGACAGTCAAAACATTCATTATTAAGTCAAGTTAAATATTTAAAAAAATATATTTTAAAAGGTAAAATATATGTTGTGTCCTAATTAAAACAAAGCAGTTGTGCACATCCGGCACTGTGGTGGACTAAAGTAAATACAGTGAAATAAAGTAAAAAGTCTGCAGAACACGTCATGCTCCACAGTGTTTTTCTATTAAATTAAAACACCGACTAGCTCCATGATAATGCTTCGGCCTTGCTGGTCTAACGCCCGGGAATCGAACTCGGGTCTCCCGCGTGAAAGTCCAACATCTTAACCACTAGACCAAAGGGACATCCCGTTGGTCTGGGGGCAGATACTACACTTTGGAGGCCATCACGACAGAGGCTGTGGCCACCTGCTACACTGGCCTTCATCAGGTATACAGTATGTTGTGGGAACACATTTGTGGAAGTATTTTACAAGAAACGCCTTCGGTCACACTGGTTGGTAGCGTCAGAGACACCAGTCATTTCAATGGAAGCCAGTGAGTGGCATGATGACTTTCTTTTTGAAAACAAAACACCTGTGGTCTCCGAGGCTAGTGACATGCAAACACAAAGATACAGCCAACATTTGTAGCTGCTACAAAAAGCCGAGCTGGTTTAAACTTCAGCTACACATCTTCTGCCAGTGCGAAGGCAGGCAATAATACATATCAGTTCATATACAGTACATCACTCTTCATACACAAAAAAGCCACACAGATCAAGGTAGAACAGAAGAGAATACTGGTTTATGATTGGTTTATGGTTACTGGTTTATGACAGTCATAAAATAAAGATGAAAGACAGAAGTGCTGTAGTCATATACATGTGACACAATTTCAGCCACATATTGGCCAGGTGGTTTCAGTACAGAAACCCTGGAGGCTAGCTTGTGTAATCCAGCGCAAGCGATAGTTCATGGAGGCGCGGGGGGCAGAATGTTTTTTATTATACTCCTCATTCTCAGTCAGTAATTCATTCTGTTTCTTTAAATCAGCAGTCTCTCTCCTTGTCAACTCCCCTCAGTCTCATTGGCTGTCAGCATGTCACTCGCACCCACATTCAATCAAGAGTTCTTTATAAGCAGTCACTGCTCTGTTTTCAGTCTTCCTGCTAGCTGACTCCATGTCCCTGTTCAGATGTAAGCGTTCAAATTTCCTCCACCTCCCCGGCCTCCTCCCTGTGGCACTAGTTCTGAGTGGCTAATTATGAGATGATCATGATTTGTGGATTATAGCATTGTGGTGTCTAGTTCTGTTATGGGTATCTGTGATCATTATGTGTTCTATGGTCTGTGATATGTTCGGTGTGTATTTGGAATGATTGTGTCTATGTTGTAATGTGTTATGCTAGGCTCTGCTCGGGGGGGTTGTTGATATCAGAGCTGTGTCTCGGTGCCGAGACACAGGAATCTGATATATCAAAGGTGATATCAGACCTATGTCTCGTTACATAGATTTGATATCACACGAGCAGAGCCACTCAGCATTACTAACATGCAAAAGCTTTGCAATAAATGGTCTATCGTCATTCTGAGCCGAAGTGTGAGAGATTTTGACTAACTCTCTGTTACTATTCAGCAACTTATTTCTTTTTTTTTTTGCTTATTTCATAGACCAAGATTGCTTGTTTTCTCTGTGTAAATCAGGCAACACTGGCTGGGCCACATAGCAGCCCTGTACTGTATGTACTTCCTGTATGAATAGTTCTCATAGGTTTGTGACCTCGTGACTGGGACGAAGATAAAACCTGGAACGAGGTTGAGATCATGATCTTGCATTTACTGTAAGTGTCCTATAATCTGCAAAATTCTTAAATTGGCTGAAAAACTGCCATGTCACTGTGACAATTTGTGCATTCCAGAGCTTGACCCTCGACTATCTGTTATCTGTCCGGTATTTATGGCAAAGATCATGGCTTACCTACCGCTTCCTCATCTCTCACATTCTTTAAAATCTCAGCAGTGGGGCAGAAACCAAACATCTCTTTCAACTTAGTGAACTAATTACAATTCTTTTTTTTATAAATCAGTGCTATTTTTTTCTCATCTTGTCTGATTCTCTTGATTATGTACAAAAAAAAAAGTTTTTGTTCTTTGCTCTCTAATGCTTCCATGAAAATCCTTTATTATTATCATTTTTACAAATATTGCACCAATGAAAAGTTTTAAAAATCACTTTTGGCTAAACCCTAACACCACAACTAAAACCTAACAATAAACTGACTGAAAATCTGGTTTTGTTTTCTGTCTGACTATGTAATTCTAATCAATGAATTCAAATAATCACTCAAACAATGGTAAAGATCCTTTTAACTCCACTTGAGCTGATTGTGTGTAAAGTGATGATACTATAAAAGGACTCTTATGTTGTCTTATGATAAAGTCAGCCAACTTTGATGAGCTGGTATTTGTTTTTTTTCCTCCTCTGCTTTCCTGAAAAGTTCACCAAAGATCTGGCTGTTTATCTCTTCCATTCATCCATACATACCGGATAGGCAAGAGCTGCAATGGTTTGGAAGACCAGCCACTGTGGGTAGACCTCCAGGGTGTTCTGGTGTGCTCTCTGGATGCAG
This sequence comes from Benthosema pterotum, assembly GCA_039105355.1. Classification (NCBI taxonomy): domain Eukaryota; kingdom Metazoa; phylum Chordata; class Actinopteri; order Myctophiformes; family Myctophidae; genus Benthosema; species Benthosema pterotum. Next base: position 6,972,470 of record CM076980.1, on the reverse strand, counting down.
TTGAACACCTTCTCCTTGTCACTGTACATAGTAGGATACTGCAAAGGTAACAGATACGTAATAAGCAATTCATAATATAAGCTAGCCCTCTATTGAAAAAACGATCAAACTTTAGTTTACACAAACTGTCAGTGTTTGCATAGATAAACATGGTGACTTAATATACCTGAACATCGAACTTCTTTCTGGCAGCCCCGACCTTAATTCCAAGATAACTCAACATGATCCAACTGTACAGATACGTTATTATGACATATCCGTAGCTGGGAGGCAATTCTGCTAGGAGATCCATTGCGATTCCACGTGGAAATAAGGTGGAAAGAAGAAATTGGGGATTTCAGAAGCTTCCTCCAAGTGCAACTGTGCAGCAAAAACTATTGAATAATAAACAGGGCAGGGGTTACCGCGATCTCGCGATAGGGTTCCTATCCGTCAGTTCTTAAAGGGCAATAACACTACGTTCACCTTCTCTATACGCGCATTATTATTGTCTATGCCTTTAAATGTCTCGCAGGAAAATAATGGATTATGGAAATAATTAACCAAGCCCCGTGTTATTTTTAACAATCATTGTAATATCTGTACCATATTTTCAAACTGTTATTAAAGTATTAAAGCGTTTGAATCAGAATAAGGCTACAATAATTATGTGATACATGCAATCTGTGTATTACACGTATTTTCCTTACAGTATTGTCACAAACTACATTACTATTACAACAAAGTTATTACAACAAATAACAGTAACTACACAATTGTTATTACACAACAACAACACGGGTCGTCACGACGACACCAGGCAGCTACAAGTGTTCTGCGCAGTGTTGCCAACTTGGCGCGTTTGTCGCTATATTTAGCGCTTTTTCAGATCCCCCTAGCGCCAAAATTTGTGAAAAACTCCTGGCGGAAAATCTAGTGCTTTTTTGCCTGTGAGTTGTGGTGAAATTGGTTGACAGGCGCCAGAGATAAAACCCTCATTTTTCACCATTTCTCCTCCCATGGCAGTGGTTTTCAACCAGTGGTCGCCCGACTAAATGATGGACGGTTTTAAATCTTTGAGAGCGTAAAATGAAACCAAATGGACCCTTGCGGGTCCATTTGGTTTCACTTTTACGCTCTCAGGAGTTAAAATATTCATCATGTGTGTTTTAGCCCCCAAGTCTACACAACTAGAGAATATGGTCATTTTTGATCTGTATGTTTCCTTTCCCTTCCAGACACGTATCTAGCGCATTCTAGCGCATTTTGGAAGTGCCACTAGTGGCATTTTGGATTTTTGTTAAAGTTGGCAACACTGGTTCTGCGCAGACGTGTCGCAGTGTGAACTCCTCCAACACGCTGCCTGCTGTTGTTATAAGGCAGTGGAATTTTCCACAGTGCCGAAGCAGCGCAGCCTGCAGTGACTTCACCACTCCCACGACGACCACACCACGACACGGACAACAATAAGCAGCACAGCAGCAGCTACCGCATTTTTTTTATTAGAATTTACAACTTTTCGCTGTTTAAACCTTAGCCCAACTATAACTTGAATCTTATTTCGATTGTACTCGTTCTGATTATAGAAGAAGAAGAAGAATTCGAATTATATCTTTTTGGTTACACACTGGTGAGTAAACGACGAGGTTATTACGTAATTATTACTTTTAGTACAATTATAAGTGAACATTTAGTGGGGTTTTAATAATTTGGGTTCATAGATCCCTCTGATGTGTATTTTATCGCGCGACGTGAATGTTCTTCGTGGTAAATAACGCCGTGTTTATCGTGTTTTTGCCGTGTATTGTGTAAGTGAGGCCTAACTTCCTCGTCCAGACCAGCCAGGCCTCGTTGTGATCTGGATCATTCCAGTCCGACCAGACCAGTCTGCATGCTGTACTGTAGTTCCACACAGCGGCCACCGCCCAGGGTGGGGGCAGCACTGAGCACTCCTTCCTTATGGAACTGACCGTTATTTTTTTTTATCTCACGCTTGATTGATCGGTCAAAGTTTTTTGTTTCTCAAATTCACTGTTTTTCCCGTCAAAACAAAAACTGCTGTGGTGGTTACTAGCCTGCATTCTACACTTAACTTTTAGCACCGCGGCGCCGTGAGCCTATAATAATCAATCAATCAATACATTACAAATTAAACAAGGCACAGATATAGATCGGCCATTTTCACTACGTTGTTGAAACGTTGCTCGGGGGGGGGGGGCAGTTTTTTCTATTTATTTTGTATTAATTAAAAGCTATTAGAAGTGGCCAACGACCCACAAATGGGTCCTGGCTAAACCACTGTTATAGCACTGAAACTTTGTTATTACAACAGAACCGTGGTTTTCAACCATTTTCACACCAGGACCTACTATCTATTCTGCATTTTAGCCACGGAGGACCACTTGATGTTGACTTTAGTTTCTTGGACCCCAAACTAAGGTTTTTCAAGTTTGTGTCCACAATTTAGGAGAGATAAGCGGCCAAACGTTTGAAGTAACAATTCTTCTACATTTTCTAATCGTGCATATTCTTAAATTATAAGTAATTCAGATGTTCAAATATCAACTCTTGTGAGTGTAAAGAGCTCAGAGATGAGAGTTACAAATCTATAAGGGTTACAACAAGCAATATTATGGAGATGACTATAACTGGTATCATTGCATTGACCCAACTTTATGTCCTAACGGTGCCTTTTCTTTCTCCGCCCGCCTCCTACAGTCTACCAAGATGTCCAGTGCCATGGCCCGTGCCCGTCTGACCGATGGCATCGAGGTGATCTTTGACCAGGACTCTCGCTCCAGCTTCCGGTCCGGACGCAGCCGCTCTGGCTCCAGGAGCAGTGGCTCCAGTGGCAGTGGGGGGTCCAGACACCACCACCAGCGCTCCTCACGCCGCGAGGACCACCACAGGAGGCACCACCGCTCCTCTTCCTCATCCTCCTCATCTTCATCAGTTAGCAGCAGCTCCCGAGCAGACCGCCCCAGGTCAGTGCTTAGAGATATAAAATGTTGGACTACCGTTTTTACTGACTGAAACTAATGAAAAATAAGCTTAGAAGGAGAATTCCATGCATTTTCAATATTTTACAACATTTTTAATATGTCATTAATATACTGTACCTTAGTGATGTTGAGCGTATTTGATAAAAAAAAAAAAAAAGTTGAAATGGAGGTCTGAAAAAACATTAACATGGTGAAACATGTTCACCATGTTAATGAGTGTACAGTGTTAATGAGTGTACAAATGGAAAATGGGTGGAATTCCGCTTAAAATATTATTAGTATCATATATAAATATATTGAAGAGATCCAGGAAACAGGAGGCCATTTTACACTTGGTTGCCTGCTAAAATAGTGTAAAATCAGCCATTAGGACGTTATCACAGTCCACAATTCCGTTTTTGTTGACGAAACCAACTGTAGATTTAGTTGACTAAAATCGTAATAAATTTAGTCCATCTAAAAGCTAATCTAAATGCATTAGATTGGATCTAGACATTCCAGGTGACTGACTAAATGAAAACTATTCAGGAGATTCCAACTAAACAAAATGTTTACACTGTATTCTTGCAGGTCCCGCTCTCACCCGCGCTGCCACCGTCCGGCTGACCGCTGCCGCTGTGACGACCACTACAGCAGGTACACCCGGCGGCACGGAGGAGGAGGACGCCGCCGTCGCTCCCCACCGCGCCACTACAGGTCCCGCTCTCGCTCCTACAGCCCCAACACACGCCGCTCCGCTAGCCAGAAGAGAGACCAGCGCCGCAGCAGCAGACGCTACAGCGCTGTCAGGACCACCTCTCCCTCACAGTCCCCTCCCAGGAACAGCCGCTCCAGGTCTAGGTCCAGGTCTTCAGGAGGCTCCGTCAGCCTGAGTGTAGACGGTAAGAAGAAGTGATCGGATTAATGATTAATCGACGGTTCTCTGTCAATCTATGACTGGCCGCTGGAGTCTGTTGACTCAGCTGTTGTTTACAGGTTTATCATCGGGAATGAAAGCATTAAGCCGTTTGAGACCATGGCCTACTTTTCTGCAGCGCACAAGTTTTCACTCCGATGTTCGGATGCTGATCTAGTTTATGTCAAAGACCCCTCGAATGATCTGTATTTGGTTGTGGGTCTCCACCTGAAAATACTTTTTCCAGGTACATGCCAGAATATTTGAGTTAAAAGCAACTATATGTTCAATGATTTGTGACACATAAAAAACAAATCTAGATCTAGTAGAGAGTAGACTTGCTAAAGTTAAAAAATAAGTTTAAAATAATGATTAAAAGCTATACGGTGACACAAGTTCATCCTTGGGTCACAACGGATTCAAATGATTAATGATTGCCATTCAGATATTATTTTATTTAAAATGATTGCCATTCAGATATTATATATTTTAAATGTTTTCTTCTACAGCAAAGAGGGAACTCCTGAGCATCGCAGCAGCCAACGCCGTCAAGCTCCTCGGGGTGGAGAAGTTGGAGCTCCCAGAGAGTGTCAGACCAATCCTGGAGGATTCCCGTGACTCCCGCCTGTCCACACCAGAACCTGAACCTGAGGAACGGGTGAGACCAGAACCTGTCCATGAGAGGAGTCGCTCACAGGTGGGTGTCATTACAGTCACGGAACATTAACACACACACCCAGCACCACACAGACACACCAACTCCTCTTCTTCTAATCATACAATGCCTTGTTTTTGTGTGTTTTTAAAGGACTGGAAGTAAGTGCATTTTTTGTTTGGGGGGAATTTTACTTAATCCTTCAGATTAGTTTAAAGTGATTTCAGGAAGTACTTTGTAGTTCTGGGGAGCTTATTTGCAATCAGACACCAGCAAATGATACCATTTTCTTTTTAATGATAGATTTCGTCTTAAAAGAAATGACCCTAAAAGTCTTACTTTAACTGGGGTCTATATACAGTTTTTCTAACTAATTGGTTTGTTTTAAATCAACATAACACTCTGTAGCACCTTTTTTATAATTGAATGAAAACTACATTTGGCTGTCAGGACTATTATAGAAACTGAAGGCAACACAGTCTAGGCCACTAACACATACCCCTTCTGTCTGTATCTGTCTGCTGATCTTACGTTCTCTGTATGCATTTTTGCTTGTGATGAGTGAACCCTTTGGACCCCATGAGGGAACACACATGCTCTGTTTTTGTATCTATATCTTGTCTTCTTAGATCGCTCATCGGCACCTGGGATTAGGAGAATAAGAGTGCCAGTCATGTGACATGGGTGAAGCCATTGTTTGCGTGAAAGGTCAATGATTGATGAATCTTGTCACTGTTCACAATGCCTTGTTTTAGTATTCATGAGGTAGAAGATTGCAGAACATCTCAAAGCATTTCACACATTTCTTGCTATCAATGCTAATTCATCATGTAGGCCACAATTCATACTGTTTGCAATTCATATTGATAATAATCTGTATCACAATGGTAATAACATCCCTCACATAATTCATATATTCTGTTTCATATTGGTAAAACACCTCACATAATCTTGTCCAATTCATGTGTTCTTTTTCATATTGGTAACAAACCTCACATAGTCTGTTGACAATTTGACATACATAGGCAAGGCATAATTCATAAATTTGACAAAATGGGAATATGTATGTGTGCTTGCCGTTGAAAATGGGTCGTTGTTATTTAGCAGAATCTTCCACTCGCTGAAGGATCGCAGGGCGTGTGGACTGCATTATAGTGACTGAGAGCTAAAACAGATGAAGAAGTCCCTCTCTCCGTCCGTATGCCAAAGATAAGTTGGTACACAAGGCGTGTGCTGCTGAAAACCTGCGTCAACACCACCAGAGAAGAGATAATGTTTTTATTTTAATACTTGTTTTGGTTGTTCCAAAGTTGTACCCCTCTCTCATGTTATGTGTGAGCTTAGACTTTGGCAGCCATCATATAATGGTTGGGGGGGCTGTGGGGGTTGTATGCATGAGAGCTGCAGTTTGTGAAAGCTAACCCTTGTAGAGAACAATGGATTGACATAGACCTGCCCCTTTTTTCTTTATTAGTCTAACCAACAAACCGCTTCACAAACTGCTAAAGCTCAATCCGTCTTTAGTTTTCTGCTCCCTTCTAACTGGTTCTGGTCGCTGTCTTTTTCAGAGAAGTGACGAGTCTGACGAGGACGATGCCAGTCCGAGAATGTCCCCAAAACGGAAGATCATCTCTTTCAGCATAAATGTGAGTACCAGTGCTTTGGAAGACAACTATATATTTTTAATGGCTAATTTTAAAGTACTTTGAACTAAAAGCATTGTTACACCTTAGCGATTGAAAAACAGCAAATCTACAAGCTCATAGCGCGCCACCGAGTAGCATGCTAGGAGCTTGTAAATTGTGAAAATGTGGCGCAAAATTTTGAATATATTTCGGAATCAAACTTTTTGAACTCAAACCTTGGCTTTTACAGTAGGTCATCCCTAGAACATGTTTTCAGAGGGGTTCTGTAACCAAATGCAGATAATTCTGGGGGTTCTTGGCATGAAATATGTTGAGGAACAAAGTCGTTTTAAAAAGCTACAATGCGCCACAGGTCTAAATGTGTTATTGAATGCTTTGTTCTCATCCACCTTCTCCTTCTTGTTTCCTCAGAACTCGGTGGCTAAGCCGACCGTAGCTCCAAACTGCCCTAAGGTAACGTCCAGAATGGACATCGTGGGCAGCAGGAAGCCGTACGGCCACTGGGTCCAAGTACGGGCGCCGGGCAAGATCTCCATGTCGCACACACTCACTACATCCAGATAGTGGCGATCAATGTTCTACAGTTAGTTCAGAGGCGCCTTTTATACACAAAAGCGCTTTACAATGTGCGTTAACTGCATTTCACAGATTCTCACAACAACACACAGACACAGCCGGCGCGGCGCGCTGCTCATCCGGGCCCGACCTGCTCACCGGGATCAAACCTGCGCACAGTTCCAGGTTCAGTTAAGTTAGGATTTGTGTGAAGTCGGGGGGTTTAAGGAGAGTTCAACATGAAGCCAGGAGGCGTCGGGCATCGAACGCCCAGGTGACCAATACCACCTCCTGAACCTGAGCATTGTAACATAGCTTGTATATATACTGTGTATATACATTTGTATATATAAATCAGATTCAGGAGGATTGTCTCGATTTCAGGGTAGGTGTTTTTTTTTTTTTTTTTCAGATGTAAAAGAGACTTTAGGTGAGAGGAATTAAGACTTGAAAGTTTTGCTCAGGTGGGATGTTATATATTTTTTTTATTTCCCCTCTTGTTGTATAATCGTCTTGTGCCTGAGATTTCAATAAAGATATTTATATAAAGCTTGTTTCTGTCCATATTTGTAACCTGAGGAACAAACCTACTCTGATTGTATTGACATAATACCATACTCCCAACATTGTATTTTGTAGCATTGTACTGCATTGCAGTACAACACAAAATGTTATTATCCCATTTCTGAAAATGCTTTTACATGTAAATCCATTCCAAGGCCCCCTAGAAAGTGGGAGCTTAAAATGGTGTGTATGGTGTTACCGTTTAAGAAAAACATGCCTGTGTGATTTACTGGTAGATTACAATCTACCTTTAAATTATCATTTTAAATATTTTATGAAATAACCTGGTCCTGGAAAAGGTTTGGAATCTATCAATGGTCCAAACGTATACTAGTAAACCACACTGTAACAAGTATATAGGCCTAACAAGTATATATACTGTATATAGGCCTCAAAATTGAGTTAATGTTTGAGTTTCTTGGTTAAAAAGGTGTGGGAACCATGATGGTATGAATCCCTATTGCGGTTTCAGCCCATGAAACAACTGTTGACCTAGATTTAGCAATTGGATAAGAACTGTATGCCATGTCAGGAAAACCTAAAGCTTGACAGGTTAAATGTACTTGCTATGAACATAAATCAGTTGACTAACACTTGATATAAGCCATTATGATCATGGAACACTAGAAAATGCTATCAGAATTAAAGGTCTCAATGGGCCTGAAAATTAAGGCCCTAGGCCCGGCCCGACTAAATGGAATAGATTTTAGGCCCTACCCGGCCCTAAACTGACGGGTTTGGGCAAAATTTGAGAATTCACCACAGATAAAAAATGAAATGGCAATCAGCACCATCTTCATAATGGGTAAATACAGAAAAATATATATATTGTTTTTACTATAATAAAATAATACAATATATATCATTTTTTCATGAGGCCCTAACCGGCCCTACTGGTTAGCATAGATTTTAGGCCCAACGCAGCCCTAAATGTCGTGGCGGGCCTGTTCGGATTCAGTCCTGGTCGGGTCCTGGAGTTTGAGAACTCTAATCAGGATATTAAATGAAGATCTAAAAAGATAATCCAATATAATTCACACCTGCCCTATAAACAAAACTAGAGTAGATATTAATAGGATAGGTTCATGACATGGGGTAATGAGCTGCATTCTCTACAGTGTCCACATGGTGTCAGCATTGTATCGCAGTTGGAAGGTTTTTAGCACAGTCATGCTTAGTTTCAATAAGAATCGGTAGCTACTGCAGGGATCTGTCTTCATGCATAACACCTGTTCTGTCTAGAATTGAAATAAAATACAACAACTATGTAATTATAATTATTATTATTACAATTACACAGAATCAGCAATGGCGCACAATACTGCAGCTATTTAATGCAACAACAGTAATAAATTATAATAGCATATGCATTTGAATGAACACTATTAGTCGGAAATTAGGTACAAGGTGAAGTCCGCTATTAAAGGTTAATAGGATAACAAAAATCACACCTGTGTGAGGTGAGGGGCGCTCTTATCATGACAAACATGTCATTCTGACCGATTGCAATATGTGTCCTCACTGTGCTGCCCTTAATTTCAGCTTCAGTATGTAGGACTGTATCCTATACTTGCTCAGCCAAATCTTAAACCTAGTGGGGTCCAGGGGGTCTGTAGGCAATAATAATGGTCCTGCACCGTTTCAAGAACCATAGCCAATGTTTGTGCCCCCAGTCCTTACCCACCACAAATATGCACGCACGCACGCACGCACGCACGCACGCACACACACACACACACACACACACACACACACACACACACACACACACACACACACACACACACACACACACACACACACACACACACACACACACACACACACACACACACTATCTACAAACACTTTCACACACAAGCTCTCCAACTCAGAGTAGTAGGCTAGTGTTTGTGGCCAAATGAAGGGACTGTCAAGAGTGTAATTATCATACCAGGCCTGGAATTTCAATTTTGAGTGCACAAAGGCCAAACGTCTGGGCAGGAATTGGCAATTGGAAGAAAAAAAAAATGTCAATGATATCATTTGATGTATAGGCTATTTGGAGTGAAATAAATAAATAAATCATGTTATTTAGGATCCGATCCATGCTCAGCCCTGCATCAATGAAAGTCACTGGATTGCTTTAAATATGTGGACTCACAATGTCAGGGCGCCTGCTGGCCTAACGGTCCCGGCGCATACCACATCGCTCGCTGGACAGTATGTCACATGTTCGAGTCCCGTTCATGACGACCTTTGCTGCGTGTCATTCTCTATGTCCCTTATTTCCTGTCTATCTTCACTGTAACTGTCAATAAAGACACAGAAGCCAAAAACATACAGTATATCTAAAAAGGATTTAAAGGGGAATTCCACCCATTTTCAAAATAAAAAAGGGGTCTGAATGAAAAATCATTCACATAGTGAAATACATCTTGATGATGTCATCAGATGTATTTCACCATGTTAATGATTTTTCAGACCTCCATTTTTAGGAAATACAGAATTGGGGGAACTTTTTTATTATGTCCACACAACATCTCTAAGGTATATTCATGACATTAAAATGTTGAAAATGGGTGGAGTTCCCCTTTAATAATCTCAACGAGACACTGGTGTCTATATACAGTATTGACAAGGAGGAGAGGAGAAAGTGGTACAGAGTGACTGGGGTGTGTCTTGTTTTCTTGAGGGCCACAAGGTCAAACTGAGGGACGACGATGCCAAGCCATGGCCTTTGTGGCCTCCATGAAATTCCTGCCTTACAACAGGGATGTCAAACTCAAATCCACAGCGGGACAAAATAGAAAAAATGGGACAAGTTGAGGGCAGAGGGCAGTTTCCTGTTCTATGATGTTCACCAAGCATTGCTTTCATAGCAAAATGAAAGTAAATCAAGTTGAGAATGTAAAGCATGAATGCAAGCATTCATTTCTTATCATTTTGTGTGTGAACTATACCAAAGGGCCAGTTCTCATAGTAATGAAATATCATCCCATGAGCCTAAGGTAATTCATTCAAGGGCCTGATTTGGCCCCTGGGTCTTGAGTTTGTAATATGTCTTATAAAGTAAAAAATGATTTATACAAATAAGAAAACAACCTTTGTTAATACTCATGATGAGGAGTGAAGGGTTTTCTCCTACTCACTTGCTCATAGAGGCTTCCACACCTCCAATTCACACAACAATAACACAATCCGCTCTTTGATTTAACCCCAGAGTTTACACAGGGAACCAAATGGACCCTGGGCCTGTCGTCCCACATGATTATGTCATCATCACAACACCTCAAATCCCCCCCGCAACAACAGTGGTGCAACAAGGTTCCTCGTGTTCTGTGGTTTCAGACGAAGCTATTTACTCCACTCCTCGTCTCGTATTTCATGCTGGTTAACAAACACGCCATACATCACCGTCGCACTGACTCTTTTCATGTAGCCAGCGGGTCGGCAGGTGCACTGAAAACTGCCTTTGTTTTCCCCCGGAGAGTAAACTCAGACGAAAGCCAAAGCGTCTGCCAGCAGAGGAGACTAAAGGATTCTTTTGAACATGTTTTTTCCTGAGTCACCCGATCTAACCTGATAGGTGCCATCAAGGCTGCTTCTGGTACAAGCTCACCAGCGCTTTCATTTTATTTTGACACCTTCTTGGCCTCCCAGACGTGAAATGCTTGATGATTTACTTGTTGCGTGATTTGATTTGCATCGTTCCCCCATACCATGAGAGTAATAAATTATTCTAATATCCCCAAGTTGTTTGCTGATGTGCGATACTTTTTAAATGCCGTGTCACGGAGGAAGGTATTGAATGACACCCGTTTCGAAACACATGCTAGACTCTGTGTCTCCAAGATGTAAATCACACAAAAAAAACAATTAATCAGATTGATGAGACTCGTACAGCCACTTTTACGGAAATTACATTGATTAGTTGCTTTCATAAACATCCATAACTACTGTGGAAAAATAACTCAAACACTTGTAGTTCCATCAGAACATCCAGAAAGAGACAAAGGTCTGTCTCATCGCCCTCACATGAGACAAACATGTTGGCTAATGTATGCCATTATGTAGGGCTGCAGCGATTAATCAAAATTGAATCTGCAATTTAAATAGTTGTCAACTAATTTAGTAATTGATTAATCGGATTGGTAACTAATCACTTAAGTCTAACTAAACTAAAGAGCAGTGAGACATCTCTCTTACAGTCTGATAATAGTTGCTCATGCACAGTAGTGGCTGCAAAGCAAAATATGACACATAACCATGACTATAGTATCAAGAAGAAAGTTGCCCTGGATAGTTATTTTGAAATTACCTATTTGAGTTCAGAGTACTGTTCTCTTTAGAATGACACACATGTAGATATTCTTTGATCAATTGTATGCAGTCAGAATGAGCAGCCTAATCAGCACCTATTATTATTATTTTTAGTTAGAGCATGTCTAAAAATATATCTATATTTTTGTAAGGTCATATAGTTAAAGAAGTGTCGGAAACCGATGAATCGATTAATTGCTTAAATAATCGGAAACCGATGAATCGATTAATTGCTAAAATAATCGTTAGTTGCAGCCGTATGACAAATGGGAATCCTCCTAGACAGTGTGCAGAAATGATTTTCGTCTTCAAATTGCTTCCATAAGCATTCATTAGCTCCTCTTCCCCCAAGGCTTTTGGGGGCAGGCGTAATGTAATCAGTCACACCTCAGGCCACAGATTTCTCACTCTCTGGAGTCTTGCCTCTACATGGTGTGAATGATACAGGGGCGGATTGGCCATCTGGAGTACAGGGAGTTTCCCCGGTGGCCTGCGCCACCTAGTGGCCTGGACAGGTTTTTATTTTTATTATTTATTTATTTATTTTAAGTCCAGGACAGGCCAGGGCACCAGGCCCAGGCCAGGCAAACTAGTGTTTCTAACCTTCAAAAAAGAAAAGGTGTCCTACACCAGAGCCTTCAAGTAGGAGAGTTGCCATATTCCCGTTCACTCCTGTGCGCCAGGGTGCTGGCGCTGCTGGAGGCAGTGTTGCCAACTGCCAAGATCCAAAATGCACTAGTTGCACTTCCAAAATGCACTAGAATGTGCTAGGTGCTCGCCTGGAACATACAGATCAAAATGACGATTAATCTAAAGTTGGGATAATTCACATGATGAATATTTTAACTCTTGAGGGTGTAAAAATGAAACCAAATGGACCCGCAAGGGTCCATTTAGTTTCATTTTTACGCTCTCAAAGAGTTACATCTGGTAAACCAGCTGGCCTGGCAAAGACAAAATTGTCCCGGTGGGAAAATATGTGCCAATCCGCCCCTGGTGTGATAGGAGCGTTTCCCTCCCAATCTGATGTGTAATTTTATCAGAAGGGGTTGTGGGTGGGGGGGGGTGGTGGGGGGTGGGTAGTGCGCAACAGCCCCTAAAAAAAGGACAGTTCTGGAAATAACGCACAAGGATTCCATTGTCTAAAAGGCACAAAACGTCTTTTCAGATTGACTTGAGAAAAATGCAACGAGTCGCCCCTCCAGAGGGAAAACTTTATTTGATGTTTTATCCTCCCGTTACGCCGTGGAGACCATCTATTTGGGCTTTGATCACATGAATTGTATTTCAAAAAAATCAAAGGGCCTGACTTGTACGATTTAACAACAAATAACTGTGTCTATCAGAGGAAGAGGCTGCGAGCTGACATGTTTTTATCGAATCATCATTATTTATTTTAAGGTGCAACACGCCTGTGAGAACCGGTAATCAGGTTAACTGATCAGTTTCTCGTCACCTTTATGGAGTAAAAAAATTAAAAAAGCTCTTTCATGTTGTGTCTTTAACGAGGAAAACGGTAGCGAAGTGAAGCAACTACAGTAGAAAAACACACTCTGTGGTGAGATGAGAAGTACCAGGCGCCCTATAGGGACGAGATTGAATGTTCTGGATCTCCTAATAATGAAAGCCAACGTGCCAAACCACCCCCAGGCTCACGAGATAAAACTACAAAAAGAAAAACAATCAAGAACCTGAAAAGTTAATCCACTCATCCTGCCAACAGCGCCAAAGACTCATATATCAAAAGACATTGACAGGTCTACCCCCCTCCCCCTCTTTCACCATAATCAGGAAAAACACACAAACATCTTGTGTCACCACCACCAGCCTTTGAAGTTAAAACTGTCCCAGCTCATTACCATATTCCATGAGGCCGCATTCTTTAATCTAGACAAACATAACAGGTTCCAATTTAAATTCATTGTGCACATTCCCACACACCATAACTGCTTTGTTCCTTGGAAGGTTCCCACCACCCCCCACGTTATGAGAAAACAGTTTGGCGATGCCACACCGACTCCGTCCTGTAGGGGGCAGCATACCGCTGCAGTAGCCAGCAGCAGCAGTACTGTATGTAAGTGAATATAAAAAGATGGCATGGGAATCTGTTGTCTGTGCCTTTGATCTGCCTCCCAGGTCACAAGCCTCCCCTGCTCATGTTAGCAGCTCGGGGCATGTTTGGCTGAAGACAAGATGCAACCGGGCGATAACAAATAAATTGAATTGCTTAATTGTTGCGTCTTATCTCCGCATGCGCCCACACTAATCCATTCTTCGGTTGGTATTTTTTTTCGGCTCCACATGGCCCTGGAGGGGTAATGATAGCTGTGTGTTATATTCTCACGCTTGGCGTGTCGGGCCGCACGCAGCGATCCCACAGCAACGTCAATAAGTCTGCGAGATAACCACATTGGTTAAAGCGGTTTTATTTGAGAGGAGGGGGGCGGGGGGGGGCTTGGACTCGTATCAAGGATGTTTGGGGTGACTGCTGTTTTGTACACAGATCTGGGGACAGAAAAGTTAATGGCCACCAATCTATGGCCGACCGTCTTCAAACCAATCCTCTGAGCGCACGAAAGCTAACCTCTGTATTGGTCAAAGCGTCAAAACCAAATTCATATAATATAGGAAATACGCTTGAAGCCTGGCGGCGTCCTTAATTTGACCTAGAAGAATCGGGACACACTGAGCTTGCAAGTCACTTGAAAATAGATCTCAATTGATTTAAGACCTCACAGCAAGTCCTATGACACAAAAGCATATCTGTGCCAACTATCATAATGAGGAAACTGAATACTTAAAAATAAAAACAGGTATATCTACAATGTTTGTCACTACTTGAGTAGGCCTCCCCCCCCCCCCCCCCCCCCCGCTTCCAATGAATGGATGAATGTTCTTTTGAAAAAAAAAACACGTTTTAATTTGTTTTCTTGACAATTTTTGGATGAGTTCTTTGAAAATAGTTTGAAATAACTAAAACCAAACTGTCTAGGAAACAAAAGTTAAAAATGGATCGACCCCACATAAACACAGAAATTGGGGTTACAAAAATTGTGAGATAGAAATTAAATTTAAAAAAAGAAAATGGATAGAGTTGTAACAAGCTCTAGTCATATATAAAGAACACACAACTAGAGTTGTAACCTGCTCTAGTCATGTATAAAGAACACATGACTAGACTTGTAACAAGCTCTAGTCATGTATAAAGAACACATGACTAGACTTGTAACCTGCTCTAGTCATGTATAAAGAACACATGACTAGAGTTGTAACCTGCTCTAGTCATGTATAAAGAACACATGACTAGAGTTGTAACAAGCTCTAGTCATGTATAAAGAACACATGACTAGAGTTGTAACAAGCTCTAGTCATGTATAAAGAACACATGACTAGACTTGTAACCTGCTCTAGTCATGTATAAAGAACACATGACTGCAACGACAGTAGCATGGTCTAGTCATGAACATACAACAGATAACCCATACCCATGTACTGTACATGGAACACATGTCCGGAGCGACACGTTTAATGCCTCCCAACGCTCTAAACCACTGGTTTTCAACCAGGGGTCCGGGGACCACCAGCGGTCCTTGAGAGGGTTCCAGGTGGTCCCCAGGCTAGATGTAAAAGTAAAGTTGGTTAACCAGATGCAACTCTGAGTGTAAAAATGAAACCCCGCAAGGGTCCATTTGGTTTAATTTGTTACGCTCTCGAGTTAAAACATATTCATCATCTGAATTAGCCCAATTCTACACAACTGGAGATCTGTGTTCTAGATAAAACATAACAAATCTTTGTGTTTTGGGGTCTGTGGGGCTAAAATGACATCAACCGGTGGTTCAAATGCTGAATAAAGAGTGGGCCCTGGAATAAAAAAGGTTGAAAACCCCTGCTCTAAACAGAGACAGAACATGTATTTTACACTGCCAGTGTCCAGGTAGACCCCGGCCGGTCGGTTCCTCTACTAGACGGCCGTCCCTCTCTCCAGGTTCTGCTTGATCTCGGCCGTGTATTTTCCGTAGAATCGCTCGGCCTTCTTGTTGAACTTGGCGTTCCTCTCGTTGATGTAGTCGATGTCGGAGTCGTCGTTGTAGGCCCTGCGGCGGCTGTACTTGGCGCGCTTCTCGATCCTGCAGCCAGACGAAGGCAACAAAACAAACACCGCAGATCGGCTTAGGGAAGATTTTACAGAGCGATAAGCCCCAGTTCAGTTGGCCTGGCTTCAGCCAATCAAAACGCTTCGCCATCAGCACAGGCAATCATTTTGTGGTAGTCATTTTAACACATTTTGTCCTAGATACAGTAGTAGACACTAGATCCTAGTTTCTAATATAAGATTCTAGTTTCTGACACTAGATTCTATAGTCTGACATGAGATTCTAATTTATGACACTAAGATTCTAGTTTCTGATGCTACATCCTAGTTTCTGGCAGTAAATTCTAGTTTCTGACTCTAGATTCTAGTTTTTGTTTTCCCGATGTCGATGTTCCTGTGTCAGTGGTGCTCATTCCAAGGACCAGTATTATCTATATTTGGCTGTGGACCCCCATCCGAAAACATGTTCTAGGGTTCTCCAGATGCTTCTGAAATAACATATCCAAAAATGTTGCGCCACAGTTTCACAATTTTTCAAAAATAGCAGACCTACAAGCTCATAGCGCGCCACTCGGTGGCGCGCTATGAGCTTGTAGATCTGCTATTTTTCAACAGCTAAAGCATACCATAATGCTTAGAACACCAACAAGTGTTAACAGTGCAGAATGGATTAATTGGAACAGCAGGCATGGCAATGGAAAGTAAGAAAAAAGATAATAAAAATGGGGAAAACTAAGGGCAGAATGAACACACACAGAGGGAAACTAGTTTAATTTGTGAGCTCCCAGTCTCAATCCGCTGTGTCTTCAAAGCAGTGCGTCACTCCCTGGCAGGCGGAAAAGAAGCCTTCACTAACATCCTACAGTCACACAACTTTAGACTGTCTCAAATAAAATCATTAAATTTCACAGAAACTAAAGGCCAGGGGAATCAAAGGTGTGTTAAGACACTCAAGCATCAATGACAAATGCTTCTGCACAATGACTCTCAGCTCAAGGGGCCTGAAAACCTGGCCCAAAGCCCGGCCCGGCCCGACCAATTAGCATAGTTTTTAGGCCCAACCCGGCCCTACAATCTTGGGTCGGGTCGGGTTTGGGTAGAATTTGAGCACTCTACACCGAGTAAAAGTGAAAATACCAATCAGCACCATCTTCATAAGAGGTAAATAGACAGACAGAACAGAATTGTTATTTTTTATCATAATAAAATAATTCAATATATACTACTGATCAATACAGCCCTACTGATCTGCATACATTTTATGCCCGAGCCCGACCCTAAAATGTCGGGCCGGGTTGGGTCTGGTCGGGTTCGGGCAGAGTTTGAGAACTCTACTCTGAGCTGTTCTTTTACTGTGACTGATTTCCAAACACACAGAGCCAATTTGCTTTGTGCTAACAATCATCATTTAAAGGACCAGTTCACCACTTTCCAAACTATCCAATAGGTCCACTAATGTACGTGATAAAATGCTACTTTTTTCTACTCAGTCTGTGTCTCACTGGAGGGCTGTGGGCAGTTCAGAAAACTGTCCTCCAATGACATCATTTGGCAGATTTATTTAAAACAATACGTTTTTGAAAACATTTATATTTATATTATCGGGAGAACGATAGCTGCCATTTTTGCATTGCAACATTTCAGTAATAGAAAGCCTGAAGTTTCCACTATTGATGATGTCATTGGAGGACAGGTTTCTGAACTGTCCGCAGCCATCCTGTGAGACACAGACTGAGTAGGAAAAAAAGTGATATTTTATCATGTACATTAGTGAGAAGTTCTCACTAATGTACATGATAAAATATCATATAATTAGTGATATGATAAAAAATACCACTAATTATATGAATATCACTATATGCATGTAATTGGTTCTCACTGAGAACCAATTGTATGATTAAAACAGCAGAGGCATGGTCTCATGGCACCACACCGTATCCTTTATCATCCAGCTCCAGCTCAGATGGCGACGTCGCCCGCCCATGTCGCCCGACGTCGCCCGTTCTGCTGCTGTCGCGTGTGTGTGTGTGTGTGTGCGTGTATATACTTACTGTTTCTCTACATCCTCCACCATGCGGTCTATTCCCTCCTTGGTAGGAACATGGCTGCCGTGGATCAGGCTGTTGGACGTTGGGTGGAAGTCTTCCCCACTGCGGTCCATTCAAAAGGAAAGGAGAAATGAGAGCGACGTACAATAAATCACAGGTTTCCCATCGGCCCATCAGTCATTCATTCAACATTTCGGTCGGACATCCGATCCCACCGAGCCACCGCGGCCCGCGCACGGTCATCGTGACGAGAGAGAACGAGAGAGAGGGCGTGGGGTAAGGATTGTGGGTGCTTTCACAGTTTCGACGTATGGCATCCATTAAATGCTCAAAACCTGCGGGCTCGAGTCGAAACCCGTCTTTTTTGGGGCTGACGTGAGCCCTAACCGCCGTAACTATGACCATCTTTTTTTGCTCATCCGAGCGGCATGCCTTCCATTAACGCCGTGGAAAAACATGAAATGATGTTGGGGAGAACCCGGGGAGAGGGGGCAGCGATGTCGAAACCTCAGCCATGGGGCAGGGCAGCGGGTGGGGTGGGATGGGGTGGGGTGGGGTAGTGGGCAGCACACCAATAAAACAGAAAGCACATAGGGAACGCTTTGTGCAGCATGTGATGGCCGATTACTGCCAGCCAAGGCTCACAGCTCATTTGACTCAATTAAAAATGTCACGGTAATATGCTTAATGGCACCAACGTCTACACAGATCATCTTTATAGACCTCTTCGCTTTCTGAGGACTCACAAGTTTCTGCAAATGGCTGCAGGGAGAACATTAGTTCCTCCTGTTTGGTTTAACCCTTTGTGTCCTGAACGCGTTTTGGTGTTTTATCTGTTGAAAAATAGCAGATCAACAAGCTCATGTCGCGCCACCGAGTGGCGCGACATGAGCTTGTTGTTCTGCTATTTTTAAAAAATTGTGAAAATGTGCCGCAAATCTCTGAATATGTTATTTTGGAAGCAAACATTTTTAACTCAAATTTTTGCATCTGGGGGATCCCTACAACAACATGTTTTCAGATGTGGGTCTGCAGCCAAATATGGATAATTCTGGTGGTCCTTGGCTTGGCCTTGGACACAGGAACACAGATTTTTCAGAAAAACTAGAATCTAATGTCAGAGACTATAGAATCTAGTGTCAAAAACTCGATTCTAGCGTCAGAAACTAAATTTTAGTGTCAAAAAGTAGATCCTATCATCAGAAACTATAATTTAGTGCCAATAACTAGAATCTAGTGTGGGAAACCACTGTAGAATCTAGCGTCAAAAGCTAGAATGTTGCTGCAGCTATAATCTGGTGTCAGGAACTACTGTATAATCTGGTGTCAGAAACTCCAAACGAGGGTCAGGACACTAGTCTTTGGCGGTATTGATTTTTTAATATCGGTATTGATAACGTGTTAATTAGCTCGATATTCGATATTACCGGTATTGACCACGAGATTGCAATGGCGTGCAATCAGAGTCGGACACGTTCCACCAGTCACCTAGTTCTCAGAATTGCGACATTGAGGGGTCAGAAACTGAGCGCTCTGCTGTTCAAGCACCTAAATAGGGAAAAACTGGAGTTGGAAATACATTGTTTCCAAGACGCCTAGCCTAAATAAGGGCTATTTTAGGCATGTGTGTAACATGAAAATTGTTTGTATAGTTACAATTAAAAGTCTCATTGCTCATATTTTAATAGAATACAGTATAATGTCGGTATTTGACGATATTCGGTATTCGATATTTTTCACAGACCCAACGATATTACGCGGTATTGATTTCCAATATCGCGATAAACGGTAATACCGGTATATTGCCCAAGACTACAGGACACAATGGGTTATGTGTTGTGACCCGGCTAAAGACCACATAAAAGAGACACAGGGTGATGCTGGTACTGTACACTACATGGGAGCGATAATTATGCGTCCCGCCAGCCTCAGGTCCAATCATAACCCTGCTGTGATGTGATTTGGCCAGTAATCCTTTCAATAGACCTTTAGGTAAGCCTAGGACACCCTACCTTAGGACACTTTCCAGCCAGGCTCATTCATTCCCATGTAAATATCATGGACACTATAAATACTGGTTCAGACCTTCAAAATCTCTTCCAAATCCATCAACAAGGCATGCCCTATGCAGTGGAAAAATGTGTGTGTGACATTTAACAAAAAGGAAATGATAACAGCTGGCCTAAACTAACCTTAACCTAAACTAACCTTAATTATGCCTTACCTTGACGTAACATAAGCAAAATCAAGCCTAAACTACCGGTACCCTTAACCTAACTTAAGTCAAATGAGGCCTAAATCCAGGAGCCAGGAAGGGGGGGGGGGGCTTGGTCACTCACCACTCCTCTTTCTGCCTCTCATAGCCGTCCATGTCGGGTTTGATCTGCTTGGTGAGTCTCTGGTACTGTCTGAGCTGAGCCTCAGCGTAACCTGGAGAGAGAGAGACAGAGATGAGGAGGAGAGAGAGAGGGGGGGGGGAGAGACAGAGACAGAGGGGGAGAGAGAGAGAGAGAGAGAGAGAGAGAGAGAGAGAGAGAGAGAGAGAGAGACAGAGAGAGAGAGACAGAGAGAGAGAGACAGAGAGAGAGAGGGGAGAGAGAGAGAGAGAGAGAGAGAGAGAGAGAGAGAGAGAGAGAGAGAGAGAGACGGGGAGAGAGAGAGAGAGACAGAGGGAGAGAGAGAGAGAGAGAGAGAGAGAGAGAGAGAGAGAGAGAAGAGACAGAGAGAGAGAGAGAGAGAGAGAGCGAGAGAGAGAGACAGAGACAGAGAGAGAGAGAGAGAACAGAGAGAGAGCGAGAGAGAGACAGAGAGAGAGAGAGAGAGAGAGAGAGAGAGAGAGAGAGAGAGAGGGAGGGAGAGAGAATGAGAGAGAGAGACAGAGAGAGAGAGAGAGAGAGAGAGAGAGAGAGGGAGGGAGAGAGAATGAGAGAGAGAGAGAGAGAGAGAGAGAGAGAGAATGAGAGAGAGAAACAGAGAGAGACCAGCGGAGGAGAGTTGTTGTAATTAGCGGAACAAACGGCGAGCAGACACACATACACCCCACTGGAACCTGCGTCTGGTTAGGAGTTACAGGACAGAGGGGATGAATAGAAGAGAAGAGAAGAGACACCCCCCCCCACCTCTCTCCTCAACCCGCTCTGGTGATAATTTTCTCCCCAGAGGGTTAAATCCACAGAGAGGTTTTTGATTCAACAGATGGGAGCCATATTTAAGGGAAACGCTGCTGCAACCCCCCTCCTCCTCCTCACACACACACTTTTTTTTCAGCAGATTAAATTGGCGGTGGTTTGAAAATGATTAATATCCCTGGGGCTTCTTACACGCAACCCGTATTGTTGTGCTCTGTGCATGGCTGCTCTGGGAGGAAAGTGACGGTACCAGTATTGTTCTGTGCATGAATGTTTTTTTTTTTTTTTGTGCCGTTCTCTCCCACCGGCCATGGCAGGCCTTCAAGCGGCCCATTAACCAATCAGGTACCAAGGCATGGCATAATCCAATCACTTTACACCACTCGTTTCCTCAAAACTTAAATTGTATTAGATTACAGTTTGCTAAACTGAAGGGCTGAAACTTCTAAAGCATTACGGCGGTGTGTGTTATCCGTTGCCATAAATAGAGCGCTCCCCTGATCTAATAGTGATTTTGTCCAAAGCGTTATTTCCTGTTGTGTCTACACAATTGTAAGAAGGATTTCAGAAGTGCATACCATACCAGCCACACGGTGCACGGAAAAATCTCACTGAACGGTGAAAAAGTTGATTATAGAGAGAGCCAGCGGCCGATCGCATAGCGGTGAGGAGCAGAACGCGACAACACCGCCGGTGTGGGTCGAAACAGTCATCGTTTCGTAGTTGTTTATAACAGAATCATAATAGAATAAGTCATAACTGTATGTTATTTTGTGCATAGCTGATGTTCACGCTAAGAAAACGGGTTAGCCCACAACGAAGGGTGGTCTGGCTTACGAGACGCGACACAGAATACTTGATGTTACTTGCTGACACATTTCCCCAAACATTCTGCTCAGGAGCGCGGTTGGTTTAAAACCATTTCAGTTAGGTTACGTAAAAACAAATTATGGAAACCTCCACTACGCCTGAAAAGCTTAAAGCTTTCGAAAACACGATAACAAAGCCTGTTAATGTGCAAAATAAATCAAACGCTTGACTCAATTACAAAGAATGTCGGGTTTCGATGATTACGTCAAGATAATCCAGAATTCCGGATGAAACGTTGCAATGGTGCATTTTCTTCGGCAATGACTGTATAGGAAGCCGTGTGGTCTCGCGTCATAAATCCAGCCTTGCACATTATCTCTATACCGCTGTGTCGGCACGCGCTTTAGTTCCAACACTATTATTGCTGGTTCTGACGTTCATTAGACCCACAACCTACAGTACCTCAAACTAGAGATCGACCGATCAGACTTTTGGCCGATGTTTCCGATCACTGATTAGTGGAACATCAAAAAGGCCGATAGCCGATATCAGCCGATACGATTATTATTTACTTTAATAGAATAAAAGTGCGGAAGCAGCAAAAGTGTTTCAGTTTCCCCTCCATCACATGCATCTTTTTTTAATTCAAGTACAGGCACAGAGCTTAAGACATAAAAGAAAAAGAGAAAATACATTTTGGATAATTTGGATAAATCTATAAATACATGAGGTGATAGAGTCAGAGACACACAGCTATACATCTCCTTACCACCACAATCTACCGGATCTTCAATGAAAGTGGTCGATGTACCATTTTTGAACATTTATAATAAATACAAATAATCGGCTGCTCTTTTTTCGATTATTTATTTTGAGCACCGATACAGATTATAAATAAAATCATGAATATCGAATTCGATAATCGGCCCGCGACCGATAATCGGTCTATCACTACCTCAAACCCTAACTTGACCATAACCACAGGCACCGGAGCAGCGTGTGTTGGAGCGTTAGTCTGACTCGCAAACAATGTTAAAGTTGAAAGAAAGCCTGTCATGTTTTTATGCCCATCTCGACTATGCTGATGTATACTCTATACATTTATAACAGAGTGTTCTTCTATTCACTTTTGTGGTTGAAAAGAATCTACTTTATTGGGATCTTATAGACCAACAGGTCTCCCTTAAACTTTTCTTCCATCAAAACATCACCACGATGGTGATGTTTTGATGGAAGAAAGGTTTAAGGGAGACCTGTTGTTGTGGGGTGGGGTTGGGGTTTTCATTTTGGAGGAGTGGAAGCACACAGAACAGTAAGTAACTGAAAGAGCGTGCGCGCGTGCGTGTGTTGGCTGTAGTGTAGGATCCAAGGAACGTGTTTATGCCCCTAACTAATTGGATAATCTCGCAATGGTTATCATATTTTCCATAATGGCTCCAGACCAACATGACAGACAGACAGACAGCCTTGGGGTCAGACACCACAAGGCAATCTGACCAATTTCTTTAATCATCTGAAATTCAAATACAAAGTGGTCTAATGACTGTTGACCAAACAACAAAACAGGGAAATGTGTGTACAATTGAGCTATTCCAGACCAACCTGCTGACAGACTATGTTTTTCCAACAGCTGACTCAGTCTGGTTTTAGCCAGGCTACACCAGGGCACCAATTACCCACGTGTGTTGTCAGTAGATCCAACAGTGAACTTCATACCACTTCCATTTTCTATCTAAGTGTTAAAGATAGAGTGCCATGATTGTTTTCATGATCATCAGGTATTAATGTTATATGAAAAGTAAGATTTTTTTTCCCCAAAAAGTGTACAGTGTTTGTTAAACTGTCATTTTTATGATTCCACCCTACCAGTTCATTAAGTATGCCTGGTTTGCCTGGTGGGTGGTGATGGGTGGAGATCCACCTGAACTGAAGCCACACCCACAGCTTTAGTTGCATGGGGGAGGAGTTAGGGGAGGGGCTGAACACGTGATGTCACTATATTGAAGTTTTTTTCATTGACACGTTTGACTGGAAAGGTTCAGCCCCCAGGATGAAACCCTAAATACAAAGGGAATACATCATTGGTCAACCAGATGTAACTCTTTGAGAGCGTAAACATGAAACCAAATGGACCCGCAACCGTGGCTCAAATTCTTACGAAATAGTGGGGCCTGGTATGAAAAAGATTGAAAACCACTGCGGTATGCCGATCCACTGCGTTCTCTAAAACAGAGGACAAGAGGGATAGGATGACGCTCACCTGAGAATCCAGGGTCAGGATTCTTCTTCTTCTTCTTCCTCTCCCAGCGCTCAGCGTCTTCAGCACTGATCTCCAGCAGCTTCACTCTGTCGTAGTTCTCTCCTTTGGCCGCACACTCCTGGAGACACAGAAGCAAAGGGAGACCCAATGTTTACACTGACTCGTCTGTGTGCTTATTATGTACAGTATTTTGTTGTTGTGCCGATCCCCAATCTCCCCTCGCACTTATGCACTAGTGAAAGCAAGTTCAAGGAGGATGGGACACCCTATGAGAGTATGGTGTCACGCCTAGAGCCATATTTTGGGGGGGGAGGACCTACTCCGATCTTACCAATGTTTTGGACTGATGTTTAGTAAGGAATAAAAAGAATACATTTGAAAAACAATATAAACTTCAAATTTGTTTTGTTTTTCAAGTTAACAATAGAATTGCAGAATTACTGACGGGCTGCCGTCAGATGAGCTGATCCGGTTTGATCCAACGTATCGTCATCCCCGGCCCCTCCCCCTGCCGCCCCTCCACTGCAGTGCTACGTCACATCATTTGGAGCCACGCCCACCCCGAAAGGTTGACTCCCTAACTGTGGACTAGTTCATTAAAAAAAGAGAACATTCCCCACACAGCACAAGTCAATGAAACCCACCAGATAACCGACTTGACTTGTAGTTAATTGTAATTTGAAGCATGAAACATTAAGTGATGTTAAGTACGGCATAAAAAAACATTTGTGAACTGCGATCATGTTGCACTTTGACTCCAGGTTTCAGGGTGTTTTTTAAAGGTAGGGGAAGTGATTTGAAATTCATGGTGTAGTACCAGCCTGGTGCACTAGGGGCCCCCAACAGTAGCTACACTATGTGAACCTGCTGCTCGCTCCTGATTGGAGGAGAATTGTGGTGACCTGGGGAACTTTTATTAGCTCCTCTGCTAACGTGGGGGAGGGGGAAACTCCATATGTGGTTTCCACACCTTATAATAGAGCATTTTAACAGAAAAAAATATTTTTTGGGTGATATCTGACAAAAGTGAAATCACTTCCCCTACCTTTAAAGAGTACATTTTGACAGTGATCTCACAGTCAGAATGTGAATATTTTATCGGCAATAGCAAAGAGATCTGAAACAGTGTGGTTGGACTGGTGGTAATATACTGCACACACATATGGTTTTTGGAAAAACAAACACTGGAGACATATGTGCCCTGCTTCCACGCACGCATGTGCGCGCGCACACACACACGCACACAAAGGGGAGATTCTAATAAAGCAAGTATTGTTGTATTTGACGGATAGTTCAACTGTCACCAGATGAGAAGAGGCATCAGCGTTTTTGATGTAACAGTTAGAAGGGTTTTGGACACTGTGCTCATTCAAAGCAGCTCACATGTTTCACATTTAACATGTTTTCCATTTCCTCCTCGGTTATTTATTAAATCACTTTTATGCTAAAACATCATGACAACCTTAACCCCTTAACACCTGAGGTCGGTTCCACAAAACGCAGCACGGAGTCACAACGCCACGTGCTGTGAGCTTGTACATCAGCCATTTTAATTTTATCTTAGATTTTTAATAGCCAAACGCGAAAACATCGACAAAAACGATGCTGGTGCGTATTCGGTTTTAACGGGATATAACCAAGCGGGCGAACGTTTCTACAAGTTATGACAAACCAGGACATTGTCTTATTCTAATCCAATGTTAACATAAACAAATTGGCTTTGAGTTTAGTAGAGCTGGTCACAAATCAGCCGATTCACTGCTCACATGGACTGGCAGAGTTTAAAACACCATAACCACTAAATTAACATTTTTCTTTGTTCATCCTGCAATATTTAAATGATTCCCCAAAAATGAAGTAGTGGTAGGCCAAAAAATGTATTTAGTGTTCATTTTGCATTCTTTTTTACTTTACTTGCAAATTCTGGGGCTGCAAGATATGGTCATAACTCTACATGTATGCCAAATATCCTAATAGCTAATAAACACAATATGATTCATTTTAAATTGTGTTCATCTGTTGTGAACTAAAGACTCTTCCCCAAATTCACACAGGCATTGGGGGCAACCGCTGTGACTACTGCAACCATTTCATTGTTCATCGTAAATAATATTAACCAGAAACTCAAGGCTGGCTGGCAGTGTAAACACACAGTATTACCCCAGACCACAACTTACCCCCCTCAGACCCCGCAAGTTACCGGTTACTACAACCCCAAATACCCTGAATCAGCCCTGAATCAGCACCTTAAAAAATACTAGCTTATTTTTTTCCCCTGTGATTCAACGACTGGCTTCCCTGCCTTTGGGGCCGTTTGTGCCAAATCCAATCCCAGCACCTGATTGGCCAACAGCCCTGTCATTCACTTCGTTTCAAACGTCGTCTGCTTTCTCAATATTCTTATGGGTTGGTATGAACCAATCACCATGAGGACTGCCACTCTGACCACGCCCATCCTAGGAACTGCTGTCGTAGAGAGTCTGAATAATGAAGTGAAACGAATTGACAATTCAGACTGAGGTCAGGCTAACCCCAAAAGTTACAAGTTACCCAAGGCCTAGCTCTGGCCCATAGCTCCACTGCTTCTATGATTCTGCCTTGCAGTGAAGCTCTGTGAAACACAATGTAATCTCTGGGATGGACCTCCGACCAGCCTCTCTTCTGGAGTGGAGATATAAAGAACGACGTCTTTGCAACTCACCAAACCAAACACGGCTTGTGTGAATAGAAAGCCGACTTTCCTTAGTGGAATCACTCTGGCAAACATAGATAAAAAAATGTGGTACTAATTCAGATGATTTTAACTCTTGAGAATGTAAGATGAAACTAAACGGGCCCGCAAGGATACATTTGGTTTCATATTTATGTTCTCAAAGAGTTACATCTGGTTACTTTACTGATTTTAAGGTTATTCTCCATCATTTAGCTGGGGTCTAGGGGCATGGGGGGCACCTGGAAACCTCTCAAGGACCACTGGTGGTCCCCGGACCACTGGTTGAAAACCACCATATTATAGCAACGAAAAAAGTGAGGTTGTTTCTCTCCAAAACAAAGATAAAGACATTCACGGTAGGAAACGTGCGTGTACATGAATAAAGTTATTAATTGCATGATGTACTGTATTTTCCCAAGTACCCTTTCACAGGCCAGTCAGAATCAGCCAAAGGGCCGTATTTGGCCCACGGGCCGCATAATGCCCAGGTATGCTATAAAGTAGATTGTGCCAAAGGTCAATGTCTCACCTACTGTAGGCATACAATGAATCCCTTTAGTGTTAGCACAAGGGTAAAAAATGTCAACACATGTCACGAGCATGAGTCAGAGTTGAAATCCGGATTAAAAGAGGAAATTTAATTTCCACCTGCTATGCCGGGACGTGTTGTTATTAAAAAGGTTATAGAGAATGAATTTAAGGGATCAAATAAAACACCTTTTTCTTTTCATCCACAGACAGTTCCCACTCCAGTCGAGCCTTCTTGGCCTCCCAGTTGGCCGGAAGCTTCAGCCTCTTGTCCTCCTCTGCAACCTCCTGGTGATTCAGCTTGCGGGCTTCATTCTACAATAACAAAATTAAACACAAACATAATAAATGTCAGGTATACCTGGGGGTAGGGTGGCCCATACCCGAGGCGGGGTTGGCGGAAGGGCCTTTCTGTGTGGAGTTCAATGTTCTCCCCGTGTCCACTAGGGTAGATACCATCACAAAAACATGCTGTAATCCTGGGCTCTAAACTGCCTCCCCCTGGCCAGCCGGGGTGCCTGATGGAACTGGTTGGAATAACGTGTTCCATGCATGCGCTACGTCCAACCAGGGAAACTCCCCCCTGTCAGGTGAAAATAACGTGTTCCATACATGGACTCCTCATGTATTGAAGGAAGCATAAGGCCAGTTCTCTGCCTCCCAGGTTGGCGGAGGGTGTGTAGAGCCCAGGATCACATTAGAAATTGGCACTGGGTGAAAAATGGGTTACAAAATCGTGGGCTAAAAAAAATCAGGTATAAATACTGTGTTCAAAATAATGATCAACCAATCAGGTTTTGGACCGATGTTTCAGAACAGCCGATCCAATTACGATATTTACTTCAGTTTCCCCTACATCAAGTGCAAACATGTAGTAAAGCAGCGTTGGAAACACCTTGCTTCAAACATAAGAAGAAGAGAAAATACATTTTGGGTAAATCTTGGGTAATCTCCTGGATCAACACCAGGTCTGCTCAAGAGGGCAGCGTCAAAGCAGGCATAAAAAATCTCAACAGAATCCAGGTCTAGTCAGCCGTGGGTGTGCATGAAACGAGCAGCAAACACTACACAAGATACTGTAAGTTAAATAGCCCCTCCTCAAGTTCTCTGCACGTACAATTAAAAAAAAAGACAAAGGACTAACTGTAAATAAAATACTAGTCATGTAAACGCTGCCCATCTGTCTGAACGTACCTTAAGTCTATTTATTTTATCTCTACTCTTAACTTTAGGCCTACATATCCTGTGTTCCATGCTTACTTATGTAGCTGCTACAGCACCTATATTGAGGTGATATTATGGTACATCTATCTCTTCTACAGCTAAACCACTGAGTCCTAATCTAAACTTTCCCATGCCAAATTTGAATAATGTGTAGATGCTGATTGATAATAATATGCATTGCAGATAAGACTGATCTTAACAGTATAGGAAGAAAGCTGCTGATACTGCCAAGAGCGTAAGACGCTGGTATCAGTGATCGTGTTGATGAGGTCAGTCACAATCTATGGCTATGCCATTCAGACATCACACAATTTATCACAAGATTTACAGCCATATTTTGACTGTTTCAGTTTTCAACACAACTCTCACTCAAGCAGCACGTAGTCACTGAGCCCCATGTTGGAGAAATACTGTCCAAGATTTGTTTAAAGCAGTTGTTTTCAATCATTTTGATACCAGGGTCCACTATTTATTCAGCATTTGAGCCACGGACCATCATTTGATGACATTTCAGCTCCACAGACCCAAAACTAAAGATTTATTTTGTTTTTGGCAAAATACCAGGCTGTTTTTCAAAAACAAAAACAAACAAACAAACATACAGATCAAAATGACCATTCTTCTACATTCTCTAAATGTCTATAGTTCCATTACTGGTCCATTTGGTTTCACGTTTACGCTCTAAAAGAGGTTAACTAACTTTTCTTCATTTACATGGGGACCACCTGGAAGCCTCTCAAGGACCACTGGTGGTCCCCGGACCACTGGTTGAAAGTACATTGAGTAATGGGTATCGGAAAGAGAAATAATGTATAAAAACGGTACTCACTCGTTTGAAGTGCAGTTCCCTAAACTTCCGCAGCCTGGCTTCTCTCTTCTCAGACATCAGACCGGCTGTAGATTCTTCATCAGCACCAGAGGAAGACTCCTGATAACATTTATCACAGGTAAATGTATTTATTAGTCTATAGACAAACTCCTGATAACATTTATCACGGGTAAATGTATTTTATTAGTCAGTGGAGAGTGCAGTTGTCTGTTGTTCTCAAACTTATTCAACTCAAGGACTCCCTAAATGATATTCATTCGGCCACAGACCTTCATCTGACAAATGTAGATGTATATATACATTTTTTAAAGTAGCAGATGTACGAGCATTCAGCATGCAGTGAGCATGCCTCTGCTATGAGCTTGCTACTACCGGTATTTTAAAATGGGAATTCCACCCATTTTGAGTGTACAAATGGAACCAAATGAACCCTAACGGGTTCATCACTACCGTGGTCATCAAGTTGTGTTTCACCATGTTAATGATTTTGTTTCCCAGATCTCCAGTTTTAGGAAACATAGAACTTTTTAAAATCATGTCTACACAACATATCTAAGGTCCCTCTAACAGTCAAGCCAAAATATAGGTAATAGTAATGATAGATAAGTGAAACTTTAGTTTGGGACCCACGAGAGCATTTTCTGGGCCGACTAAATTCAATTTTCTGTGCGTTTGTTTCAGCGATCTTTTTTTCTTTTGAATATTCAAAATATGAATCATAAAACCAAATATTCTATGACGCCACAAAGACCCAGTCAGAGAGAGAGAGAGCAACTTGTAAATACAACATCTTTATTTCAAGGTAAGATCAACATCATTCATGGGAGTTATACATTACCTTTTACCGATTTTGATTTCATTTTAACCCATTTTATCCTCTCATTAGATTTTAGTTTTTGACACTAGATTCTAGGCTAGATTCTATTTTCTGACGCTAGAAATCTAGTATTTCTGAAAAAAATATTTTCCTGTGTCAGTGATCCTCAACATATTTCATTCAAGGACCCCTAGCTCTGGTCCAGAGCTCCACTGCTTCTGAGTCTGACTTGCATTGGAGCTCTGTTGGTCTCCGTGCATTCGGCCATTACTCCAGCCCAGAGCCTTCTAGTAGGAGAGTTACGATATTGAGGGGTCAGAAAGCAGAGCAGAGCACCGTGCACGAGACTACAGAGATTCGTCTATGAGTGCAGTCCCAGTCCTAACTGTCATTGGGAGTACATTGTTTTCAACGAAAACGGCGCAATAAGAGCTATTTTAGGTACGTATGCAAAAAGACAACTGTTTTAAAGTATTGTTCAGTCACGGCTAGAGTCTCTGTAATGTTTATGTTGTAGTATTATTAAAGAACAACTAAAATAAAGTCATTAAAGCTGGATTAAATAACTGATTAAATAACTTTCTGCATAGCTTTTCAGTGCATTCTCGCGATATCGCCTGCTTTGAAACCAGTTTCAATCAGCACTAATACTTTCAAGACGTCAATATAATGATATACTATTTGCAAATCATGTGACAAAGTATTCGAAATCAACCTCCAGAAGGCATTCTTTAATTTGCCTGCATCGATAGTTTGTTTACGAGGTCACCGCCAACAATACATGTTGTTTTCGTGCCTTCTTTGCTGGTCCCTGATTAAATCCATAGAGTCCCATTCATATTCATCGACTTCCGGTTTTCCGAGTGCACTCAAACGGCTTTTACATCAGCGCTGCTGCTCCTCCAGCACCGCCATTGCCCTGACGCACAGGAGTGAACGGGAATATCGCAACTCTCCCCTAGAAGGCTCTGCTGCACCCGACCAGCCTCTCTTCTCTAGTGGATATATAAAGAACGTTTTACCTACTCACCAAAATAAACACGTCTTGTGTCATTAGAAAGCCTACTTACCTTAGTGGTCGCACTCTTAGCCCCCCACCGCACGGATAAAATGGACTTTTTGGCCAGAACGCGATCGTTTTTCACCGAAAAAACAACCAGGATTTGCGCCCTCTACCGATATTGCCAATAGAAAAGTTCCATAGGAAATATTTTTCCTTCAGTGAAAAACGATCGCGTTCTGGCCAAAAAGTCCAATTTATCCGTGTGGTGGGGGGCTAAGAGTGCGACCACTAAGGTAAGTAGGCTTTCTAATGACACAAGACGTGTTTATTTTGGTGAGTAGGTAAAACGTTCTTTATATATCCACTAGAGAAGAGAGGCTGGTCGGGTGCAGTAATGGCCGAATGCACGGAGACCAACAGAGCTCCAATGGAAGTCAGACTCAGAAGCAGTGGGGCTCTGGACCAGAGCTCAAGGACCCCCAGAATTAGCTATATCTGGCCATCTGAAAACATGTTATTCTCGGGGATTCCCCAGAAGCAAAGATTTGAGTTAACAATGTTTGCTTCTGAAATAATACATTCAAAGATTTGCGACATTTTCACGATTATTAAAAAAAAAAAGAAATCAGACCTACAAGCTCACAGTGCGCCACCGAGAGTATAACATAATGCTTAGAACACACCGAACCGTAATGTTCTCCAACAAGCGAGTTTACATGTAGCTCCGTTAGCTTAGCAGAATAACACCAGACTGTAAACAAACGACACGAACAACTGCACATACACACATATATATACGTTTCTCTGGGCTTTATCAAACGGCTGATGCTACACGAGTCATATTTAGCGAGGATTAATTCACCAACACGCCGAGTTAAAGAGTATTTATTGATTTTATTCCTCTTTTAAAAGCGCAGATAAATAAAAAGTACAGACCTGAACGCAGGACGCCATGATGGTTGTGTTGTTGTGAGAGAGGAAACAGGAAGCTGCAGACACTTCTTCTTCTCCTCCTCCTCCTTGGTCAACTAGTTTAGAGGTGAATTAGCGCCACCAGCTGGACTGGTGGAGTGGAGGAGGAGAAGATTATTATGGCTTTTGATTGATTAATTTATCAACAAGATAGAAAATAATTTACAGTCATATTTTGACACAACTCCCGGTCAAGCAGCACGTATATTCACTGAGCCCCATGTTTATTTGATGACATATTAGCCCAACAAACCCAAAACTAAGGATTTCTTTTACTTTTGTCCACAATTCCATCCTGGATTTAGGAAACAAAACAGTCAAACATACAGATCGAAATGACTATTCTCATACTACATTTTGTGGTTTTCAACAGGTGGTCCGGGGACCACCAGTGGTCCCTGAGAAGGTTCCAGGTGGTCCCCAGGCTAAATGATGCTAAGTTGGTTAACCAGATGTAACTCTTGAGAATGTAAAAATGAAACCAAATGGACCCTGAATTAGCACTATTTAATTAAGAAGTCTACACTGTTTTGTTTCCCAAATCCAGCCTGGAATTGTCAACAAAACAAAAAGAATTCTTTAGTTTTCGGTCCTTGGGCTAACATGTCATCAAATGGTGGTCCGTGGCTCAAATTCTGAATAAATGGTGGTCCCTGGTGTCAAAAAGGTTGAAAACCCCTGTCCTACTACATTTTCTAGTTGTCTAGAGTTGGGCTAATACAGAATTAATATTTTAACTGATTGATTGATTGATTGATTGATTGATTGATTGATTGATTGATTGATTGATTGATTGATTGATTGATTGATTGATTGATTGATTGAAAAAAGTTCCCCCCATTCCGTGTTTCCTAGAAATCGACAACTTGATGATGTCATCAAGTTGTGTATCACCAGATTAAAGATTTTTTTCAGACCTCCAGTTCTAGGAAACTCAGAATGGGGGAACCTTTTTATTATGTCCACACAACACAACAATGTCTAAGGTATGTTGTATATTAATGACATCATAAAATGTTGAAAATTGGTGGAATTCACGTTTAATATTGATTTAATGGCTTTATTGTTTCTGTAATTAATTTATCTCAATTAATCAATCCCTGCCCTCATTTATGTTCATCAAGTTTGAATACGGGTTTATTACCTCCTTTTTGTCTCTGTTGCACGCATGTATATGGCTCCAAAGCTTCTCACTTTAAATTGGTTCATAGTTTTTTATAATCATTCAACCATTCAGTGACCTCCTTGTGTCCTGTGGACAGGGTCACAGTAGAACAGGGGGTTTTAACCTTTTTGATACCAGGACGCAATATTTATTATTTAGCCCCACAGACCCCAAAACTAAAGATTTTTTAGTTTTGTCATGATATGGATCAAAATTACCATTAAGGTACATTCTCTGATTGTAGACTTAGGCTAATTCAGATGATGAATATTTTAACTCTTGAGAGTGTAACATTAACCAACCTGATTAACCAACTTTTTATCTGGTTAACCAACTTAGCAGGGGACCACCTGGAACCATCCCAAGGACCACTGGTTGAAAACCACCATCATAGAACATCTCTTGTCACCATAGAAATGTTTCATTAATGCCTCTATCCGCACTAATGCAACTATTTGCACAATTACAATTCATTGACACACTTCGGCCCAGAATAAGATTGACCATAGACCATTTATTGCAAAGCTTTTGCATGTTTGTATGGCGGCATGGCTCTTGCTCATGTGATATCAGACGATCTATGAACTGAGTCATAGGTCTGATATCACATTTGATATCTCCGATTATCTGTGCATCAAGACACAGCTTGAGATATCAACAACCCCCCTGAGCAGAGCCAAGGTACAGTAAAATACAAGACATTAACACGTGAGCATCGTATCCAGTGCAGACTGACATGAGACATTACAACATTTATCCAAAATGCATGAACTACATGGATACAGAAAATATCATAGTCCACAGTAAACACGGATACCATAACAGAACTAGATACCACAATAGCTACAACCCTTAAATCATGATTAATCAGAGACTCATGTACTCGGAACTAGTGCCACAGGGAGGAGGCCGGGGAGGTGGATCTCTTGTAACAAGAGTAACAGTCATTGGAGATAATAGTTGCAAACAGTTGCAACCAAGTAGTTCAATGTTGCAAGCAGGGGAGGATTACCAAATGGGCACGTTGGGCCCATGCAGGCCCAGGGGGCCCTGAGCTAGGGGGGGCTTGCCCTTGAATGAACTTGCCCCTTTTAATAATTAGATTGATGTCATAATTTTTTGTTGCGTTTATGAACTGAATAGATAGGACCCAAAAGGACAGCCTGGCTAATAAGTCAGACTCATAAGGACAAGGCAATTCCTTTTTTGCCAACAGTTGATTGGGCTTAATTGGCTTATTAGACCAGGCTACCAAATGGAAACAAGACCACAAGGATCTTTTTGGGTGTTAAATTATTTCAAAGAGCGTGGTAAAGAAGTGTTTGATTGGAGTCAGTTGCATTTATGCCTAATAATAAAGTGTTCAATCAATCTGTCAGCCCACATTTGTGTGGAAAAGTGCCTATACTATACCATATGTTTTTTTTTTTTTTTTTTTATTTTTTTTTTTTTTACACCACTGAACTCTCTTCTGAGGGATGTATTACCGCCCTACATGTATGTACAGTGGACGGAGCGTAGTGTATACATGCTGACACAGTGTGATCACATCCTGCATTGACGTTCTACTGCAGTCACATGAGGAAGAGTTGCTCTTCTGTATTTCCTTACACAGATATCTCACACTAATGCACCATGCAGCCTCAGGGCCACTGCATGTGGCTTTCTAGACCACAACCTCCGACCCTGTTTGTGTACCGCAGTGTTTCCCATAGAATTACACTATAATAATAGTCACTGTTACCATTGAAACATTAGCCATGTTGGGCTGTAGACAGAAGCTAGACGCCTCCTTCGTCTTTGGTGCGTCGCCAAGGTTCCATGTTCTGTCACAGGAGGCGACATTTGGAATATTTTTTTTTACAAACTTTTACTAACTTCATTTTTAAATCATTTTTACTAAATGATGTCATAAGTATTAGCTTGCTCAGCTCATGCCTAAGTAGTCCATGGCCTACACAACTTCACTCTTCACTCTGCCAAGTGCTGATCTACCTAAATATATAAATTGAGCATATGGTTGAAGCTCTGGTCACCTCTGCATACCAAACCCACTTTCAGAGTCACTATATTTTTGGTTAATTTGTCACCTGTGACCGGGAATCGAACTCGGGTCTCCCATGTGAAAGTTCAGCATCTTAACCAAAGGGACATTCCTTTGGTCCGGGGGCAGATACTAGATTTTGCAGGCCATCGCCACAGAGGCTGTAGCTACTCTGCTACACATGCATGTGTGCACTGAATCTACATGTCCTCTAAAGCAGGGGTTTTCAACCTTTTTGACTCCAGGGACCACCATTTATTCAGCATTTGAGCCACGGACCACCATTTGATGACATTTTAGCCTCAAAGTCCTAAAACTAAAGATTTCTTTTGGTTTTGTCCACAATTCCAGGCTGGATTTTCAAACAAAACGGTGTAAACGTCCTAATTAAGTGCTGCTAATTCAGATGATGAATATTTTAACTCTTGAGAGTGTAAAAATGAAACCAAATGGACCCGCAAGGGTCCATTTGGTTTCATTTTTACGTTCTCAAGACTAGAGTTACATCTGCTTAACCAACTTAGCTGGGGACCACCTGGAACCCTCTCAGGGACCACTGGTGGTCCCCGGACCACCTGTTGAAAACCCCTGCTCTAAAGTCTAAATCACTGGTTCTCCAACGTTTTATACAAGCACGTTGAGGAAAATGTTGTTAAATCTATAGGCCTAGAGCTAAAATCTGAAATGACACATGGTTTCCGGTTTTAATGGATTTGTTTTTAGAGGAGGGTCTTATACAGTATGTGCTGCATGGGCCACCCAGATGTGTCACCCAAATGTCAGCACACTTTGACAGGAAGGAGACAGACTGTTAAGGGACTTGGACCTTTGATGTTCTGGTACCTTCCCTGGTAGCTCCGTCTCTGCACAACCACAGAGAGTTGCAGAATGTCATTCAAGTTTACAAGTTCTAGGCTGGGGGAAAAATGGTTCAGTTGTGAACAGAGGAAATATGCTGCATCAGTCGTTTCCGTGATGGGCCAGATCTTTGTATCATGACACCATGACAAAAAAGCTCCTCTTGCCTGGCATTGTGTTTCATAAATAACGTCTTTGTATAGAGAGATTTAAACCAGACGCCATCCTGCTCGCTTTTGAAGGTTTTAATCATTAGAAAAAGAAGAAGCAGAAGAAATGCATAGAGACCAAGACAAACTGGCACCATCCAAACAGGCATTGCATGATTATGGATTTGATTGGAGGTAATAAGAGTGATTATGGATGTGACAGGACGTAATAACTACAGAGTGAAGAGCATGAAAGGTCAATCATAAAGCCATCATCAGTGTGCCACACAGAGCGTCTGTTTAGACTTCTCTCCACTCACTCCTTCATGCTCAGAAAGTGCATCCCTTACCCATTAGCAGCGCATCTTATTTAGTTTTTTAACCTCTCCCCACAAAGACACACATACACTATAGCGCCGGATCCAAAACCCATCCGAAGATCCTCACGGAAATATGATTTTAAAAGATTTGATTGTGATTTGACGAAAGCAAACATTTTTTTCCGAGATCGAGGGCCACTTTCGGCGTGTTTGACGTGCCAAAATGGATGTGCTGCTCCCTGTTTGATTGCGTTATACTAATAGAGGTCTTTTGGAGGATGTAATTAAGTGGAGTTTATAGTCTTAGATTAAAGCATCCTCCAGATCACAGGCAATGTTAATGGAGTGATGCATTTTCACTGGAAACCAGATGGGAGCACATCGCAGCCGAACAAAACAAAACTGGCTCCAGTAATGGGCTGGGCACTGACTGGGCTGCTATTGCCATGCTCTGGAGGAAATATCGAAGGAAAACAACACTAAAATATCTGCTAGAGAGACAGGGAGACGGAGAGAGAGGGGTGCAGGGGAGAGGGGGAGAGCAACGCAAAGTGACAAAAACAACATGAGAGGAGCAGAGGTGTGGAAAATTGGAAAAATCAGTTGCATAGACGGTTCAAACATTTTATTTTATTTTGGCTATAGGACACATGGTTTTCAAAGGGGGAGGGCGGAGGATTTTGGGAGGGTGGGGGGGATCAGTTGGAACGGAAAATGAAAAACCATATGTGTTTTATTTTCTTTTTTTGGGGCCTGTCATTATTCTCAAAAATGTTCCAATATATTTCCAAACAATACAAAATGAAGAATAAATTATAGCTGATCTACAACCAAACATCTTGTGACCTAGATTGTTTAGCTATTTCTTCTTTTAAAAGTCTAATTTCTCAAAAGGAGGGAGGGCTACTCCAGACAGTGGCTGTGGGTATAAGTCTAGCTATTTGTGGGGGTCTTTTCTTGTCCAGAACTGGTTTGGAAACCCCTGGTCTAGCAGACGTGTGAAACCCTTGTCACCGACGTATCTACTTACACCACAAGCAAATTAAACAAACAGCTAGGCTCAGGCCACCGATCCCACTGATATGTCTGAGTCATAGTGACTCAGAGTGATGGGGGCTTTGTCAGAAGAATACACATGTTTGCGACGCTTTTGTGCCCATATGGAGATCCTTGATGCATTAGTATATGCCCATGCATACCCATTGGCATGCCCATATAATGAGCATATTGGTTAGATTGACGGTTCTGCATAATATCCGATCAACTCAGCGACAGACAGGCGCCGCATTCCCTCCAGTCTTTGCCGATTGTGTGAAACGACTTCAAAGCCGGTCGGTCACACATGGCCATATTTGTGCATAGCGGTCGGATATGTAGCTATGGACAACTGGATTTCCATTATAGTACGTTGACGGTTTATGGGCATATACCAGGTTTGCTTACGTCTATATCTGAATCAAATGGACATGCCTAATATGGGCGTATGGGGTTGGTTGTTTCTGAGTCAGAATGTCGCAGTTGTTTTGCAACCGCGGGAGTGTTTGGCCCTTAAGCCAAATTGAAGATAATAACTTGAAAATGTGCTCAGAGCACATTTTTCAGGAGTTGAAACTTTTTTCTTTTTGTTCCAAGCACTTACTGTATGTTAAAGTGGAATGGAATTCCACCCACTTAAAAAAAAAATCCTGAGTGTACAAATGTGAACCAAATTTGGTTCCATTTGTACACTCTCAGAAAAAAAGTTAAAATCATTAACATGGTGAAATGTTTCACCATTTTAGTGAAACACAGAATGGGGGGAACCTTTTTTTTTATCATATCCACACAACATCTCTAAGGTATATTAATGATATAATTTTAAAAATGGGTACAATTCTCCTTTAATCGTTTCAGAAATGTGCCTACCGGTATATTTGCCTTAAAAAGAAACACTGCATCCCATGCTATACAAAACACACAAAAAGCCAGAAGATACAGTAGTGTGACAGCTTTATCAAAAAGCTGATGATGACGGCAGCGTTTAGCCAGGGCTGCTGAAGGCTCCAGTTAACGTATAACTACGTGAGAATATGTGGTCTGCGTGCTGCTGGGATCTCTTTGTTGCGATCCGAACGCGATTAATCTCCCTCCAAGTGTCATCTGCACATCTTTCAAGGTTCTTCTGGAGTATTCTCATATGTGAAGCAAAACGCCTCTCCTAGGGGGTCTTCCTTTATGAATCACTGGTGGCAGGAAGAAGATACTGTGTGTGGATAACAGAGCTCTATCATTTGCGTCTTTTTTTTTGGCCCCTCTTGAATGAAGTCTAAACGTCTCCCGCAGAGCCAATTAGAGGAACAACCCGCCCTGCTCAATACTACTGTTATTATAACCAGGGCCCAGCGCACAACCCTGGGGACCTTTTGGCCCTGATGTAACCTCACTCCAGAGTGTCGTCTCTATACATGCACGCACGCATGTACACGCACACGCACGCACACACGCACACACGCACACACACACACACACACACACACACACCACGCACGCACGCACGCACGCACGCACGCACGCACGCACGCACGCACGCACGCACGCACGCACGCACGCACACACGCACACACGCACACACGCACGCACGCACGACGGGGCCACATGAAGTCATATGATTTATTGACCTAAAACAAACAACAAAATCCATAGCCTGAAAACAATTTGTCATAAGTGCCCTAAGCAAACATTCAAGGTATAGTATAGTGATTTCACTCAAATATCATTCTTTTCCCATCTACTATAGAGTGTGGTGACCATATAGTTCCTCCCTGTCCACAGTGAGCCCCTGGAGTAAAAAAAAAACGTGCTGTTGAGTGGTTTTGAAGGAGTCAAGGGATTTGCATGTCTTAATGACCGTTGGTAAGGCGTTCCACATTTTGGTGGCGTAGGAGCCAAATGAATTAAGTCCCATGATTGTGCCAAATCTGGGTTGCACATAGTCTGTTGCCTAATACTTAATAAAACCAGAAAACATTTTTAATTTAGAAGAAAACAATGTATTACACTCTCAGTATCACAGATACAGATATCAGACCGGTTAATAACAACCATAACCGAGACCTAGGCAAGCCAAAGTGTACATACTGTACTTCATATATTAGTTAGATAGGACCTAGCACGGTTTAGGGCGTGACATGCATGAGATAGACGCTCTGTCCCAAAACCAGACATCACATCCCACGTTGTGTCTCGGAAACTCTGAGGAACGGTCTACTGAGTCTGACTGTTCCCTTCCTCGACGCTGCCATGTTAAAAGTGTTACAGTATGTGCTTTATTATGGTGAGTGCTGACAACTTCATTTGTCTTTGTGTCTTTTGGGTTGGCACCCAACAATGTCCACCCATGGTTAATCGAAGGCCTGTGAGGTGCCAGTCGCCTCAGGATGGGACAACTAAACGATCTAGCAGACCATGCGAGCGTTTCCAAACGTCAAAGCATCCCTGTATAGCCAGAGCCTCCAAGCTGAGGCGCCAATTTGCGAATTTGTTGTGCAGCTTGAGGGTCTATATATTTTTTTAAGATACCGTTTGTTGAAAATATTACCATAACTTTCCTTATCCTTTCCAATTGGCACTCCCGTCCGGCGGACCACTGGCAGCCCTGAAAACCTTTAAAAATCTGTGATCTAAACCATTTTTTTTTTTTTTTTTTTTTTTACCTTTTTGATACCAGGGCCCACTATTTATTCAGCATTTGAGCCACGGACCACCATTTGATGATATTTTTAGCCCCACAGACCCCAAAACTTTATTTTGCTTTTGTCCACAATTCCAGGCTGGATTTCGGAGAAAACAAAACTATCAAACATACAGATCAAAATGACGATTAATGTTCTATATTCTCTAGTTGTATAGACTTGCAAGGGTCCATTTGGTCTCATTTATACGCTCTTAAAGAGTTACATCTGGTTAACCAACTTCCCATCATTTAGCCTGGGGACCACCTGGAATCCCCTCAGGGACCACTGGTGGTGATATAAACCTGTGATCTTATCTTTGGTATTGAATAAGAGCGGGTTGGAGAACAACTAAGAAAGGCGTTTTCCACAAGACAGTCTTGCAGGCGCTTTGGTTTAGCAAGTATATGTGTGCACACATGCATGCTATTATCTATTAACCGTTTGGGATATTATGGTGCGCATATTTAACCCTGTGGCTCTGTAGGTGGTTAGCAGTCCATAAGAGCATGCCAAAGAATATTAATAAATGTTAATTTGTTTCACCACTCCTTTGCGGTAGGCTATTTTTTGACACTGTATATTTGCACACTGGTGGAACTATAGTGCTCTTGTTATTAGTAGTCCCACGGTGCTCGGGGAAGAGTTACTAAGGGGACACAACACATCAGTGTTGAAGTGTGGAATTAATCGGCTTCATCGCAAATCAAACAAAAATGGTAAAAGGTGTGTGAGTTGTTTCATTGTACGGTCATGTAGAACTACAAACTAAGATAAAGACTAAAGACTAAGATAAAAAAAAAACTAAGATCACAACATCTTGGGTCGCATTGTGCGATTTTAGGTCTGCAATCTTTGAAAATAGTCACATATAATGACGAGCTTGCCAAAAAAATGGAGTGAAAGTGTTGGAGAGTAAGACAACAAGTCATCTCCATGTTTATAAGAATGATACCTGGTTAAAAGTTTTCATTGAGTTAGAATCCGTTTAGTAGTTTAGAATCAGTCATGAAAGCAACACACATATGCAGTTAACCCTAGTACTGTATGTTTAGGCTGTAATCGTCACAAGCTTCTGTTCAGCGTTCACAAAATGTGCATAATGTGAGACAAGACAAGAAGTCTCATACTAATCCAATCCACTTTGTTTATATAGCACATTTCACAACGCAGGGTTTACAGAGTGCTGTACAGTTGAATCGTTAAAATCTAAATACACTGTAAAGCTACAAAACATAGAGATACCAGCGCAGGAAAAGAAAAAGAAATCAAATGGTGTCAAGGTGGGTCTTGCAGTGATTCTCGATGGTGTGGGACAGTTTGATGTGTGAGGGCAGCTCCTTCCACAACTACACAACTAAAATGGTAAACAGTGCATTAATATATAGCACCTTCATACAAGCAGCTTTACATAGTTCACCCATTCACTCACATTCATACACCGTATGCAGCAGAAACCATGCAAGGTACCAGCCAGCACACCAGGAGCAGTTTGGGGTTCAGTGTCTTAACCAACATGTTGAATGTTCTTTATTGTGTGTATTCACTATTCCGGGCTGCAAATTAAGCAATTTCATGCCGGCTAGGGACAATACAATTACCCTTGAACCATGAGGACACTTGTAGAGAGGATAGAAGCAGCTTGGATTCGAACCGCTGACCGATAAATCACTGGACGACCTGCTCTACCTCCTGAGCCACAGACACCCCAAAAGAAAAGGTTTGATCACATAGAGCAGGGGTTTTCAACCAGTGGTCCGGTGGACCACCAGTGGTCCTTGAGAGGGCTCCCCAGGCTAAATGATGGAAAGTTGGCTAACCAGATGTAACTCTTGAGAGTGTGAAAATGAAACCGAATGGACCCTTGCGGGTCCATTCGGTTTCATTTTCACACTCTCAAGAGTTAAAATATCCATCATCTGAAGCACTATTTAATTAAGAAGTCTACACTGTTGTTTTGTTTGCAAAATCCAGCCTGGAATTGTGAACAAAACCAAAAGAATTCTTTAGTTTTAGGTATTTGGGGCTGAAATGTCATCACATGGTGCTCCGCGGCTCAAATGCTGAATAAATGGTGGTCCCTGGTGTCAAAAAGGTAAAAAAAAAACGCTGACACAGAGAGAGAGAGAGTCTCTTTTCCTCTTCCAAGTGGTGATGCTCGAAACGTCCCCCATATTGGTGGTAATTTATTATTAGATAAACAGGTAGTCTATGTGTGGTCTCCGTTTTTCTATGTTTCTGTTTATTACCTGTGCCATGTCCTCTAGCTCCGTTACCTCACACACAGTCAGGCGCACGAATACGTTTTCGAGACAGATCGGACATAAATTTGAAATCTTAATTTTCTCTCCCGCCCCCACACACATAGTTCTCCATATTATGAGAGACTCAGCAGTCCTGTCACTGCCAGTTACGGGATGTTGAGCTTATAGCGCAGCGCTCCAAGAAAGAAAGAAAGAAAGGAAGAAAGAAAGAGGTGCAACTACTACACCGTGGGGTTGGTTGGTTGGTGGGGCCACCCAAAAATGCTGATCTACCTCAATATTAACTTTTCCAGTGAAGCAGATCTAGGCCTCGAAATGGGGGTAACATTATATCTGCAAATAAATTATACTATAGGGGTGCATTTATAAATAGTGCTCCGGGTCTCTGACAGAGCCTCGTGGTACCTCATTAATCATTACGGGACGTGATTCTAAACGCGCTTCACTTTACCAACCCGCTGTGACGAGATGCTGTGCTTTTAGCTTGTTTTTGTCGGAGGCGCGGAACTACATTTGGCTGTCGCTGTTATCTTGCTTTTAAACCATTAAGACCGAAGACGGCTTCTATGAAATGTCTGCTTGATCCTAAAAGGTTATTGAAAACCCCAGGAAATTACATCTGGCCACAAATGATCTACTGAATGTGACAAACTGCCATATTGTGTGTAAAGTGTGCTGCCTCCTTCACTTTCAGTAGATGGAAGACAGATTCCAACCAAATGTCTGCTAAATTCTGAAAGGTTATTGAAAAAAACGTATGTTGCTAAAACCTTGTCAGGTCAAATGTCAAGTTAACCCCCTAAAACTTATTTTGTTGCAGACCAACCATCTCAAAATATTTTGTTTACGTAGGTTCTCAACAAAAAAAAAGTTTGCTTGAAAAATTAATACAGTACTATATATTCAAGATTTTTTTAAACAGCAGCTCTACAAGGTCATAGTGAGGCATAGATGAAAAAATGAAAGTTTTTTTTAGACTAATCTGGTCTAATCTTAGATTAGATGTTGAATAGTGGTTGTTTAAACATCTCCTATGTGTAAACAACTGTTAATCGACGTCTAAGCTAAGCTTAGATGCCTAAAAAATGTTCATTTTTAGACATTTG
This sequence comes from Benthosema pterotum, assembly GCA_039105355.1. Lineage (NCBI taxonomy): Eukaryota > Metazoa > Chordata > Actinopteri > Myctophiformes > Myctophidae > Benthosema > Benthosema pterotum. The sequence continues at coordinate 6,928,828 of CM076980.1, read as the reverse complement.
TTAGATCTAGTGCTCAAAGGATTGTGCTGTGCTGTCAGCTTGTATAGAACGAGACGCTATTGTTGAATAGAAATATGTAAAATCATACGTCTGAGAGTGTAAATCTAAAGTGCCACATGGGTTTGTGTTCCGGTGTCAAAGGTTTAATAAGAGCTCCTCCGGTCTAGATAGCGCTCCGGGGGCCGAGCCCGGCGGTGCGGTGCGGCGCAGCGAGGCGAGGGGAGCAGCTGCTTCACATCTGGAGCGTAATACAAACATCATGGCCAATAAAATCATTCCGTTTCCTTAATTACTATTCCTGTCATTTCCGCACTAAATGAAAACGTTATTAATTCGGGGCCAACACAAACATGCTCCTCCAATACGGGGAGCCATACTTTACTCCTGAAGCCGCACCACCACCACCACCACCACCGCCGCTGCTGCTGCTGCTGCTGCTGTCACTGGACTGGAAACCCACTACCACGTATACCCCACTGTGTGTGTGTGTGTGTGTGTGTGTGTGTGTGTGTGTGCGCGTGTGCAGATGCATGCATGCACGAGGCGAGCACACTTTCCTATAACACAACATGGCGTCTTGTTTTCCATTTCATCCCAACCCTCCCTCATGGCGCTAGTAAAATCTGTGACATACAGAATCAATCTTGTTTCATCTCTCATTCCTCCTCCCCTCCTCTCTTCCTCTCTCTCTCTTCCATGCCTTGTTCTCGCTCCCTCGTTATTTTCGTAAAGTTCTCGGTGTGTTCAACACATGCCCTGCCATCTCTTTCTCCACCCCGTCGTAAGTAGGGTGAACCAGATACACACACTGTATCGGCATGTGTGGAACACAAGTGGGGAGAACACGTTGCTAACACGGTTATCAGATTATTAAGAATATTTATTTATTTTTTTTAAATCAGGATTTCAATTCAAATAAGTATAACAAAAATAGCACAATGGATGCGTTTTGAGGCTTGTACATCAACTATTTTTGATACAACAGCATGCAACATGCCCCCTCTGTGTGGGAATATAGTGGCACCAGTGGAATACTCAGGTCATTCTAGACTTAAAAACACAGCTAGACTATAGCAGCAAACCCAATCATTAGGGCATTTGAACACTGTCAGTCAGAATGTGGGAGTGGGACAGGGGATCAAAAAAGTCTTGGAAATGAGAGACTGTCCCACACAAAGAGGGAATCTGGTCACCCTATGGACAACTTTTTCCTTCCAACCAAGGTTCATGTTTTATGTTGTTATTAGCGAAATTTAAAGATGAGTGTTAAATGGTTTTAATTTTCTGCTTTCTTTAGTTTTGGGGATTTTAGCTGTTTTTGACAGGGAGCCGGGGGCATTCGAACATGGCACACCCCTAAAAGAAATTCTGTGTGTTCTTATATAGTGCAGTCTATATAGTACAGTCCTAATAAACCCCAGGAAATTACATCTGGCCACAAATGATCTACTGAATGTGACAAACTGCCATATTGAGCCTCTGGATCAGGCACTCCTTAGTTCAAAACAAAACAAAACAAAAAAGTTTACTTTTTGCAAAATTTCCACCCTTTGCCTCTATTCTCTGTGTGTGTGTCTCTCTCTCTCTCTCTCTAACATCAGATCCTGGGTGGTGATGCTAGAAGGCCTCAGCCATTCATTCATACTATAAAGTAATCGCCTCGTCATTACCAGTGTTGGGAATATTACTATACCTTGTTAATGTATTACTTATTACTTATTATCTTCATTTTAAAGCAATATATTGTATTACAATATTGCTGTCTGAGCAAGTGTAATATATTAATATTACTATTACATATTACTTAAAAGAAAAATGTTGTGCAAAATATATAATTAAATATTTAGTGTCACTATTAATCAAATATTGTGTAGGCCAGTGGCATACCTACAATAAAGCAAGCGCACTTGGCTATCTGGGAAATCCATATGAAATCAACTTGAAAAAACGTCCTCCTGAATAAATAATTTGATGACAAATTATAGAAAATAAGTAATTATTTAACTTCTGCAGTTGTCAAGATAATTTCACAAGAACATTTTCAACGAGACAGATTGACAGAAAGTAATATTGAAAGTAATGCAGCAATGCAGAAAGAAAAGTATAATATATTAGATTGTTTTTGTTAAGTAATATATTTATATTACAAGTTACTGCATTTTGGTAATATATTATGTAATATATTGAGTTACGTAGTGCACATGTCCCAACACTGGTCATTACATGTGGCGTGCCGCCGGGGGGGTGGAACCCCTCACACTGTTATACTGTATGTCACCAGCTCCATTTCCAACAGAAACCAGGGCCTAACCAGGATGTCATTATCAACTGTTTCTTGGCAGTCGACACAGCCCAGCCCCCTCCCTCTTAATTTCACCGTGGCTCCCGCTAGCTGCCATTAAGCGTGTCCAAAGGGGACGACGGGACGTCCGTCCTGAGCTAGAGAGAGCCAGCAGGAGGACGTGTTTGGACTGGTGGGACTCCTCGTAAAAGAAAAAAAGGACGTCCCAATTGCATCTTGGTGTCAGTGAACATGTGGATGTCTGTACTGTACTGTACTGTATGTCCTCATTGAACTGGACGATTCTACCCAATTAATGTCATCCCCTCTGGCAAAAGAAATGCCTTCATGACATACAGAGAGAGAGAGATCGGGACGTTTAACGGTTTATGAGCTGAAGGGGCCGGTTCTACAAATGTCTACTAAATCTTTTATGGAAAAAAGTATGTTGCTCTAACATTGGTTCTCAAACCTTTTCATGGCAAAGACCCCCAGAATGGCTGCAGAAACCCACCTCCAAATATGTTGTTACACTAGGGACCCCGCCAGAAGCCAAGGTTTGAGTGAAAAATGTTTTCACATACTGTATTTTCATGATCTTGCAAAAAAAAAATAATAATAATAAATAAATAATAATAATAAAATAAAAAAATAAAAAATCATGAAAATATGTTGGGCCTCATGATCTGCTATTCTCGGGGGAAAAAAAGTGAATCTGTGAGGTTGCAGATCTGCTCTCGGAAAAAAAGTGAATCTGTGAGCTTAGATCTTCTATTCTTGAAAAAAGTGAATATGTAAGATTGTAGATCTGCTATTCTTGAAAAGGGTAAATCTGTGAGATTGTACATCTGCTATTCTTGAGAAAAAGTGTATCTGCAGCTTGTAGATCTGCTATTTTTGAAAATAATGTGAATTTATGAGCTTGTTGATCTGCTATTTTAGAAACATATGAATCGGTGAGCTTGTAGACCTGCTATTCTTTAAAAAAATATATTATGTGAGCTTGTAGGTCTGATCATAAATCCCTGAGCTTGTGGCTATGTGTTGCTTCTTTAGGAAGTGACAGAGCTGAGAGGTGCTTCTGGCCGTCCTAACGGGATAATAAGAGTTTTGACACCATGGCGGTGTGCGTGACGCGGGTCTGATTCCCACTGAGAGTGCCGGCGGCCGGGGAGATTACTTCCTTCCTTCCTTTCCTTCAGGCCGTCCAAGTCCACCAGAGGAAGGAGAGGACCAACAGCACATATACTTACACAAAAAGGACAAATGTATGCACTCAAATACCACCGGTTTTGTAGTCAATGCTCTCGCTGCACCACACACAATTAAAGTCCCAATTAAGAGCCATTATGGGTTTTCCACTAGCAGCGACCACAGCTAGCAGAGCACAGCTCCATCCACTACATTGTGGCTACACAGATGTCTCCTCTGCTGTCATCCAGAGGAACTCAGACGGATCCGCAGAACTTTATGATCATAATTACTGATCAAAATTAAAGTGGAGCAGCAGTCCAAACTCAGAAGACGGCAATAAAAAAAATAAAAAAGTTTTGAGTGTTTCCAGTAAGTGGAGACTATCAGAGTGATAAGTGCATGTGAGGTATTCTCTGTGAAAAGCATGAGACGGCGTTCACTTATAAGACCAGTTGTTTGGGGAAGTGGAGAGAAGCTGCCTCCATAAATCAGCCAGCTCCTTCCTCCTCCCTGTGTTCCACACGCACAGCACGGCACACCACGGCACGGCACGGCACGGTGCACCACCACCACAAGAGGGCGCCGTTTCCCCTGATATCTGCCAGCACAGACACACACAAAACAGTAAAGTAGGCCTATAAATGCTTCAATGTGAAATGAAAGCTCTCACCCCCACGCCCCCCAACCTCCACACATTTGAATTCACTAACACTTCGCTCAGAACGAAGCAGTTGGGAGCCTTTCTTTTGTTTTAGTCCTTTTTCTCGTATTCCTATATATTTTTTTTGACCCAGTGCCATCTATCAAAAGTAATCCAGGGTCTAGGCACTCCATAAATGGTGCACTTATAGAACGCCTTATATCCAAAGCACTCCAGTGTCTTGCTCAAGGACACTTCGATCAACACTAGCTCTGGGGCAGCCCGGGTTCAAACTATAGCAACCTTGCGGTTACCAGCCAAGCCCTTGCAATCCCTTGGCCAACCTGGGGAGAGCAAAGGATCTGTCCTCATGCTTCCTTCAATGCATGAGGAGTCCAACTTGGATGCAGCGAAAGGATTAGGACGAACATGTTATTCCAACCAGTTCCTCTCTCTCCACGCATAGTCTACACACACACACACACACACACACACACACACACACACACACACACACACACACACACACACACACACACACACACACACACACACACACACACACACACACACACACACACACACTAGACTAGGGTGACCAGATGTCCCTCTTTGCGTGGGACAGTCCTTCAATTCCGAGACTTTTCAAGCGTCTCAAAATGACTGGGCAGACACCAGTGTTCAAAATGCCCCACCCAATAGCTGGCTTTCTTTTGTCTCTTTTCTTGCTATAGATGTGTGTTCAAAATAATCCAAGAAGTACTGTATGTCTCCTCCCCCACCATGATGCCAGCGAGTATCAAGCGAGTATTGTACGTTATAACTAGCCTCCTCAACCCTAGCCTCGACACCCAGGCTTTCATTTTCGTTCGCCTTGCGCGAAAACGGAAAGCCTGGACTAACGCGCGTTGGAAAGTGGCCTTCAAGTGGGAGTGAACCTTCCGGGGTGGGCGTCGCTCTAAATAATGTGACGTAAAACAGCAGTGGACGGGCGTGGGAGGGGCCGGAGATGACGACACTTTAGTGAGATCAAATCAGAGCGCAGCACTTCCGCCGTGTGGATCCCACGACACCCCCGCCCCCCAAGGCCAAAATCATTGAGGGCTAGACCAGGCTACCTCAACCCCAATCCTAAACCATAAGCGTGTTGCCGTGCTGACACAGGGCTTAAAACAAGGCGGCCGACCGGTCACACTGATTGATCCCAGACAACATGCCTGCATGGGTGAGAAGATCGGCTAATCAGCAGCCTTCTGGGAATTATCACTTGATAACGGTCAAAGAGGGTGATGATGTCACCATATTTCCACACTCACTCATTGCATCTACTGTCGTATCAAAATACCGGTAGGTGCATGTACAATCTCAAAACACGTCGCAGTGCGACACTTTTTGAGATTGGGGATCAGCTATTTTTGCTATTTTTGACTTGAAATTGTAAATTATTTGAGAAATATTGCCATCAAGATACTTATAATTTACAAACCACATTTCATCCCCGTTTTCCCACACATGCAACAAATCTGTCCCTCAAAAGAACAAATCTGGTCACCCTAGCGCGTGCACACACACACACACGCACACACGCACACACACACACACACACACACACACACACACACACACACACACACACACACACACACACACACACACACACAGAGGTTCAGCGCGAGTGTGTCCCTGACCTGGAGCACAGCCAGGGCCAGAAAGTGTCATGTGTTTCCGCTGCTCTCCTCTCCTCTCTTCCCATCCTCTCCTCTCAGCCTTTAATGAGAGAGTAGAAGCAAACAGTCCTGTGTTGTGGTAGACTCTACGTCCAGAGGTGACCGGCCAACAGCAGCCCACGGACATGCAGCTGTGTGAGGAGGAGGAGGAGGAGGAGGGGTCCCTGGGGGTCAGCGCACTGAGCCAAAAGGTCAAAGGTCAGACAAGTTCACACAAATTTCACTCACATAAAACCGCACCTATACATATACGTGCAGGCGTGCATGTGCTCACACACAGATGACACAATGTCATCCACACACAAGATCAACCGGCAAATGTCATATACGTGTGATGTCTAAAAAAAACACACTTCATCAGACTCCATCTTGGCACTAGTATACTGTAGTATACTAGTATAGAGCTGCGCAGTGACGTCACCGCCCCGGTTCCAGAAGTCTTTTCCCCATTCATTTTTCTCATAGACTTTTCGAAAATAATTTATATCAAGACGATTACGCCGCGGACAAAACCAACTCGAGTCGTGACGAATCATGATGACACACACAAACTTTTGGGACAATAAAATAATTTCTAAGATGAAAAACGAAACAAAAAGTCTTGTATCATGCCGTTTTCTACTTCTTCCTAATTATATATTATATGACGATATTGTGTTTGTTGTCATGATTTGTCACAACCCGAGTTGGCTTTGGCCGCGGCGCGATCGTGTTTTTATTAACCATTTTCGAAAAGTCTATGAGAAAAATGAATGAGGGAAAGACTTCCGGAACCGGGGCGGTGACGTCACTGCGCATCTCTATAGTAGTATACTTGTGCAAATACTTTGCAAAGCGCCTTGGTATCCTGACTTATACCTCATCTGCGCTGCGAAAAGAAAAGCCTGGACACATTCTAAGGCAGAGTCTGTCAGCGGAGGTGTCCGTCGGATGGCAGATGTATTTCCACCAGATATGCCATTTCCTGACCAATCACAGCATTTGTTTCATTCATGGAGAATGTACACAAGCTTATTTCTAACGGTTTGTGCCTCAATCACCACTGATATAACCAGTCCTTGTCATTTCTTCATGGACAGTGTAGCTGCAATACCACAATGTCCTGAGGTGGTGGGGGCGCTGATATGCAGATTATTTTATATTTGAATCATTATACTGATGCTAGATAAAAGCAGGCTTGTTTCCATTCCATGCCAGCAATTGGAAAATCAACAATGTTGGACCTTATGAACAAAGTGGAAATGCAAATTTGGAACTGAAGACTGAAGGAGAGCAGGAATTATATAAAGTAGGATGCATTGATGACATCATTATGAGGACAAAATCAAACAAGCTGCATTAAACCTCCTATGATATGAAAGACGAGCACCCAAAACCCCCCCCCCCCCCCCCACACACACACACACACACACACACACACACACACACACACACACACACACACACACACACACACACACACACACACACACACACACACACACACACACACACACACACACACACACACACTCTCCCATCCAGCCTACCATGCCTTGAGGAGGATCACTTTGTGTATAAAACGGCAGCATGGCTGGATTTATCTCAGTTCAACCATCTAAGTTCACATCAGATGTGAGAACCCAGCCACACACACACACACACACACACACACACACACACACACACACACACACACACACACACACACACACACACACACACACACACACACACACACACACACACACACACACACACACACACACAGTTAAATCATCTACAGTCTACATCAGATGATGTGTAAAGCCAGAGCCAAATATACAACGCCAAATGCCATGAACTTTAATTGATGAAAGGAATCTTTCTTCCTGGTCATAAAACTCAAATTATTTGAATTATTCGGAGCTTGTAAAGTTGTTTTTGTTTTGATCGTGGAACTAATATTTTTATATTTTCACTGGGAACCAACCAAGTTAACCAACTGTACTATTGTTTCATAATGAAACAGACAAACGTGCTCTGCATGTTCTGTAAATGCAGTGTGTTGTAATTAACGTATATTGTCTTTGAGTTATTGCTATCATATATCCATTTACTGTATAATAATAATAATAATGGATTGCATTTTTATAGCGCTTTTCTATGCACTACGTGTATACTCAAAGTGCTTACATATCCTTTTATATACATCTTTTTTTCTGTAATATAAATACATATAGCCTAAAGATATTAACTCAAGACTTCGTATTTTGTTTTTAAACGGTGGAACAGTGGCAAGTGTTGCCTCACAGCTAGTGTAGAAGGCCCTGGGTTCATCATCAGTGCTCATAATAGCCGACAGGGTTGGTGAAAAGGGCTTTTCTGTGTTTTAGGCATATAGGGCTCCATTTTCATTACCGCTATACCCCTTATCCCCCCTTCTTTGCCTTTTTAAACTATTAAAAAAAAAAAAAAATTTTTCAGTAGTTCTAATGGCCAGTCTACAAGCTCACAACGTGATAATAGATTGACATGTTGAAATATTCCAAAAGGTTTTTCAAAATAGTAAAAAACGAAATAAGAGATTTGGGATAAGGGGTTTAGCATGTAACGAAAATGGAGCCCTTCTTAGGCTGTAGGCTATCCCTGCTGTACACATATCTATACATACTGTGTATAATCTCTTGCAAAATATAGCCCTAAGCATCATACGATAATGACAATCCAGACAGCTGTGGATTATTTCGCCAACCGATAGAGTGTTGTAATTAAAGCGAACAGCGGTGCAGTGCGGTGTGAGCTGGCATGGTGTTCACCACAGAACAGCAGGGTGACAGGGTTCATGTGTGGTTGAAATCAGACAGAGTCGAGACCCGATTCCCATATATCCCCAATTTAAAGTATCTCTGAAGGCTATATTCCACGTGAGCGGAGAGAGAGCAGAGCAAATAAAGATCTCTTTACCCCCGAGTGCGTGTGTGTGTGTGTGCGTGCGCGTGTGCGTGTGCGTGTTCGTGTGCGTGTGTGTGTGTGTGTGTATGTGTGTGTGTGTGCGAGTGTGCGCACACCCTCCTGGAACAGACAACAAGACCACATCTTGTGATCTCAGGCTACAGTCAGATCTGTGTGGAATCAAAGCAGTGCAAACTGTACTGTATACACTCTGAAGGATGGGAGTTCACCTAGAACCCATTTGGAAATGGTTTTTTGTTTTGTTTGTTTGGATTTGGAAACCTCATTCTGTCCCAAAACTGTTAGACAGAATGGACAGCGAAATCCACTACAGCGGCCTACACGACTAGTTCCTTACTGGTTGCCGTCACAAACTAGTTGCTTGGGGTCGCAACTACTTGCAACCTGGTCACGACTGCTTCCTTATGGTTGCGACTAGTTTATACGGTAGGTTAGAACCCTATCTCTATACATAAACATAACCAGAAAGGGCGAGACCCAGTAGAGACCAGTGACCAGGTCGCGACCAGGTGACAACTAGTTGCAACAAGTGTAACTCCCGGGATTCGAACTTGGGTCTCCCGCGTGAAAGTCCAACATCTTAACCACCAGACCAAAGGGACATCCCCTAGGTCCGGGGGCAGATACGTACTAGACTTTGGAGGCCATCACAACAGAGGCTGTAGCCCCTGCTACACAAGGTCGCAACTTTAGTACGCAACTGGTAGTGACCTGGTCCCCAATCAGGTTGCGACCTGGTGTGTGTGTGTGTGTGTGTGCGTGTGTGCGTGTGTGTGTGTGTGTGTGTGTGTGTGTGTGTGTGTGTGTGTGTGTGTGTGTGTGGAGAGACGGCCAGACAGTCGAGGAGTAATATAAGTCCGAAACGTGAGAAATATTTAACAATATCAATTTACATTATACATACCGTAAAATACCAAATAACAGCCCAGTACCTAATAAGCGCCCGGGGTCCGAATGGATTTTGCATAATAACAGCCCGGGCTACTATTTGGTATATTTACGGTATATCATTGCGTTCTCGCTTACATTACCAGCAAACCAAGTCCAATTATTAACAATAACGATGTGTAATAAGAGTATAGGAAAAACAGTACATTTATAATGTTTAATATTTCCCCAACGGTGTAACCCTGAGTTAACAGCTCCGTATGTGACCTGTGTGGTCGTTTACACGTGAGAACCGGATGGTGTGGGAGCCCCGAACACGTCTAGCAAAAACACAAAAACAATGGCGGAATATTCCAGAGTCAATGAACTGTCTGGACCAGACGATGTGCTGCGGAGCGATGGAGGAGGTGGGGTGGGTGAGGTGGAGTGAGGTGAGGTGGGGGGTTCTCCCTCTATGTGTGTGAATGAATGAGGTGTTTGGTTCTAAAGTGGGCCATAATCAGACCCCTCTGGGGAGGAACAGGGCGAAGAGCACAGCGTGGAAAATGTTCAGAGCTCACTCAGTGGCTCAGGTTAACTCCTGCCTCTGATCTAGGAGGATGAGCAGAAAGCCTCTACGCTCTACTGCAGGGGTTTTCAACCCGTTTCCATACCAGGGCCCACTATTTATTCAGTATTTTTAGCCACTGAGGACCACCGTTTGATGAGGTTTAGTCTCTCAGACGCAAAGCTAAACATTTCTGTCCACAATTCCATGCTGTATTTAGAAGAGAAAACAGACAAATGTTGAAAAAAATAATAATAAAAGCAAGTACTCTTGAGAGCATAAAATAAAACCAAATGGACCCGTAAGGGTAACATATTACATGGGTAACATGTAATATGTTACTCCGACAAAAACACTCCTTATTACAAATTAGGTTGTTGTTGTTGCATGATGCGAAAATATAACAGTTTTACAAGCTATCAACAGATAGCAACAGAGGAGTGCAGTAGTTTGTATTCTGCACACATGACCTACACTACAAGTCGCTGAGCAGATTGTGTTGTACATCTCTATTCATTTGCAGGTGGGAGTAGGGAACTGAGGGAAAGTAATAAATATAGGTAAGTAATGAGTAATATGTATCATATTACTCTTTGATTCAAGCAATGGCATATTTCTAAGGGCTCATAAAGTAAAGTAACGATATTACTCTCCTACAGAGAGCACTGCCAAACACTGAACGTCTACATCAGTGGGAAATACAGTAAATGAATTAAATAATGAAACCGTGAGAAAATGAAAGAGAGCAATAATAATAATAGGAATAAATAATAACGAGGAGGAGGAGGAGGAGGAGGGAGCGCTAGGGGAATGAGGCAGAACAGAACAGAACAGAACAGAACATGGCCTCCCGCCGTTCTATATCCTATAGACTAGTGTAAACAAAGACATATAGAAGAGAAGAAACCAGATAGGGGCCTCTAGCTGTCTTAGAGGTAATACAGGCAACACAATGCGTTTAGCAGAGTCCATTAAAGCCAAAAGCCACCGAGGGAGAGCAGAGGAGAGGAGAGGAGAGGAGAGGAGAGGAGAGGAGAGGAGAGGAGAGAGGAGAGGAGAGGAGAGCAGGAGAGGAGAGCAGAGGAGAGCAGAGGAGAGCAGAGGAGAGCAGAGGAGAGGAGAGAGAGGAGAGGAGAGGAGAGGAGAGGAGAGGAGAGGAGAGGAGAGCAGAGAGGAGAGGAGAGGAGAGGAGAGGAGAGGAGAGGAGAGGAGAGGAGAGCAGAGGAGAGGAGAGAGGAGAGGAGAGAGGAGAGGAGAGGAGAGGAGGAGAGGAGAGGAGAGAGAGAGAGAGGAGAGGAAGAGGAGAGGCCCTCCTCTCCTCTCCTCTCCTCTCCTCCTCTCCTCTCCTCTCCTCTCCTCTCCTCTCCTCTCCTCTCCTCTCCTCTCCTCTCCTCTCCTCTATTCTCCTCTCCTCTCCTCTCCTCTGCTCTCTTCTCCTCTCCTCTATTCTCCTCTCCTCTCCTCTATTCTCCTCTCCTCTCCTCTCTTCTCCTCTCCTCTCCTCTCCTCTATTCTCCTCTCCTCTCCTCTATTCTCCTCTCCTCTCCTCTCCTCTCCTCTCCTCTCCTCTCCTCTCCTCTCCTCTCCTCTCCTCTCCTTCCCAGACAGCTCCATGATGATGATGATGATGATGATGAGGCTCTGATGGAGGTTAGTCCTAATATTCACTCCACCTTATAGCCTCCTCCTCCTCCTCCTACACAGCATGTAATGGACCAGGTTGTTCTTCTCCCCCTGGTGAGGCTCTGTCAGGAGGCTGTGATGAAGTTAGAGAGAGAGAGAGAGAGAGAGACGCGCCTCGTCTCCTATTGCCGTTGAATGTAATTCCGGATCGCGTTGCAGCAGGAAGCACGGCTGACAGAGGAGAAATCTATCGAATTCAGCTCAGACATCACAATAATATTGAGCCTTGTTTATAAACACACATTCGCGATGCTTCGGGAGTATCATCCATTTGAAAGCCCCGGACGGGACGGCCACCCGGCCCCTCACCCCCCACCCCCTACCCCACCCCACCTCCCGGCCCGGCCTGGCCTGGCCTGGCCTGGCAGGCTGCAGCGCAGCTCAGAGAGCATTATATACACTGACTGCAGGGACCTTTATTTAAAACACACACACCGTTGAAACAGCAGTCGCCATCCGAGACGGTCTGCAGTGCATAAATATAGGCCTGGAAAAAAACTAGAGGAAACAGGATACGCATTTCTGACATTATTCCTCTTGCACTTATTCCCCTCTGTACGGAGATGAAGTGATTATTCTTTCTGTTGATTTATTTTAACATGGTTAACATGCCACACATCATGTCCATGTCTGGGCTTCACTGATGCCAATGAGTCTCTGGTAGTCACTCATTATATAACAGCTAATTGCCAACAATTTTGAGATTGTAAAAGACTGGATTGTGTTTATTTTAGGCACAAGCGGCACCAATGCAACTGCTTGCAACTCCTTGCAGCATCTCGCGATTTTTCAACCCTAGGGGACAAAGGTAGGTTTTTTGTGAGGTGAAAACGCAACAAAGTGAAAACTCCTGGGAAAGTGGAAAATTTGAAAACGCTCTGCATCTACCTGCTTTCATCTAAAGACCGTAAACGATGCAAAACTCTGAAAGTGACAAGATGTGGGACGTCCTAGCTCACGCATGGCTCACGTTATAAGAGGAATGCGCAGTCAAGGAGTTATGGTTTGTTTGTTTACATCCGCTAGGAGGAAGTATAACGGAACTTGTTCTACGCATGTGTGGCCGGTCTATATGGCAGTGCGGTCATGTGTGGCTGGTCTATATGGCAGTGTGGTCATGTGTGGCTGGTCTATATGGCAGTGTGGTCATGTGTGGCTGGTCTATATGGCAGTGTGGTCATGTGTGGTCGGTCTATATGGCAGTGTGGTCATGTGTATCCGGTCTATATGGCAGTGCGGTCATGTGTATCCGGTCTATATGGCAGTGTGGTCATGTGTGGCCGGTCTATATGGCAGTGTGGTCATGTGTGGCCGGTCTATATGGCAGTGTGGTCATGTGTGGCCGGTCTATATGGCAGTGTGGTCATGTGTATCCGGTCTATATGGCAGTGCGGTCATGTGTGGCCGGTCTATATGGCAGTGTGGTCATGTGTGGTGGTCTATATGGCAGTGTGGTCATGTGTGGTGGTCTATATGGCAGTGTGGTCATGTGTGGCTGGTCTATATGGCAGTGTGGTCATGTGTGGCCGGTCTATATGGCAGTGTGGTCATGTGTGGCTGGTCTATATGGCAGTGTGGTCATGTGTGGTGGTCTATATGGCAGTGCGGTCATGTGTGGCCGGTCTATATGGCAGTGCGGTCATGTGTGGCCGGTCTATATGGCAGTGCGGTCATGTGTGGTGGTCTATATGGCAGTGTGGTCATGTGTGGTGGTCTATATGGCAGTGTGGTCATGTGTGGCTGGTCTATATGGCAGTGTGGTCATGTGTGGTGGTCTATATGGCAGTGCGGTCATGTGTGGCTGGTCTATATGGCAGTGTGGTCATGTGTGGTGGTCTATATGGCAGTGTGGTCATGTGTGGCCGGTCTATATGGCAGTGTGGTCATGTGTGGCCGGTCTATATGGCAGTGCGGTCATGTGTATCCGGTCTATATGGCAGTGTGGTCATGTGTGGCCGGTCTATATGGCAGTGTGGTCATGTGTGGCCGGTCTATATGGCAGTGTGGTCATGTGTGGTGGTCTATATGGCAGTGTGGTCATGTGTGGTCGGTCTATATGGCAGTGTGGTCATGTGTGGCTGGTCTATATGGCAGTGTGGTCATGTGTGGCCGGTCTATATGGCAGTGTGGTCATGTGTGGTGGTCTATATGGCAGTGTGGTCATGTGTGGTGGTCTATATGGCAGTGTGGTCATGTGTGGTGGTCTATATGGCAGTGTGGTCATGTGTGGTCGGTCTATATGGCAGTGTGGTCATGTGTGGCTGGTCTATATGGCAGTGTGGTCATGTGTGGCCGGTCTATATGGCAGTGTGGTCATGTGTGGTGGTCTATATGGCAGTGTGGTCATGTGTGGTGGTCTATATGGCAGTGCGGTCATGTGTGGTCGGTCTATATGGCAGTGTGGTCATGTGTGGCCGGTCTATATGGCAGTGTGGTCATGTGTGGCCGGTCTATATGGCAGTGTGGTCATGTGTGGCCGGTCTATTTGGCAGATTGCGTCTTCATATAAAGAGGGTATAAAAAATGAAAACGAAACGGCTCTTTGCCGTTTTCGACAGCGACCGTCTCCGTGTAAAAAGGGCCTGACAATGTTTTCATGAAACTACAGAACATGCAACCACTGGCAAACGTTGGGTAGCAAGGAGGAGTTTAATGGCGAATCATTTGGTGTGGTTTGGGCCTTCGATATGTATAATAGAATGGAACAGAGCTGTTCAGATACAGATGTTAGAGTTATGGAACAAGGCAATGAAATGAGATCAGTGTGTATATACAGTACAGTACAGTACATATACCATCACCTGATGAGGAACAAATCCAAAGACAAATCTCTCCCTTTCCCTTTCTTGTCAGTATATGTGGGTGAAACCCCTGTGCCCCCCCACCCCCACCCACCCCCGTGGCGGTTGGTTAACTGCCTCTTGGATCTCTCCTCATATGCCGCGCGCGACGCCATCGCTATTATAATGCCATCGGCGCGGCCTGCCAAAGCCCCGCCGTGGTGCATGATGTCACTTCCACTCATGGTCACGGTGGTTTAGGCTTGGCCGCGGGCGCATGTGACAATTTGTGTGCCCTACCAGAGGGGCTTCGGTTGGAGCTGCCACGTTGGCCACGGGCCAGAGCATTTAAGACCCCCAAATCCCAGGGGTTTGGGGTGTGTGTGTGTGTGTTGTGTGTGTGTGTGTGTGTGTGTGTGTGTGTGTGTGTGTGTGTGTGTGTGTGTGTGTGTGTGTGTGTGTGTGTGTGTGGAGGGGGGGACGGCACATCCTAATGTGACAAAATTCTCCCCAGCCAAAAGTGTGTCTTTGGTTTCATTCATGCTATGGCTCTTCTTTTACGGTATGTTCTGCTTTTTACTGGACTCCACATTAACTACTTTCACCCTGACCTCAATACCCCTCAAAAATGTACAAAAAATGGAAATAAATAGTCAATCTAAAACATGCTAGGTTGGTTATTCTTGAACGTTCAGGCTGGAGTAGTTAAAGGGGAATTCAGTGATTTGGAAAAATGAGGTTCACCCCCACTAACAACATATGTGCATGCACACACTCTATAGGGGGGGGGGGTGCAACAGGCAAACAGCACGTGTGCCAAGGCCTGCCCCGCTCTTTCCTGATTAGGTTCACTGGGGACAGGGAGGAACTGCACACGGTGTAGTATGGAGGGTGACATTATCACAAATAAGAATGAGAAATAAGTGGCATTTGGATGTAGTCCACTCACCTCTCTCCTCCATCTCCTATGCTTCATTTGCTTCTGCACACAGTTCACTAACACCGTCCACCACTCTGCCTCTTTGTAGCTGTGTTGCCAGGCTGCATGGCCCCAGGCTGCATGGTCCCAGGTTGGCCAGGGTGCATGGCCCCAGGTTGGCCAGGCTGCATGGTCCCAGGTTGGCCAGGGTGCAGGGTGCATGGCCCCAGGTTGGCCAGGGTGCAGGGTGCATGGTCCCAGGTTGGCCAGGCTGCATGGTCCCAGGTTGGCCAGGGTGCATGGCCCCAGGTTGGCCAGGGTGCATGGTCCCAGGTTGGCCAGGGTGCATGGCCCCAGGTTGGCCAGGGTGCATGGCCCCAGGTTGGCCAGGGTGCATGGCCCCAGGTTGGCCAGGGTGCATGGCCCCAGGTTGGCCAGGGTGCATGGCCCCAGGTTGGCCAGGGTGCATGGTCCCAGGTTGGCCAGGGTGCATGGCCCCAGGTTGGCCAGGGTGCATGGTCCCAGGTTGGCCAGGGTGCATGGCCCCAGGTTGGCCAGGCTGCATGGTCCCAGGTTGGCCAGGGTGCATGGTCCCAGGTTGGCCAGGGTGCATGGCCCCAGGTTGGCCAGGGTGCATGGCCCCAGGTTGGCCAGGGTGCATGGCCCCAGGTTGGCCAGGGTGCATGGTCCCAGGTTGGCCAGGGTGCATGGCCCCAGGTTGGCCAGGGTGCATGGTCCCAGGTTGGCCAGGGTGCATGGCCCCAGGTTGGCCAGGGTGCCATGGTCCCAGGTTGGCCAGGGTGCATGGTCCCAGGTTGGCCAGGGTGCATGGCCCCAGGTTGGCCAGGGTGCCATGGTCCCAGGTTGGCCAGGGTGCATGGTCCCAGGTTGGCCAGGGTGCCATGGTCCCAGGTTGGCCAGGGTGCATGGCCCCAGGTTGGCCAGGGTGCCATGGTCCCAGGTTGGCCAGGGTGCATGGTCCCAGGTTGGCCAGGGTGCATGGCCCCAGGTTGGCCAGGGTGCATGGCCCCAGGTTGGCCAGGGTGCATGGTCCCAGGTTGGCCAGGGTGCATGGCCCCAGGTTGGCCAGGGTGCATGGCCCCAGGTTGGCCAGGGTGCAGGGTGCATGGCCCCAGGTTGGCCAGGCTGCATGGTCCCAGGTTGGCCAGGGTGCATGGTCCCAGGTTGGCCAGGCTGCATGGTCCCAGGTTGGCCAGGGTGCATGGCCCCAGGTTGGCCAGGGTGCATGGCCCCAGGTTGGCCAGGGTGCATGGCCCCAGGTTGGCCAGGGTGCATGGCCCCAGGTTGGCCAGGGTGCATGGCCCCAGGTTGGCCAGGGTGCATGGCCCCAGGTTGGCCAGGGTGCATGGCCCCAGGTTGGCCAGGGTGCCATGGTCCCAGGTTGGCCAGGGTGCATGGCCCCAGGTTGGCCAGGGTGCCATGGTCCCAGGTTGGCCAGGGTGCAGGGTGCATGGCCCCAGGTTGGCCAGGGTGCAGGGTGCATGGCCCCAGGTTGGCCAGGGTGCAGGGTGCATGGCCCCAGGTTGGCCAGGGTGCAGGGTGCATGGCCCCAGGTTGGCCAGGGTGCATGGCCCCAGGTTGGCCAGGGTGCATGGCCCCAGGTTGGCCAGGGTGCATGGTCCCAGGTTGGCCAGGGTGCATGGCCCCAGGTTGGCCAGGGTGCATGGTCCCAGGTTGGCCAGGGTGCATGGTCCCAGGTTGGCCAGGGTGCATGGCCCCAGGTTGGCCAGGGTGCCATGGTCCCAGGTTGGCCAGGGTGCAGGGTGCATGGTCCCAGGTTGGCCAGGGTGCATGGTCCCAGGTTGGCCAGGGTGCATGGTCCCAGGTTGGCCAGGGTGCAGGGTGCATGGTCCCAGGTTGGCCAGGGTGCATGGTCCCAGGTTGGCCAGGGTGCATGGTCCCAGGTTGGCCAGGGTGCAGGGTGCATGGCCCCAGGTTGGCCAGGGTGCAGGGTGCATGGCCCCAGGTTGGCCAGGGTGCCATGGCCCCAGGTTGGCCAGGGTGCAGGAGCTGGCTGGATGGATGACTGACTGGAGTGGGGAAAAATCAAAAACAGAAAAAAACAGAAAAAACAGAATCTATTCCACTCTATTGACTCATTATGAGCCTGCTGGAGACTGCTCTGATTGGCTAAAACGCTGCATTGTTCAAATCTATACAACAAAACAAACCTTTGCTTGTAGATTGCATATTTTCAAGTGGCTGAAATGTACCGGTATGTATAGGGCTGAAGTAGACTGGATCACAACACTTGTGTTTTCTGGCATAGTCAGCTGCTGGCAGGATCCACTGGAGAAACCATTACTACACACACCTGTGTGTCATGATGCTAATTAGAGAGAGAGAGAGAGAGAGAGAGAGAGAGAGAGAGAGAGAGAGAGAGAGAGAGAGAGAGAGAGAGAGAGAGAGAGAGAGAGAGAGAGAGAGAGAGAGAGAGAGAGAGAGAGAGAGAGAGAGAGAGAGAGAGGGGGGGGGTGTTCATGTGTGGATATCTGCGTCAATTTGATAAAGTTTTTATAATTAACTATTAAAGTAACTATTAACTTTTTTCATGTAATGTAATGTACAAGAGCAATATTTGGTTTCAAGATGTAGTAGAAGTACAAGCATACTTTAGATAATACCAATACCCATAAGTCAAGTAACCTACAAATACCAGGCCAGTAGACAGGCAGGCAAACAGGCAGGCAGGCAGGCAGGCAGGCAGGCAGGCAGGCAGGCAGGCAGGGAGACAGGCAGGCAGGCAGACAGATAGGCAGGCAGCCTGTCTCTCTCCCTGGCTGGCTGGCAGGCTCAGTGGCAGCTGATGTACAGTATGGCTTCTGCAGAGGAAACAGAGCGTTGGCGATGAGAGGATGTGGGGAAATGTACGCATGGCACGATGCCCGCCTGACCCCGGCCCCCACTACTCTGGGCCGCGTTAAGACACAGCCTTTCTTCTGGTGCCAGGGGTGGGGGCGGGCAAGTGGGGGCGGGGGGCAAGGGGGGCAAGTGGGAGGAGGAGGAGGAGGGGCTGGTGGACACAGGCCCGGGATCAAACAGCAGCGGAGGCAATGAGGGGTGGCGGTGCCGATGGCAGTGTCATGTGTGCGGGGGCCGGGCGCGCTCGGCTGGACAGTTTTAATTCAACATATGATTAATCATCGCGCAAAACAAACGCTCCATTACTTTATACTGTCTCTACCTCTTTTATTCCGCTCTGTTAGCGTTTACGGGGCTTTCCAGACGCGCTTTCCTTTTTTTTTCTCCTTGGCCACTCTTGTAAAGCCTGCGATTTTCTGGCTTCGGAAATATTAATGTCATTTGGTGTCCCACACACACACGATTTCTAGGATGTTTCATTTCCTTGCCTGATAGGCTGGCGCTACGCGCAGAGACACCAGATCATTCCACTGCTTCAAAACACATGATGCAGGAGATTTTATAATGATACTAGAGAACTCACTAGTTTACCAACTCACCGCAGTGAAAATTCTTCATCAATGTCTTCATGGTTGTGCTAACATGCTGTTTCCATCAGTGCAGTATGTTTTATGTCAGAGTTAATTTCCAATGTGATCAAATTGTTTGGTCAGCTAATGATAAAGATGATATAGGCCTACCTATCATAATACTTCAGGATATTGTTTCATTTCAGTACTTTGGTGAAGTAAACCTAAAATTAATGCAGTAAACTGCAGCAAGTTAGAAAATTGGCGAGTCTTCGTGGTCGCGGACTTCTTGCTCATGGTCGCGACTAGTTTTTAGGTCGGGGGAGACCCTAAGCTTAAAGATATCCCTATCTCTCATGTGCCTCTGCTGTCAAGCCGCCCCCTTGTCTAGAATTAGTCCAAACACAGCCAAGACGAACTGGTCGTGTCTAGTAAGTGAGTGGTCGCGACCTGGTCGGTAGTGGATTTGCGACCTGGTCACTGTGGATTTACAACCTGGTCGGTGTAGTGTGGATTTGCGACTGTATCGCTGTGGATTTGTGTCGCTAGTGGATGCGACCTGCGTGGTCTATAGTCACTGTTGGATTTCGCCCTTCCAGGATAATCATGCTAAACTGAAAGATTAACACTCTGGTCTTGAATTAGATCCAGGGGGAACCGAATAAACATGACGCTGTGCGTGTGCATGATTGAACTTTCGGCTTTCCCTACACCAGTGTGTTCATCTTTCGCCTGAGCTTATTCTGGACCTACTAATATTCCCATCACTGAAGGATATAAATAAAGAGAAGAAAAGGGTTTTCACTGGTCCATTTATAGACTCTCAGTCATGTTTAAAGATGTGCTGTTCAGTCTGCAGCTCATTGGAACAGCATGCGCTGCAGAATATACCTACGGTGTTTGCGTTGTGAGCCATGCGGCGTCTGTAATTTACCAGTCAACAGTGCGACCATTCAAGCTCCGGTTCTGTACATTTTGAGGTCGGGGGGGAAATTCACGATGGCACGTAGCTGTAGCTAGCTATAGCGCCTGCAACGGCTCAGAGATAGGGTGACCGGATGATCCAAACTGTTTATCTGAGGGACATGAGTACTGCATGTTCGTGCAGGATAATAAGTGGGGAAACGTGACAAAGCGGGGTTTGCAAATTATTAATATCTTGATGTCATATTCAAAGAAAAATTGAGGATTTCAATTCAAATGTAGGCCTAGCAAAAATAGAGAAACAAAGTAACGTGTTATTTTTTTTAACAGACTAAAGATTGTGGCACAACGTGGTGTGTTTCAGGACAAAAAAAAGGATCCGAATTTTAGAGCATGGGAAAAAATAATCACACTCTCGTTGTCAATCACACTTGAATATCGCATGGATATAACCAGATTTTGGATCTGAACCCTTTGTCCCAAAAAAACACACCAGTGTGTAACAACCTTTAAAACGACAACTAACAGAAAAAGAGACAATGAGAGAGCTTTGAGGATAAAGATGTCCCACACAAAGTGGGACATCTGGTCACCCTATAACTCAGAGACAGAAGGAAGCACTAGCAGTTGCAGATGAGAGCTATGAGGGCTTTGTTGTTGCCTGTAGCGTCTCATTATATCCCCGGCAGGCCCTCCCAGCCAGGGCCCTGTGGGTTCTCTGGTGGTGGGGAACCCCAGCCCAGAAGTGGTGGTTGGTGAGGATGGGACAAAAGCAGCCTGCCCCGCCGCAGCCGCTGCTGCTGCTGCTGCGCTGCATGGGGAGCAGGCCGGATGGCGTAGGGAGGACCAGGGAGACAACACTGATCATTTGGAGGTTTGGGTCTGATCGCTTCCTCTCGTCATGATGATGGTGATGGTGATGCACTGACTGTTCCCGCCTGGAATGTGGTCTCCTCCTCGCTCTCTGCTTGACACCCACGCCTGGAGAGATGAGGGGAGAGAGAGAGAGAGAGAGAGAGAGAGAGAGAGAGAGAGAGAGAGAGAGAGAGAGAGATGGAGGTGGTGGTTCTGGATCAGACATACCCCAATATGGAACAGGGAGAGAGTCAGAGTTAAAGAGTTCAGAGAACAGAGCTAAGGAGCTAGAGCAGGGGTGCCCAACTTTATGTCCGTAAGCATAAAGTAGCCTACAACAGACTTGTCATAAATAGGCCTACCACGGTACAACAGACTTGGACAAACACTGCCATTGCAAATGCAAATTATGCAATCATAATAAGAACAGTCCAGAATATTCCATTATAAGTTGCAGATCAGTCCATTACACGTTGCAGAACAATACTGTTGGCATAATTCACAGACAGCAGACAACAATCCTCCAAATGAGCCGCTTCGTAGACAGACAGACAGACAGACAGACAGACAGACAGACAGACGCACACACACGCACACGCACACGCACACGCACACACACACACACACACACACACACACACACACACACACACACACACACACACACACGAAAATCTTTTCCATTTTTTCCATTTTTTTTCTCCACCCCCACATCTCCCGAGATCTACTTGTGATCAGGCCGAGATCTACCGGTAGATCCCGATCTACTGGTTGGGCTCCCCTGAGCTAGAGTATATACTATATATCCTAGAAAACCCAGAGCAAATATTTTAATACATTTCCACAAAATGGAATGAAATAAAGTTAATGTGTAGAGAGGAGGAACATTACATAACATGCATGTCCCACTAAGAAAACACAGAGTCCATCCAACTTAAAGATTCCAGAGAACTTCTAAATTCATTATTATTCACGATCGCACACGCACGGTGACGCCGTTTTAATCAAAATATTTTTCTTAATCTTAAACGTTCAGAATTCCGACGTTGTTTCACTGGGGAGTGAAACATGAGCCTTTATGAAGAAGCAGTGCTTCGCAGGGCATTGCATTCTTGAATGGCAGCAATGTCAGTGTCTGTCGGTGATCGAAACCAGACATTGTTTCAGGGATTTCTTTGACTTTACCTCCTGAAATTCAGGCTGTGTTTGAAAGCCGGCCATATTTCATATTCCATATTCCATGGGATCGGGATGCATAATCAATGCAATTTTTGTCTTACTTCTGCTATGTTGTTGCTCTTGTGCCGTCTTTAGCCCACCCCCAACCCCCCCTACCCCCTCCACCCACCCTCCAAAACCCCGTTTACAGTTGAATGCAATTTCTTTATTGGCTCGGCCTTCCTGCGCCGAAGCAACGGGGACGGGGGCTGCCAGTCATCGCGGTTACTATAAAAACTAATCATTTCAATTTCCTTGTATCTTATTTCATTCATTTACTTTAATCACGGTCTATGGGAGGCGCCAGCGTTTTCCCCATGAGTGGCGTCTGCAAAAGCAAGCAAAAACCCTTTGGAGAGAGAGAGAGAGAGAGGGAGGGAAAGAGAGAGAGAGAGAGAGAGAGGGTGAAAGATAGAGAGAGAGAGAGAGAGAGAGAGAGGGGGGGGGAAAGAGGGAGAGAGAGAGAGAGGGAGGGAAAGGGAGAGGGAGAGAGAGGGGCTGCTGGCATGCACAGGGGCCTGACGCAGAGGAGACATCCATACTACTGTATTTAATGACGGCACCGGGGCTCATGTGATTAGAGCTCATCTGAGCGGAGCCGCATGAACTTTTTGATCTTTGGGCCCTTTGCAGAAAACCCGAAATGAAACGAGAGAGAGAGAGAGAGAGATACAGAGAGAGCTAGAGAGAGAGAGAGAGAGAGAGAGAGAGAGAGAGAGAGAGAGAGAGAGAGAGAGAGAGAGAGAGATACAGACAGACCTACACACAGACAGACAGAGAGGAATCGCTTGTGGTTTTTTCGGGAATCGTTCAGAGCAGACCGGCTTTCAAAACTGATAGGGGGTGAAAACGGCTTGATCTTTTTGCTAGATCTGTGCGAGGGGGACATCAGGCGGCGTGTGTGTGTGTGTGTGTGTGTGTGTGTGTGTGTGTGTGTGCGTGCGTGTGCTGTGTGTGGTGCAGTGCTATGGAGACTGAAGTTAAAAGCCTGGGGTTTTCTTCAAGGACTGCCTGGTAAACAACAGACCATATAACCCGAACGGTTCCCAATCCTTTTCATGTCAAAGGACCGCCAAAATGATACCGATATGAATGAAAAGTGCAACAATGCAGAAAGCATTGAAAGTGCAAGGTGAGGTTCGCAGCAAGGGTGAGATCCAGTAGTGACCAACGTCCAGGCCACAACCAGGTCGTGACCAGTTGCTTAGTAGTCACAAACAGGTTGGCAAACATGCGTTGCTTCGTGTTTGTGGTTATGTTTACGCTTCTGGTTTAAGGAAGGCAGCTGTGGCTCAGGAGGTAGAGCAGGTCGGCTAATGATCCAATGGTCGGCTCATCCTGTCTGCATGTCGAAGTGTTCTTTGGCAAGACACTGAACCCCACTTGCCTCCAGAGGTTGCCACCACTGGTGTGGGGACGCTGTTGACTGTTCGCCGCTCTACTTCCCAATGTATGAATGAATGGACCATTGTAAAGCGCTTTGAGTATACACATTGTTGTATACTATACATAGAACAGTGATTTGGACTTCAGGGTTTGTTGTTGGGCTTAGAGATAGAGTTAGTAATTGGGTTGGGTTAAGTTTAGGGTAAGGGTTTTCGGTTAACATGTCCTGGTGGGACCCTCTCCCCTGATCTATAAAATAGTCACGACTCACGACCATAACGCTACTAGCCAAAATTGCAACTAGTTGCTCACTAGTCACGATCACAAGCAACTAGTTGCAACCACGACCCATAAGAAAGTCACAACCAGGTTGTTTGCCACTAGTGCATTCATCTCCCTGTGACTGCTGTTCCACACCATTTCTCAATACCAAAAACAAAACCAAATACATCATTACTGTGACAAAGGTAATCAACAAGCTATATACTATACAAATAACTGTTTCAAAAATTGTCCGGCCATCTGAAAATAGACGATCTACAAGCTCACAACAATGCTTAAATATTATCTGTGGAACCAACCGAGTCAAAATGTAACACCTCACCTCCTACGATTACAAAGGCATGTCAGGGTGATTGGGCTGGATCGGTCCCCAATGTGTAGTTCAGGGTCGGGCTGGGGGTCCCTGTGCAGTTCATGGTCGGGCTAGAGGTCCCCCCTTGCAGTTCAGGGTTGGCTTGGAGGTCAAATATGATTCTATTTTTGAGGGGAGTTCACGGCTTGAAAAGGTTCTCTATACTCTGCTCTGCTATCAGGTCTCTCAGGTCAGGGACCCCCCCTGCCCCTCACCCCCTCCAACTCCATCTTCTCCATTAATTAACAGCCGTTCAGAACAGGAAATCAGAGCCAGTGCTGCCTAACCCTGCCTGGTCTTTCATGTCGACATCATCCCATTTGCTCTGCAGAGAAAAGCCCTCATTTTTCACCATTTACCATATCACTATCGGTGGGGGCTGGTGGTGATGATGATGATGGTGGTGGTCGATACTGTGCAAACTGAGGGGGAGAAATACTCTGTAGGACGGGAAAAAAGAAAAGAAAAGTCTTTTTGAACTGTGTAATTGTTTGCTGGCTGAAACATGGCCCCGCAACAGCTGCAGGGGTGGATGTAACATTTCCCAATGGCGGGGGGCGGGAGAAAATGGCATGGGGACGGCTTCATCGCCCGTGTCGCTTCGCGCCACAGGTGATGAAGCCGTACCCATATCATTTTCAGTTACAGGAGTTTTATTAGGCAATTAAGCATCAATAATAACCAGACACGCAGCATGTATAAAGCTAAAGGTCTGACTCAGAGAGTTTTCTGTTTTCAATGATGAAATGCTGTTGGTTTAGTGGTGACACAGCTGTAACTAGTTAGTAGCAGTAGTAGTGTTTCAAATCATTTTAAATATAGGCACTTTAATTTGAAATATCTTGGGTTGTTTTGCATGCTATCGTGTTTGGTGGAGCAGTCTGGGCATTTACGGGGGCATTGCCCCCCCATGCCCATGCTTAGATCCGCCCCTGAGCAGCAGCAGCAGCAGCAGCAGCAGCAGCAGAGCAGCAGCAGCAGCAGCAGAGCAGCAGCAGCAGCAGAGCAGCAGCAGCAGCAGCAGCAGAGCAGCAGCAGCAGCAGCAGCAGCAGCAGCAGCAGCAGCAGCAGCAGCAGCAGAGAAGCAGCAGCAGCAGCAGCAGCAGAGCAGCAGCAGAGCAGCAGCAGCAGCAGCAGCAGCAGCAGCAGCAGCAGCAGCAGCAGAGCAGCAGCAGAGCAGCAGCAGCAGCAGCAGCAGCAGCAGAGAAAGCAGCAGCAGCAGCAGCAGCAGAGCAGCAGCAGAGCAGCAGCAGCAGCAGCAGCAGCAGCAGCAGAGCAGCAGCAGAGCAGCAGCAGCAGCAGCAGCAGCAGAGCAGCAGCAGCAGCAGCTGCAGCAGCAGAACAGCAGCAGCAGCAGCAGCAGCAACAGCAGCAGCAGCTGCTGCAGCAGCAGAACAGCAGCAGCAGCAGCAGCAGCAGAGCAGCAGCAGCAGCAGCTGCAGCAGCAGCAGAACAGCAGCAGCAGCAGCAGCAGCAGCAGAGAAGCAGCAGCAGCAGCAGCAGCAGCAGCAGCAGCAGAGAAGCAGCAGCAGCAGCAGCAGCAGAGAAGCAGCAGCAGCAGCAGCAGCAGCAGCAGCAGAGAAGCAGCAGCAGCAGCAGCAGCAGCAGCAGCAGCAGCAGCAGCAGCAGAGAAGCAGCAGCAGCAGCAGCAGCAGAGAGAGCAGCAGCAGCAGCAGCAGCAGCAGCAGAGAAGCAGCAGCAGCAGCAGCAGCAGCAGCAGAGAAGCAGCAGCAGCAGCAGCAGCAGCAGCAGCAGCAGCAGAGAAGCAGCAGCAGCAGCAGCAGCAGAGAAGCAGCAGCAGCAGCAGCAGCAGCAGCAGAGAAGCAGCAGCAGCAGCAGCAGCAGCAGCAGCAGCAGCAGCAGCAGCAGAGAAGCAGCAGCAGCAGCAGCAGCAGCAGCAGAGCAGCAGCAGCAGCAGCAGCAGCAGAGCAGCAGCAGCAGCAGCAGCAGCAGCAGCAGCAGCAGCAGAACAGCAGCAGCAGAGCAGCAGCAGCAGCAGCAGCAGCAGCAGCAGCAGCAGCAGCAGCAGCAGCAGCAGCAGAACAGCAGCAGCAGCAGCAGCAGCAGCAGCAGCAGAGCAGCAGAACAGCAGCAGCAGCAGCAGCAGCAGAACAGCAGCAGCAGAACAGCAGCAGCAGAGCAGCAGCAGCAGCAGAACAGCAGCAGCAGAACAGCAGCAGCAGAACAGCAGCAGCAGAACAGCAGCAGCAGCAGCAGCAGCAGCAGCAGCAGCAGAACAGCAGCAGCAGCAGCAGCAGCAGCAGCAGCAGCAGCAGCAGCAGAGCAGCAGCAGCAGCAGCAGCAGCAGCAGCAGCAGCAGCAGCACGCGTCGCAGCTCGCAGGTGGTGCTGACGGAGAAGAATGGAGCGTTCACCAGGCTGTGTGTGTTGTGTTAGCCGCTAAGGGGGAAAAAAGCCGCCACACGTCCAGGCGTAACAATAATGACCCTTGGGGACTGCGGGCGGAGAGGAGAAAAGTGGACACAAAGTGTTTTATGATCTGGCACCGCCCGTGAACAAAGCAAATAATCGCCGCACACAGAAGAGCAGGTAGTTTCACTTAACCTCTGCCCCCAACCGCCTTAACTGGAAGCACATGGCGAAGGAGGACATTAAAGAGAGACGGCTGGGGAGGGAGACAGACAGACAGACAGACAGACAGACAGACAGACAGACAGACAGACAGACAGACAGACAGACAGACAGACAGACAGACAGACAGACAGACAGACAGACAGACAGACAGAGACTGATCAGGCTGGTTATTCACTGAGAGACCAGAAAAATACCCAACTGCATCATGGGTAGTGAGGCATGACAGTGAGGCCACACCAGCAGACAGCGGCTCCAGGCTTGAAGCTGGCACGCTGGTGGCCAAGTTTGGTACTGCAGGCGGGTGGAATTCATGCACGAACGCCCCGAGAGCACGCACGCTCGTTTGCTTTGTGCACGCGGACAGGGCAGTTTGTATTTAAGTTGTTTTCTGAATAAACCCGCGGTCCTCACGTCATATACTACCTCTCAAAACACAACGGATGTATTATATGACAGATAATAAGCTCAATGCACACCCACAAGCTTGTTTTTGATGCCTTTTGATGTTTTTTTTCCTTTGCTCGTGCGCGACGGCGCTCGTTCATGGTTCCCATAATCCCTTGCGTCGGGCGCGTTCATGGAGAAATACTTCCGCATTGGGGCACCAAATTTTGGTGCCCCAATGCGGAAATAGGCGCACTTCCGGCGGTCTTCCGGGTGCTTCAAAGCGCCAATGAGCAACTTGTATTGAAATGAACGGCAAGGGGGCGGGGCTATCGCTCCTGTCCGGTCTCTGTTATTTTATTACTCTATGAGTGAGGCATGACAGAGACCCCACTGCATCATGGGTAGTGAGGCATGACAGAGACCTCAGTGCATCATGGGTAGTGAGGCATGACAGAGACCCCAGTGCATCATGGGTAGTGAGGCATGACAGAGACCCCAGTGCATCATGGGTAGTGAGGCATGACAGAGACCCCAGTGCATCATGGGTATTGTGACGGAGTTAGCACACTGTAATAGGAGAGTTAAAAAGAGACTGCTATTGGCTGCAAAGCACATGTAACGTCACAATTTACCCTCTAAGGAGTGATTCAAGTTCCAAACAAAACCACTCTCGCCTTCCAGCTCCATTGACAGCAGGGCACACATTTGCAGCTAAATTGGAGAAATTACAGCAATTTAGGACATTTTAACGCATTAACAGACCTCTCGCTCGTCACTTTAGTGAATAATGATTTGTTATATAACTCCCTGTGTTGTGATCCAGTGGTTATCTACAGTAAGTATGTTTGTAAATTGCAAAGCTCCAGTCAGGCGTGAGACGGCGAGATCAAAGTGTGTCGCCAATCCATAGTGCATCATGGGTAATGGCATGTGACAAGGTGAATGACATTAATGATGACACACTGTCCATTGTCCCACAGTAAGATCTCCACAGACTATAGAGCTGCGCAGCACGTCACCGCCCCTGTTCCGGAAGTCTTTTCCCAATTCATTTTTCTCATAGACTTTTCGAAAATAATTTATATCAAGACGATTACGCCGCGGACAAAGCCAACTCGAGTCGTGACGAATCATGATGACACACACAAGCTTTTGGGACAATAAAATAATTTCTAAGATGAAAAACGAAACAAAAAGTCTTGTATCATGCCGTTTTGTACTTCTTCCCAATTATATATTATATGACGATATTGTGTTTGTTGTCATGATTTGTCACGACCTGAGTTGGCTTTGGCCGCGGCGTAATCGTCTTGATATAAATTATTTTCGAAAAGTCTATGAGAAAAATGAATGGGGAAAAGACTTCCGGAACAGGGGCGGTGACGTCACTGCGCAGCTCTATACAGACACCGGTGAGTCTCAGAACACATTCATGGGTCACAGACTAACTCTTATGGGTCACAGCAGTGGCTCAGAGTTAGTACAGTGGCTGGATGCTAACTGCAAGGTTGCCAGTTTGAACTTCAAACACAGGCTACCACAGAGTTAGCGTTTTAGTGTCCTTGAGCAAGACACTCGAACCCTAACTGCTACTGATGTGTTGGCTTTGTACCTCGCATGGGCCTTCTGTGTATGAATGTAATGTAAATCTAAAGCACATTGGATAAAGGGCAAAGGTGCTATATACTGTATACCGTAGGCTAAATGCACCGCTAAATGCACCACAGCAACTCAAGTGATACCATTTTCTTTAAATAAATTATTTCAAAATATAGACCTATTCATTTCTTGATATTAAAACAGAACTCTATAATTTTATACATTTCCCACAATTAAAAAAAATAAACAACATTTTCAAATGATGAAGGAGTAGCCTAGTGAATATAGGCGATCTACAACTGGCAAAAGCCATGCATAATCTCTCTTTTGGGTCTCAACCTGAAAACTTTGGGAACCACCGGCTATAGTCAGTCAGTCAGTCCATTATATACTGTACACAGAAGGCCCCACAGTCAGTCCGTCATCCAGTATACAAGCACCACACAAAGACCAAAGGCAGTCACAACAACGTTGGGTTGTGTTGTTGTGCGTCGGTGGTATACCTGTGTGGCCACGTGCACACGGCACACACACACACAAAAGCACGAAGCGCACGTCTAGTCTAGTGGACTGTGGTCTGCCGTTTACTGGATGGATGCTTGTGGCCTGTGGCTTTCGCCTACCTCCCATTAAGAGCGTTTGCCGCTGTTGTTTCGCAAAGACGATTGGCTCCTTACGGTAAATGCTCCTTATTGGTCAGGCCACTCCTTGAGGGTACCGCGGCCGCAGGAAAAACCCTGGAGACGGTGTTGGATGGATGAGGTGTGTGTGTGTGTGTGTGTGTGTGTGTGTGTGTGTGTGTGTGTGTGTGTGTGTGTGTGTGTGTGTGTGTAGACGGCGGTCTTTTCCGAGTGTATCTGTGAGTGTAGATATCCTGTAGATGTATGACGATGATGATGATGATGATGATGATGATGATGGCGTTTGCACGTGTGTAACATGCCTGTGTTGGCGACGTCGTGTTCCAGTATGGGTTAGTGTGTGTCTGAACGTGTGTGTGTCTGTGTGTGTATATCGGTGTGTGTGTGTGTGTGTGTGTGTGTGTGTGTGTGTGTGTGTGTGTGTGTGTGTGTGTGTGTGTGTGTGTGTGTGTGTGTGTGTGTGTGTGTGTGTATAAAAAGGTCAGTCTCAGACTCAGCACTGACCGCCATCCATCTCGGAGGCCTTGAGCTGCCTGCTCAGGTTAACTCCTTCCTCCGGACCAGAGCCGCTATCAGGTTCCCTCCATGTGGTTCCACTCAGACCGCCATGCAGGGGCTCCGGCTACCATCCGTCTCTGGGCTGGCTGGCGGGCGGTGGGTAGCGGGCGGGTGGGTGGCGGCGGTCTCATTCAGACAGGGCTGAACGACACAGGGCCCAGGCCAGGCCCCAGCACAGAGGAGACAGACACCCATTGACTGGATCACCTACACATACAGTAACAGCACACAGCTCACGTCCTGCGGTACCTCTGTGTCTGCTTGGAGACGTGGGTGTGTTTCACAGCTCGCTTGTTAATGTTCACTGGGGGTAAAGTCGATGGGTTTGACACACAGCGGCGCCGTCACCAGGCTTTACACCTCGCAGGAAAGCCATGGTCAGTGTTTCTAAATCGCTGTGTGTGCAACAGACTAAATCCGACGGTAATATAAAATGTCTGTCTGTTTCCGTGTTGCTTATGAGGCTGGCATCAATATGGATGATACACCACACGACACGAATGGTTCCAACATGTATTTGAAGAAACATGTTGGAGTTCACACATCCCAAACTCATCCTTTTGGACCCAAAACTATAGAATGCACTTACTGTTGCAATCAGAACTGCAGCTACACTCTTATCTTCTGCCACAATCAGACAGACAGACACCATCTTAGCCCAAAGCACTTGACGGTAGTACTCCATCTACAGGTGTAGGCTATGATCTTGATGATGAGCTTATTATTATGTAGTAATAATATTAGTATGTAAATGATGTTTGAAATTCTTGAGATGAATCATCTTGTTTTCAGGGGAGTCTGAAAAACAAAACAAAACACAACACTAACTCAAACAAGAATACATAGGCCTACAGCAAAACACAAAATGGATAAATGTTTTTTTTAATAGATGTGTTAGCGATGTTCTGGTAATTGACAGAGATTGACAGAGATTGACAGACTGACATAGATCAGGGGTTTTCAACAGGTGGTCCGGGGACCACCAGTGGTCCCTGTGAGGGTTCCAGGTGAGGGTTCATCATCTGAATTAGCCCAAAGTCTACACAACTAGAAGATGGACAAAAGCAAAATAAATCTGTAGTTTTGGTGTCCGTGGGGCTAAAATGTCCTCAGGTGTGGTCCGTGCATGGCTCAAATTCTGCATAAATGGTGGGCCCTGGTATCAAAAAGGTTGAAAACCCCTGACATAGATTGACATGTAGAGGTGGTGCTAATGTAAAGGTACAATAAGAACAGTGGCCTTCGTGGTGCCATGTCTGTCTAGTTTGAATCCGTGGCATGCGCCCTACCCAGTCTACATGGCCTTTCAGATAAAGGGCAAGAAGGAAGAGGCATACTTGTGGCTGCTATCGTTGTCATCATCATCATCATGACATTTATTTCAGTCAGAAGTACAGTCGAGGGGCAGCCCCTCTATTTACTGGAGCTGAACACAAAGGCAACAGAAATGACACTTCTGTTTGATTGATTGAAAAGACATTTAAATCACACACATACACGCACGCACGCACGCACGCACGCGCGCACGCGCGCGCACACACACACACACACACACACACACACACACACACACACACACACACACACACACACACACACACACACACACACACACACACACAGTTCAAGCAAAGGAGAAGAAGGAAGAGGAATATTTGTGGCTTTCCAAATCAAGTTCAGTGGAAGAAGGAAGAGCAGTAATAATAGTTTTTAAGGTCACATATAAAGGTTTATCTTATACAGTATAAATATGCGGCTGCCTTCACTAATCATACTGGGACATTACCGAAGGAATATCATCATGAAGGAGAAAAACAGCCACGTCAGCTATCGATGGCAGGTGGTT
Organism: Benthosema pterotum; assembly: GCA_039105355.1. NCBI lineage: Eukaryota > Metazoa > Chordata > Actinopteri > Myctophiformes > Myctophidae > Benthosema > Benthosema pterotum. Next base: position 6,897,141 of record CM076980.1, on the reverse strand, counting down.
TCAGCTGACACAACACCTCCTAGAAGATAATCTCACACCCATGACCAGAGATTCTTGGAAGCACCCGCCTTGAACTTGTAAGAAAACAAAAGTGCAGAGAGTGTTACATGAGGCTGCAGACCTCTACCTATAGGGGGGATAATAATAATATTCCTCTATCATGTGGCTTGCCGGGTTATGAAACAGCAAAAAACACAAAGGCCTGTGGAGGATTCACACGGAGAGCTACTTTCACTTACACCGGCGACAAATTGTTGAGATAATTACCCCCCATTGTGGCTCTTAAGAACCGTCGTATAGTTTAGAGAATGTGATAGCTTCCTCGTGGCACACCCCTCCGTGTCCTGTAGTGTACCCAACAGGGTCTTTTATTGTCCTCTACTCTATCTGTTGCAAGACGGAACAAACAGCATCCCTCCATCGCTCCCCATGTCGCCCTCCTGCATGTCCACCGTTCTCTTTAGACGATATGGAGAGTATATCACAGGATTGTTATTGAGCTCCGATTCCAACGTATTTACACAGAGACATTGGATATCCAAAACCCCACCCTTTTGGAAAATAATTGAAACCTACAGTATAACGTCCTCGTTTCAGGGGGTGAAAATAGCCGACGCACACAAGCTCAAACAACAAGCAGGACTCTAGAGCCCTGTGCGCACACGTGTGTGTGTGTGTGTGTGTGTGTGTGTGTGTGTGTGTGTGTGTGTGTGTGTGTGTGTGTGTGTGTGTGTGTGTGTGATGGTCAGGGGCAGATCTAGGCATGGGCAAGGGGGCACAATGGCCCCTAAATGCCCCACCAAACATGATGCCATACAAACAATCCAAATTTCAAAGATATTTCAAATGAAAGCTCTAATTTTTAAAATGATTTGAAACACCACTACTGCTACTAATGTCGTATTTACAAATAGTGGGGTCCCTTCGTGGTCACCATTATTTCGTCTTTTCATTGTAGTCTATAGGAGTACTTTTGACCGTGTGTGGATAGTGAAGTAGAGTCCAGGCATGTCCTCTTTTGCAGTCATTTTATTTAAGGACATTCAGCTTAGTTACACCAAATCATGTTCAGAGCAGGCATCCTATCTCTCTGCCCTACTCTCTCCAACTGCCAAGAGTGACTGACCCCAGTTGCCTGAGAGCCAGCACCTGTAGAACAGCCCCCATAGACAGCTCCTGAAGAAACAGCCCCCCTCTGCACCTTTGCAGAGGCCTTTATCATTGACTTAACCATTGTGTCTACCTACGTGCACACTGACCAATGCATGTTGTATGTGCACACTTAATTACCCCTGTGTCTCCGAGCACAAATTAACAAAGAAGGTTTATTACCCCAAACCTAGAAATCTTTGATGACCTAGATGACCCAGTGGCATTCCTGCTAACTGACTGAGTTGTTTACCCTGTGGCACAGGCCACTGCAGAAACATGCATATCTCTTAACAGATCTCAATGTTCTCACACAGAAAGTCATTACTTGTGCACAAATACAACAGCATCATACATGATGTGAATATTCTATCATAATGTGACATGATGTGGGTTCCTCAGATACCACATATCCTCTCTCTCGCAAACGACAAAGTTTGCGAAAAAAAAAACATACAGGAGGAACCACATCATCAAAGGTCCTCTCTCTGACCATTAGATGACTAATTAAAACATCAAACAATGATACTCAAAGAAATCACACAATTACAGCAGAATCCAAAAACACCCTAAAACTTACAGTCATTCAAATTACATCACCATTGATCTGCATTATACATTACATCATCTTCATCAGCATACTTGATTCTCTCTGTGTTATTTCACTTCATTTCATTTTCATCAAATTCATTTCATTAGGCACAAAATCACAGTTAGAATCTTTTTCACACCAATAACTTCTCTGTAGTATAATCCATTTCCAATAAGTAACATAATTCAAACATGAATAGTGGAATAAATGATAAGTACACATATCTGACATTTAACACAATACATTGTCGTTTTTCCAACCCTTTTCCCCAATTTTCGGATCAATGTGTGCTCCTAGGCTTCAATCTTCATTCCTAAATCACCCAGATTTAGGCATGCCGATTAAATTTCCTATAGTCATCCAATACTATTGATCCATTCTTTTCTCTTTTTCAGTTTCTTTTAGGACATGCAAAAATATGCATCCATTCATTACTTCAACACTCAATGTTTTCCAAGGCTGGAGAAACAACCTCAGATTATCAGTAGACATAACCCCACTATTATCCACGCCAATGAAATAATAACGGTCAAATCATATCTCTGCATCCTTATTGATCCCCGCAACATGCAGCTGATTCACAGATCAACTTCCGTTAACATGTATACGTTAAAAAACAGAGTTATCTATATAACAATAGATGAATTCCACAGTCTTGGCAAAATACCTTTTGTTGACTTATCCCCTTTAATTTACTCAAATAAAAATAAGAACCTTCCATAAAACCAGGACGATTTACATTTAAGCCTACGGCAGGATCACTACCTATGGTCTGACAAAAAGACATCTTACCAATTTTACTTCCAGTAAATATTAATATTCATTTTTCAAATTTCCCATAGGCATCTTTATCCCCTTTAAGTCAACATTCTCTAATTAAATACTTCACAACATTAACATAAACATCAACATACCTGCCTATTATATGTTGAATAAACAAACAAACACTTTTGAAATCAGATGGAATGATATCCAGCCGATATAATGTATAGGATTCTTCTGTAACGTCGTCCTCTTCTTTCTCTTTAATGTTCATTCAGCCATCACAGGCCAAGTCTGTTCAGGTTGTTGTGAGCTGTGAATTGTTCATCACCTCTCTCTGATACTGGAAACTCACTTCATCACCTCACCTTCTCCCCCCTTTCAGTCATGAAAATGACTGAAAAATGAGAAGTACAGCAATGTGTAGCTGAGAGCTTGTAGATCTGTTGAATCAATGAAAGCCAAGCAGGCTCACCATCTGTAGAGCCGCTTCTCTGTTGCTGCAGAGTAGAGTAGAGTAGAGTAGACAGGATTATGGATCCCCTTCGGTCCCAGTCGAGCAGAGTTGATGCTGGTGGTGTTGATCACTGGCTGGAGCTCCTCTCTCCGGCCGTCCGCTGGAGTAGTCTGGCACAGATGTGGACAGGTCTCCGCTCCTGTGCATCATCGCTCCTGGTACAGGCTGACATCTCCGCTGCGACGGTGATGACAGAACACACCACTGCTGAAGACCGCTGGTCTGCTTCCGGGTGACTGCCGCTGGTTGACTGCTGCTCACAACACTCATGTCGCAGAAGTTCACAGTCTCCATCGAGCAAACTAAACTAAAGTCCTTAATTCTTAACATGGACTCCACATCCAAACATAGTCAGGTACACTCTTCGACATACCCAGGTTCTTTGTCCCGATCCGACGCTTGCCGAATAGTGGGTCCACAGCTAGGCTCGCCATAATTTGTCGTATTTACGAATAGTGGGGTCCCTTCGTGGTCACCATTATGTCGTCTTTTCATTGTAGTCTATAGGAGTACTTTTGACCGTGTGTGGGAAGTGAAGTAGAGTCCAGGCATGTCCTCTTTTGCAGTCATTTTATTTAAGGACATTCAGCTTAGTTACACCAAATCATATAGAGCAGGCATCCTATCTCTCTGCCCTACTCTCTCCAACTGCCAAGAGTGACTGACCCCAGTTGCCTGAGAGCCAGCACCTGTAGAACAGCCCCCATAGACAGCTCCTGAAGAAACAGCCCCCCTCTGCACCTTTGCAGAGGCCTTTATCATTGACTTAACCATTGTGTCTACCTACGTGCACACTGACCAATGCATGTTGTATGTGCACACTTAATTACCCCTGTGTCTCCGAGCACAAATTAACAAAGAAGGTTTATTACCCCAAACCTAGAAATCTTTGATGACCTAGATGACCCAGTGGCATTCCTGCTAACTGACTGAGTTGTTTACCCTGTGGCACAGGCCACTGCAGAAACATGCATATCTCTTAACAGATCTCAATGTTCTCACACAGAAAGTCATTACTTGTGCACAAATACAACAGCATCATACATGATGTGAATATTCTATCATAATGTGACATGATGTGGGTTCCTCATATACCACACCAGCTAACTACAACTGTGTCACCACTAAACCAACAGCATTTCATCATTGAAAACAGAAAACTCTCTGAGTCAGCCCCTTATCTTTATGCATGCTGCGTGTCTGTTGCAACTTCAACAGCAACTGATGTTATTATTGATGCTTAATTGCGTAATAAAAGTCCTGTAACCGAAAATGTTATGGGTGCGACGTGTGTGTGTGTGTGTGTCTGTGTGTGTGTGTGTGTGTGTGTGCGTGCGTGCGTGTGTGTGTGTGTGCGTGTGCGTGTGTGTGCGTGTGTGTGTGTGTGTGTGTGTGTGTGGCCAGTCGACTAAGTATAGAGCTTTAAGGATTGATAAAAGGACAAATCCAGCTCAGTCTCTCTGCCTCTGAGTCTCCTCCATGCCCTGCTAATGGCACAGCCCTAATTTCTCCTTCCAGTCATAGAATATGATAATTTTCTTATTTGCAAGAAATGTCAATTGCTCAAGGCAGACACATAATCATTGGGGAGGAAAGGAGAGGCTACCTGTGTAATGCGTTTATCCATCCCTAACCCGTTTAAAGCCGTTTATCCGTGGGACACTGTTTGAAAGGGAGAAAGTGCTGATGCTCCAAAATCAATTTCCCCCGTGTCCAAATTACTCCCTGTCTGGACTTGGATTTCATCTAAATGGCCGAAGCTTAAAACACTGATACTAATTCCATCATATTAGAGGCACCGGTCGGTCATATAGTTCAAGTCTATTGCTAATGCTATTGTGCTGTATTTATTGATGTACCGAGACGACTTGAAGGCCCAGCGGGGGGTGCAGCAGTGTTCTGTTACTGCAGTGTGTGTGTGTGTGTGTGTGTGTGTGTGTGTGTGTGTGTGTGTGTGTGTGTCTGTGTAGCACCCGTATCGCCGAGATATTGCCACTGGACTAGGTCTAGGTTCGTAGGAGTGGGGGGAGTAAATATTAGACCAGAGACACTGTTTTAAATGCAAGCCGGCAAAAAATTTACTTTATAGAAAGTAGTAGTTGAACAAAGACATACAAAGACATACACACACACACACACACACAGACCTTTGTCCCAAATAAGAAAAATAAACAATCCTGCAGGTATCATAAGGTAAGTAATTCCTCACTTTCCCTTTTCTTTCCTTTTTAGTTTAGTGGTAAAACTAAGTTGAGGTAGTTTCAGTTAGTTAGTTTCCTATTTTAGTCAACTATTTTAGAAAGGTGTAAACTAATTTTAGAAAACTAGTTTCTTTCTATTTTGGTTCTATTTGCGTTCTATTGTCTTGAGTTAACTCTTTTCTTTCCCTTCCTTTTCTCCACAGGTAAACCAAACCAAATGTATTCCCCGGTAGAGGTAGGTATAGGTAAGTGTACAAAATATCAAAATAAAATATCAAAATGGGATGAACCTTCAAATCACAACTTAGAATGCTATGAAAATAAAATACAGCTGGATGCTATATTTAAATCAGAATACAGTTCAAATCCAAAAACTTATTTCTCTTTTGTTATCAAATAATGTAGTATTTAAGACACTGTCTTGGTTCTTTTCCAATACCAAATAAAATGAAATACTGTATAACTGACGCTGTTAATCAGTCTTTTTTCAGTTGCAAAAATAAAATAAAATAGTTCTGACGCTGTAATTGACACAGTCTTTCAATTGAACCTTAGTTCTCTTCTTTTCAAAAACAAAATAAAAGTACGGACTCCTCCTTTAATTCACTGTCTCTGTCAGTTAGTGTCTCCAAATCCAATGGCACAGAGTATTGACTCAGTTCTTTAAATGTGCCTTTCAAAATAAAAGTGTGGGAATAATGAACCAGTTTCCGATACTCCTACCGCTCTGGCAGTGAGCAACTCAAGTTGTCAGAACGTGCAAAGGGGCACCCTTGCACTCAGCTCTCCAATCCGTGGTTCCTGGGACTCCTAGCTCGCCATCCAGATCTCCGGTTTTGTCACTGTAATCCAACAGGGACAAAAAAACCTGACCTGTGCAACAGGTCATAAAGAAAATAAAATAAATCTCTCAAATACTCAAAATACTCTGATTACTTCTGTACTGTGGGCCAATTGTCTTAACTAGGCCCAATTGACGCTGGTCGTTGGCAATCATTAACAATCATTGTTGTCAGCTGGCTGCTCAGCCGAGCTGCCTAATAGTAATCTTTTTTACATTAATAAACCAACATTTCACCATCAAAACTTACAGAAAGTACTCTTAATCATGAAATAAAGCAAAACGTTTCCATATGCAAGTGCAAACATAAACATTTAGTGCAACATGTCAATGCATTTGTTTGTAAACTCACCAAAACACTCGGTCTGCACAAACACAACACAGACCGAGTTGGTTGCACTCCCAGATCTGTCCCAACACTGCACACAAACGTTGTGCTAGTGTCTCTAGTCGAAAACAACTCGTTTTCAACCTTAGTTTTCCGTGTTTCAATCAGTTCTGCAGCTTTCTTTCTGGCGTTCTCTCTGCTGCTCTGTCTCTCTCTGCTCTGCCGATCATAATGGCAGCCTCCGCTCTCTCACTCTAGCTGCACGTAGGCATTAAAGGGACAGTACACTGCACCTGCATGTAACTTAAAGGGTTGTTGTTTTTTACTGTTGACTCTTAAGATACTGGAATCTTTATACCCTTTTTAACTTCTTCACACCACAGATGATGTTTTTAACTGATTGTGCATTTCAATGACTTTTATATTTATTCATGCATTTTAATACAGAGCATATATTTATTTAATATATATTGTATACCCTGTTTTACATGTGGGTTACATCCTCCCCTCTTTACCTAATGCACGTCCCTGTGCATTAAGCTCACACGTGTAGTATAGCGTGGGGCTCTAAGGACTTAGGCTCTTCAATGGAGTCTGTGATAACTTCACTCAAACTTTGAAATAGGGACTTGACGATTGTGACAAGTGGATTCCCTAGCTCTGGGTAAGTCAGTCGCTTACTGGCTTTTCTGTCTCTTGTGGACCTTCTATGGACATCTTCTTCATTGACAGGTTCCGTTTCGTCTATGAAGGTTTCACTCTGTTCAGGATTAGTTTGAGTGGGAGAATGAACATCCTCCACGTCATCACGAGGTAGGTCTCCACGTTCTTGTGCAGCAGGTAAGTTACCCTTTTCAGGATGGGGTAGGTCAACTTCTTCAGGATCAGGTAGGTTACTTTCTCCAAGATCAGTTGAATCGTTCTCTTCAGGACCAGGTAAGTCACTCTCTTCGGGATCAGGATCAGGTAAGATATCGTCATGACTCTCTACTGGAGCTTCTTCAGGTAAGTCGTCTGAAGGGTTTTGCTCGACAGTAATCAAGGTTTCAGGACGTTCTGGAAGATACGCCATGGTTTCAGGGGCATAGTTGAAACCAAGGGTTTCCACTCGTAGGTTCCCATTGTACTGGTATTCCTCTGATTGGGAGTCACTGTCGTCTGCTTCATCCAAGGAGTCGCCCCTCGGACGTTGCCTGGTTCTTGGCCGTCTGGCTTTCTCCTTCGTGTCTGTGTTGCCTTCCACTGGAGTTACGGGTAGGAACCCGCATGGCAGCAGAAGGTCACGATGAAGTGTTCTTGATGGACCTTCCTTATTCTCAGGTTTGACAACATACACCGGGATGTCACCTGCTTGTCTCAGGACAACATAGACGTCTGGTTCCCATCTGTCAGCTAGCTTATGTTTGCCCCTCAAGCGAACATTCCTGACCAGGACTCTGTCGCCTTCTTTCAGGGTTGATTCAACAACGTGCTTATCGAACCTTGCTTTGTTGCGATCTGCAGTCTTCTTTGCATTTTCTGTGGCAACACGATAGCTGGCTTCGAGGTGGGACTTCAGGGTTTGAACATACTGGGAATGCGATCCTGGCTTGTGTTGGACTGGTAAGCCGAAGGCAAGGTCGACTGGCAATCTTGGCTGTCGTCCAAACATTAACTCATAAGGTGTGAAACCAGTCACCTCGTTCTTAGTACAGTTATAAGCGTGTACCAGTGGTTTGACATAATCATGCCATCGACTCTTCTTCTGGTTCTCAAGGGTTCCCAGCATGTTAAGTAGGGTCCTGTTGAAGCGTTCAACGGGGTTCCCTCTTGGGTGGTAGGGTGTAGTTCTTATTTTCTGTGTTCTGATGAGTTCACAGAGCTCTTTTATTGTTCTTGACTGGAAGTCTGCACCTTGGTCGCTGTGAAGCCGCTCAGGTATCCCATAGTGGACGAGAAAGTGGTCCCACAAACACTTAGCAACTGTCTTGGCCTTTTGGTTTGGGGTGGGGATAGCCACTGCATACTTGGTAAAATGATCTGTTATTACCAGGATGTCTTTCGTGTTACTTGAGTCTGGCTCTACCGACAGGAAATCCATGCATACAAGTTCGAGCGGTCTTGTAGCTACGATGTTTACAAGCGGTGCAGCTTTCTCAGGTAAGGATTTACGGCGTATGCAGCGGTTGCAGGTCTTGACTTTACTTTCTACGTCGGCTGACATTTTTGGCCAATAGAACCGTGTTCTGACAAGGTCTAAGGTGCGCTCCACACCCATGTGGCCAACATCATCATGCAGGCTTTTCAGGACCATCGGTCTCAACTCTCCCGGTAGCACAAGTTGGTAGGACAGCTGTGCACCATCTTGTCGTTTCCGGTATAGTATGTTGTCTAGCAGCTCCAGCCTGTTCCACTCCCTTAACATCAACCCGAGTTCAGGGAGTTCGTTCCTCAGAGACGGTGGAGGCTTCTCCCCGGTCTCCATCTGGTGAATCACTTCTCGGATGCAGGCATCGGCTCTCTGCTTTTCCATCAACTCTGTAGCTGTGAAGTTGGGAATGATGGGTAAACCGCCAAGCTGGTCTTCATCTCCAAAGCTTGCTGGTATGGCCGTTGGGTTACAGGTGAGTGACATGACCAATGCTGTGACAGGCAATGTCCCCGCAGGGTCTTCACCAACAGTGGAATGGACCAGATGCTTTTCACAGATGGCTCTGACTGTGCTCTCAACCATCAGGTTGGAGTGTTCTGATTCAGGTAGGTGTCTTTGTGTGAACTGCATGATCCGCTCCATTTCTTTCTGGGATGTGAAGTCATCAGTCAATCTGTTATGTGGTCGTCTGGACAGTCCGTCTGCATCTTGGTTCAGCTTTCCTGCTCTGTACTGCAGTTGGAAGTTGAACGTCGACAAAGCAGCTAGCCACCGGTAGCTTGTAGCGTCAAGCTTTGCAGAAGTCAGTATGTAGGTTAACGGATTGCTGTCAGTGACCACGAGGAAATGACTTCCATACAAGTAGTCTTGGAATTTCTCTGTCACTGCCCATTTGAGGGCGAGGAATTCTAATTTGTGAGCTGGGTATCTTGCTTCACACGGTGATAGGCCACGACTGGCGTAGGCAATGACACGTGTCTGCCCCTCCTGTTCTTGGTATAGGGTGGCGCCTAACCCCACAGCACTGGCGTCTGTATGTAGGATGTAGGGTATCTTGGGGTCAGCAAACCCAAGGATGGGGGCAGTCGTCAACTTGTCTATGATCGTCTCAAACGCTACTTGGCATTCCGCTGTCCATCTGTCACCGAAGTTGTCTTTGGGGTTGTGATACTTTCCTGCATTCACCTTGGAGTTACTGTGCTTCCGCAAAGGTGGGTATCCAGAGGTGAGTATGTTGAGAGGTTTCACGATCTTTGAGTAATCTTTGACATAGCGACGGTAGTAACCGCAGAACCCTAAGAACGTTCTTAACTCCTTCAAGTTGTTGGGTTTTGGCCAGGTCTTGAGGGTGGAAATCTTTTCAGGATCTGTCTCGATGCCTTTTTCGGACACAATGTGGCCAAGGTACTTGACGGACGTCTGGAAGAACTTACATTTCTCGGGAGACAACTTCAAGCCATACTCCTTCAATCTGTTGAGCACGTTTAACAGACGTTCTTCGTGTTCCTCCAGTGTCTGAGAGAAAACAATCAAGTCATCGATAAAGACAAGGGCTTGTTTCAGATTTATTTCACCCAGGCAACGCTCCATGAGCCTTTGAAACGTGCTTGGGGCATTGGTAATCCCCTGAGGCATCCTGTTAAATTCAAAGAATCCCAGTGGGCAAACGAAACCGGTTTTGTGCTTGTCTGACTCCTCCATCTCGATTTGGTAAAAGCCGGACTTGAGGTCTAGCACAGAAAACCATTTTGATCCATTTAAAGCTGAGAAAGACTCCTCCAGGTTTGGCAAGGCATACGAATCCTTCACTGTTTGGAGGTTGAGCTTCCTATAATCTATACAGAGTCTGACTTCACCGTTCTTTTTTCTGACGACGACGATCGGCGAGGAGAACGGGGACTCTGACTCCCGTATGATTTCGGCTTTGAGGAGTTCTTGGAGATGCTTTCGCACAGCCTCAACGTCCTGAGGGTGTATCGGCCTCGCTTTGTGCTTAAAGGGTGTTTCATCACTGAGCTTTATGTGATGCTTTATCTTGTCAGTGCGCCCAAAGTCGAGGTCGTGCTGCGCGAACACCTCCGGCATGGAGTTCAGTTTCTCAGTTATCCGCTCCTTCCATTCATTGGGTATCGGAGATTCTCCGAAGTCGAAGTCTCTTTTTGAGTTTTGGTCAGGTTTGATGTCTGGGTTGTCAATGGGCTCGACACTTCGAATGGCATTCACTTCAGCTATGACGCTCTTTGGGGAGATGGTGATATCGTGGCCCGATTCATTTCTGAGGATCACTGGAATGCAGCGGGGTAGTTTGGCTGGAAGACTCGCAAGGCCACCATTCACCATTATGCCACCTGGCAGGGATGAGATCTCTGGTGGTTCAACCACGACCCACTTCCCGGTGTCGGGTATTCGGCAACTGACTGATCCCTCCACAACTTTTGTTTGACCAGGACCAATCGTTTCTGGTTCTTTGCTGAACAGTCTCACAACTCCAAGGCTGGAATGGACTTGTCTCATTTCGAGAGTTTTGAGGACTACTCTGTACCCATAGGGCAGTGGATGGTCATTCTGAAGTGTGGCGTTGGAGTATTGCTCATAGAGGATGTCTAGGGTGTTGGTGCCTATTAACACTGAAGACAGGGTTGAGTGTAGGTCTGGCACGATCAAAGCCAAGGTAGGTATTTCAATGTCTAGGCCAAGGGAGCACTTGGGGAATGTGATATTGACTTCAATATACCCTAAGTAGGGGACATCTTGGCCGTTGGCGGCTTCAACTTCAAGCAAATTGTTCAGTGACTGAACGGGTATGTGTGACAGGTTCTCCTGGTGGAATGAGTTTGGGATAGTTGTCACTTGCGAACCTGTGTCTAACAAGCAATTGCAGTCTCGTCCTGCTATTATCACTTGCGCAGTGGTTTTGGCTCCAATGAGCCCTTTCGGCAGGGTTACAGCGCGTTGCTTTGACTGTGAGCATGCCAACGAGGCACGCTGTTTCCTCTTAGGACACTTGGTTTGTGTCTCAGTCGCCATTTGTCCCTCAATGGCGACTGCCACTAGTTTAAATCGTCAGAGTCTGTGGAGCCATATTTCGATTCCCATTCCTGTTGTTTCTCTGTTAACAGCTTCCTCTTTGTGGCTACGAGAGAGGAGTTGGGCTCAGCTTCACATTGGGGCTTTATGTGCCCGTCTTCACCACACCTGAAACAGTACCAGGGCCTCGGCTTGTTACTGTGTTTGTCTTTCCCATCACGGTTGCTAGTCTGTGCTTTTTGTGGTTTGGCACTCTCAGCTTGGGACTTGCTAGTGGTGGGTTTCTTAGGAGCTTTCTGGGAATGGGTTTTGTCTTTTTGTGTCATTTTTGTAAGCTGTGACTGCAGCTGTGCTATTTGCTTTTTCAGGTCTTGTATTTCGGATTTGGACTCATTGCAACTTTGTGGTGTGTTGCATTCCTCAGCAAACTGACCATAGGCACCCTGGAAGTGCGACGACACCTTCTGCTTCGAAGCACTGAAGTGCTGCTTGATGCGACACTCCTTGGAGTAGCGTTTCTCCTCTTCAGTGCGGAGTAGCAGAAGTAGTTCTGCAAAGGTAGGTGGGTTGTCTTTCTTGTTTTTATCTTCAAGTTTCAGTTCGGATATCAGCGCATTGTCGTAAGAACCTCTGCAGAATTGTTTCAGGAGTTGTCTATCCAGGTCAGCTGCTTTAACACCGCCTCTCCTGAGAGTGGTGTTCAGCATCACTTGGAGTCGTTGAAGGTAAGTTGAGGGCTTCTCGTTGTAGTCTTGTAGTGTATTGAGGAACTTGAAATACAGGTCATCTCCGTCCTCAACTGTTCCAAATGCTGAGTCGAGGATTTCCAAATACATGGAAGGAGGTGAGTGAGGTGTCAAGTGTTTCACGATGTCAACTGCTGGTGACAAGAGACTTTCTTGTATTCTTCTCGATTTGTGCAGATCGGATTGCTGTGCATCTCCGAGCAAGAAGTCTGCGTTAGATCTCCATGTTTCATAATCAACTTCATTGTTTGCACGGGGGATGCGTCCAGAGAAAGGACGGAGCCTCAATGACGCATGTGCTTGTGCTGTTGTGTCTTCATGTTTAACAATATGTTCGACAACGACTTTCTGCATTTCAGATGGATAGAGGTCAGTTAGGGTTACGGTGTGCTGAGTCTTTCCTTTGGGTGGCTGTCCAGAAGGTGTTGGCTCAGGGATATGTTGTGGGGTAAGTGCACTGGGTTGAGGGCTCTCTGGTCCCATGTCATCCACAACATGCTGTTGGCGATCACCAGAGTTGGATTCTGGTGGGCTTTCATCCTCTTGGCCAACTGCTTCACTGATGCGAGAGAGCTCTTTTCTCAGCACATCCTCGAAGTTCTGGCCACTCTGCTTTGCATACTGCTTCAGCTCGGTGAGGTATGACTGTGTGGCTGACTGGCTAAATGTAGGTGTGACTACACTTGCTAAGGCCTCAATGTAGTAGGTAACATTGGAATCAGTATTGCTCTTTAGTTCTACAGGCAATTGGGGTGTGATTGGCCCTAGGACTTTTTCGTCTTTGTACTCTACAATGACCCGTAGGCCTTTTTCAGAAGGTACTTTTAGTTCTTGAGCAATGGGGCCATACTTTTTCAGGAAGTCGTAGACCTCTTTGTCAGCTTCTGTGTCTGTTAAACCACTAATTAGAAGTGAGTTTTGGACCGCAACACCGTAGTCCTGGATTGTCTTTTGAATGTCCTCCATCTTGAATCTAGTTAACTGGTCTCTGGTTACTAATTATACTAGTTTAACCCACTCCTGGCTAGCTCGCCAAAGTTTTTGTAGCACCCGTATCGCCGAGATATTGCCACTGGACTAGGTCTAGGTTCGTAGGAGTGGGGGGAGTAAATATTAGACCAGAGACACTGTTTTAAATGCAAGCCGGCAAAAAATTTACTTTATAGAAAGTAGTAGTTGAACAAAGACATACAAAGACATACACACACACACACACACACACAGACCTTTGTCCCAAATAAGAAAAATAAACAATCCTGCAGGTATCATAAGGTAAGTAATTCCTCACTTTCCCTTTTCTTTCCTTTTTAGTTTAGTGGTAAAACTAAGTTGAGGTAGTTTCAGTTAGTTAGTTTCCTATTTTAGTCAACTATTTTAGAAAGGTGTAAACTAATTTTAGAAAACTAGTTTCTTTCTATTTTGGTTCTATTTGCGTTCTATTTTCTTGAGTTAACTCTTTTCTTTCCCTTCCTTTTCTCCACAGGTAAACCAAACCAAAATGTATTCCCCGGTAGAGGTAGGTATAGGTAAGTGTACAAAATATCAAAATAAAATATCAAAATGGGATGAACCTTCAAATCACAACTTAGAATGCTATGAAAATAAAATACAGCGGGATGCTATATTTAAATCAGGATACAGTTCAAATCCAAAAACTTATTTCTCTTTTGTTATCAAATAATGTAGTATTTAAGACACTGTCTTGGTTCTTTTCCAATACCAAAAATAAAATAAAATAAAATACTGTATAACTGACGCTGTTAATCAGTCCTTTTTCAGTTGCAAAAATAAAATAAAATAGTTCTGATGCTGTAATTGACACAGTCTTTCAATTGAACCTTAGTTCTCTTCTTTTCAAAAACAAAATAAAAGTACGGACTCCTCCTTTAATTCACTGTCTCTGTCAGTTAGTGTCTCCAAATCCAATGGCACAGAGTATTGACTCAGTTCTTTAAATGTGCCTTTCAAAATAAAAGTGTGGGAATAATGAACCAGTTTCCGATACTCCTACCGCTCTGGCAGTGAGCAACTCAAGTTGTCAGAACGTGCAAAGGGGCACCCTTGCACTCAGCTCTCCAATCCGTGGTTCCTGGGACTCCTAGCTCGCCATCCAGATCTCCGGTTTTGTCACTGTAATCCAACAGGGACAAAAAAACCTGACCTGTGCAACAGGTCATAAAGAAAATAAAATAAATCTCTCAAATACTCAAAATACTCTGATTACTTCTGTACTGTGGGCCAATTGTCTTAACTAGGCCCAATTGACGCTGGTCGTTGGCAATCATTAACAATCATTGTTGTCAGCTGGCTGCTCAGCCGAGCTGCCTAATAGTAATCTTTTTTACATTAATAAACCAACATTTCACCATCAAAACTTACAGAAAGTACTCTTAATCATGAAATAAAGCAAAACGTTTCCATATGCAAGTGCAAACATAAACATTTAGTGCAACATGTCAATGCATTTGTTTGTAAACTCACCAAAACACTCGGTCTGCACAAACACAACACAGACCGAGTTGGTTGCACTCCCAGATCTGTCCCAACACTGCACACAAACGTTGTGCTAGTGTCTCTAGTCGAAAACAACTCGTTTTCAACCTTAGTTTTCCGTGTTTCAATCAGTTCTGCAGCTTTCTTTCTGGCGTTCTCTCTGCTGCTCTGTCTCTCTCTGCTCTGCCGATCATAATGGCAGCCTCCGCTCTCTCACTCTAGCTGCACGTAGGCATTAAAGGGACAGTACACTGCACCTGCATGTAACTTAAAGGGTTGTTGTTTTTTACTGTTGACTCTTAAGATACTGGAATCTTTATACCCTTTTTAACTTCTTCACACCACAGATGATGTTTTTAACTGATTGTGCATTTCAATGACTTTTATATTTATTCATGCATTTTAATACAGAGCATATATTTATTTAATATATATTGTATACCCTGTTTTACATGTGGGTTACACGTGTGCGTGTGTGTGTGTGTGTGTGTGTGTGTGTGTGTGTGTGCGCGCGCGTGCACAGTACAGTATGCAACACATGCAATCGTTGAGTCT
Organism: Benthosema pterotum; assembly: GCA_039105355.1. Lineage (NCBI taxonomy): Eukaryota > Metazoa > Chordata > Actinopteri > Myctophiformes > Myctophidae > Benthosema > Benthosema pterotum. Next base: position 6,881,799 of record CM076980.1, on the reverse strand, counting down.
TTGGACATCGTATGCTGCATGCATGCTGGGGTCTTTCATGAACAAAAAAGCTTAAATCTATCAATTCTGTGCATTTTGTGGAACATTGGAAGATTCCTCTAATAGTCTGACCTGAGATCTGTGTGAAATGCAACTGATTAAATCATCAGCACTTATATTTGCCAATGGTATTTTTTATTTTTATTTTTTGTAGTTGAATAAATATGAATCAATATTTATATAGCAGCAGCAAACAAAATTGACTGTTTGAATGCTGTACATACTGTACAGAATCCAAAAATGGATTCCGGCATGAATGGGTTAACATATTATAATATATACAGGTTTTAATAAACCAAATTTATGCTATGTTATGTATGTACACATTGACAACATCTGCATTGCATCTACACAACTGTGTCAGTGTCTGTCAATGTCTGTGTCAGCCTCTGTGTGCATGTGGAGTCTATAGATCTGTGGATGGGGCTGGGAGGGAGAGAGGGAGGGAGGGAGAGAGCTTGGTTTGGGTTGTTGGCCTGTGGTGGCCTGTGGCTTACACCACCTGGGCTAGCCACATCGTAAACAACAGCTGGCCTCTGTATCGACACCACCACACTGGCCTCTCTCTCTCTCTGTCTCTCTGTCTTTCTCTCATGGACACCGAGCGTCCACCACACTGCTCCACTATGGCCACCGGCCGGCCGCGGGGGCCAGCCACACGCTGGAGATTATGTCCCTGGACTTCCTGCATGAGTGCATCCAACACCGTCCACACTGCAGCCAGGAGGAAGTCCACAACAATCCCATTGTCTCGCATCCGATGGTTGTGCCAGAACATCTCATGTGTTGTGCTGAATATGTAAATATATATATCTCAGTCATCATGGGGATGTCTAAATAAGTGTTGCTTTGGCTTATGCCACGCCTGTATTCATAACTTTTTAATCCACTGCATGTACTCCTGAATTATAGCGCCTTACATCTCTCATATTACTGCTGCCATTTTTGTTCTTGTGTCATTCATGCTGAAACAACAAATGCGAAAACGTCAGCGAAAAGGCTTTTTCTGTGTGGAGTTTGCATCTTCTCCCCATGTCCTCTAGGGTAGACACCCTCACAAAAACATGCAGTAATTTTTGCTTTACACTGCCTCCCCCTGGCCAGCCGGGGCGCCTGATGGGGGGGACAAGAACTGGTTGGAATAATGTGTTCCTTTCACTCGCAACCAGGGAAATTCCCCCAGGTGAAAAGAAGGCAGCTTGCATGGACTCTTCATGCATTGAAGGAAGCATGAGGCCAGTTTGCTGGAAGTTGTGTAGAGCCCAGGATCACATTGGCATTAGCCTCGACACCCAGGCTTTCATTTTCGTTCGCCTTGCGCGAAAACGGAAAGCCTGGACTAATGCACGTTGGAAAGTGGCCTTCAAGTGGGAGTGAACCTTCCGGGGTGGGCGTCGCTCTAAATAATGTGACGTAGAACAGCAGTGGACGGGCGCGGGAGGGGCCGGAGATGACGACACGTTAGTGAGATCAAATCAGAGCGCAGCACTTCCGCCGTGTGGATCCCACGACACCCCCGCCCCCCAAGGCCAAAATCATTGAGGGCTAGACCAGGCTACATTGGCATTGGAAATGGCACTGGGTAAAGTCGTGGGATAAAAACAAAAACACCCACAAATAAATACATTTTAAAAATGCTGAGAAGCATTGAGGGGGAGACAACCCAGGGTTGGAAAAAAGTGTTGTACTCAGATTCTTCGTTCTAGTCATTTCTTCAGCCCTAAGAATTGTATTTATTGTCCTGATTTGTCATCATCCAAGTTGGAATTGTCAGAATCTTAAAAGTCTTTCAATAAATACTTTCTGGAATGTCTCTATGGGGAAAATGAATGGGAAATTCTCTTCTGGCGCTCTCGAAGGAAGCGGGACTGTGAGCTCTCAAGGAAGAGGAATATTTGTGGCTTTTCAAATAAAGTTCAGGGGAAGAAGGAAGAGCAGTAATAGTGTTAAAGGTCAAATATAAAGGTTTACCTTATATAAATATGGGGCTGTCGTCACTAAACAGGTTGGCACACTACTGGTGGAATATCACCATAACAAAACACCTACGTCAACAATCAATGTCACCTGGTTTCACCTTACAAACACCTAGATATCCTCTAGATCAGGGGTGGCCAACCTTTTTTACTCCAGGGACCACCATTTATTCAGCATTTGAGCCACGGACCACCATTTGATTACATTTTCACACCAAAGACCTAAAATTAAACAATTATTTTGATTTTGTCCACAATTCCAGGCTGGATTTTACCAACAAAACAGTGTAAACTTCTTAATTAATTCAGATGATTAATACTTTAACTCTTGAGAGTGTGAAAATGAAACCAAATGGACCCGCAAGGGTCCATTTGGTTTCATTTTTACATTCTCGAGAGTTACATCTGGTTAACCAACTTTCCATCATTTAGCCTGGGGACCACCTGGAACCCTCTCAAGGACCACTGGTGGTCCCCGGACCACCTGTTGAAAACCACTGCTCTAGATAAAGAGACAGCTCTGATTTTTGGAACTTAAGTTGTATGAAATACTTGACGTTAATATAGTGGTTGCAACTGTATTAATTGATGTCCAGAGTGCCATGGTGGGAGTTCTGCTCTGATTTTGGTCATTTTGTGGGGGTCAGCGGGGCCACACAGTAAAAATAAATGAATCCGTAATCTGTATTGTTGAATTATTTTCTAAAATATTAGCACGTTCTTCGTTCATTTTTTGACCCTTCTATTACATGGAACTACTTTTTGGGAAAAACGTAGTTCACAAAGTATAGGCTATGTGCTAATGTTTTACAATACAAATGAAGTTCATTTTGGGATTCATTTACTTTCGCTGCGTGGCCCCAGTGACCTCTACAGAATGACCGGAACTACTTAATATTTCACCAAAACCAAAGCAGAACTCACACCATGGGACTCTGGCAATTAATTAATACAGTTGACACCCTCCTGGCTCCAAAACGATGGAATGCACTTCCCACTGCAGTCAGAACCTCCGACTCACTACCTATCTTCCGCCACAGTCTGAAAACACACCTCTTCAGACTCCATAGCACTTGTATTACATACCAACCCACAGTACTTGCAGCAATGACTTATATAGGTTGCCTAATGTATTACCGTACAATGTTTTTAGCGGTTCATTGTATATTGTAAAATGTATTGTAAATCCTGTTCAAATTGTAAACTTTTTACCATTGTAAGTCGCTCTGGATCAAGAGTGTCTGCTAAATGCCTAAATTGTAAATTGTACTATATCAGGGGTTTTCAACCAGTGGTCCGGGGACCACCAGTGGTCCTTGAGAGGGTTCCAGGTGGTCTCCAGGCTAAATGATGGAAAGTTGGGTAGCCAGATGTAACTCTTGAGAATGTAAAAATCAAACCAAATGGACCCTTGCGGGTCCATTTGGTTTCATTTTCACACTCTCAAGAGTTAAAATATTCATCTGAATTAGCTCTATTTAATTAAGAAGTCTACACTGTTTTGTTTGCAAAATCCAGCCTGGAATTGAGAACAAAACCGAAATAATTCTTTAGTTTTAGGTCTATGGGGCTGAAATGTCATCAAATGGTGGTCCGTGGCTCAAATGCTGAATAAATGGTGGTCCCCATGGTGTCAAAAAGGTTGAAAACCCCTTTACTAACGGAAAGTATCCATCTATCCCTTAAAAAGGTGCGAACGGAGAGCCAGCGAAATCCAAAAGCGACCTCGCCCGCGGGCGCCCGGTTTCAAAAGCGGGCGCCCGCTTTCACAAAAACGGGCGCCCGGTTTCACAAAAACGGGCGCCCGTTTTCAAAAGCGGGCGCCCGTTTTCAAAAGCGGGCGCCCGTTTTCACAAACTAGGCTATGCCTAAACCTAACTCTAACCCTAAACTTAACCTCAGTAAACCTATGCCTAAACCTAACCTAACCCTAACCATAACCTTTTGAAAAAGCGGGCGCCCGTTTTCACAAACGGGCGCCCGCTTTTGAAAACGGGCGCCCGTTTTCAAAAGCGGGCGCCCGGTTTCACAAAAACGGGCGCCCGTTTTTGTGAAAGCGGGCGCCCGCTTTTGAAAACGGGGGCCCGCGGGCGAGGTCGCTTTTGGATTTCGCCCCTAAGGTGCGAACGTCTTTGTAAAGCGAGTCGACTGGTGATGTAACTCGACGACACCTGCTACGGACAGGGAGCGTCAACGCTGCGCGTTCTGCCTCTGCTCTCCTCGCATTTAGTTAATTCATTCCAGGTTCGCATATATATCAGGTTCAAAGTGTGATAGTAATTAATAGGCTTAAGGACCCCTCGTACTACCCCCCCCCCTTCCCCTCTTTACACAGAGAGACCAGTGAATTCCCACAAGGCCCCCAGATATAAGATATCCGTTCTGGGCTGTGATTCGTCTCCCCGGGTCGCGTTCTCCAGGTCAGCCTAACAGCCTTTGTCAGCTCTTTAGGCGTGAAGAAGGTGTATTGTAACCATTTGGGCAGAAACGGGGCAGGCTTTCCCGATATTGACTCAAACGCGCGGCGGGGAGAAGGAGGGGCGGAGCGGAATAAAGTGACACTAATGGAGCAGTGATGACAAAACAAGGCGCGCGCGGGGACCACTTTCCAGCGTTTTTAACCCATTGAGGACCAGCTCCTGAATCTAAATCCTGCGTAGTTTTCTGGAAAAGAACAACGTTTCTAGGGCAGTGGTTCTCAAAATATGAAAGAATTCTACGTATTTTCAATGTGGATCCCAGTGTCAAAATGTGTTTTTCCAGGAACTCCACAGAAGCAAACATTTGAGCAAACATTTGAGTTAAAAAAAAATAATTGGGAAAGACTATACTGCTATATATTCAAAGATTTGTGCCACATTTTCATGATTGTTCAAAAATAACAGACCTACAAGCTCCTAGCCCGGCACTCCTAGCCACACGAGGAGCTTGTAGGTCTGATATTTTTCATCTCCTTAAAGGACAACTGATCTACTGGACAAATCTAAAGGATCTAAGGGACAAGTGATCTACTGAATGTGACAAACTGCCATATTGATCCTCTGGGTCAGGCATACAAATATGGAGTGTGTAAAGTGCAGTGCGGTGTGCTGCTGCACTCTTTCACGTTCAGTAGATGCTGTGAACTCCTGTGGCCAGCTATAATTTCCTAATGTTTATTAGAACTGTAGTAGATAATTAAAAAAGAAATCGCTTATTTAGGACCACGGTTCAATGCCCCCTCCCATAGCTAAAATCCCTAGGGCTAAAGAAAGCAATTAAGGAATGAAAAAACAATTAATACCCATCTTTTACTTTCTCTAAAAACAACCTAAAACCTGAAACTTGGTTAAAAAAAATAAAAAAAAAATAAAAGTTGTCCTAAAAACTCCAAGACAGGATTCCCGTCCGTACTGTATTAATTCTTAATGCCGCCGCCTCAGGTTTCGATACGTCTTGCTGTAGCCGAGGAGAGGCCGGGGCACCGGGGCCCGGGTGGGAGGGGAGGGGAGGGGGGCGGATCTGGTCCCAGGGATTAGGATTTCCTCGCGAGGAAATGGTCACGTGATTTACTGTTGCTGGAGAGATGCTACAGGTGGCCGGGCAGCGAGGGTGGGGGCAGCGCGGGCCGGATAAGATGACCGACAAAAAAAGGAGCGCGGGACTCGCTGGAACCGACGCAGCACTGCTGCTGATGATGATGCTGATGCTCTTCTCTAGTCTCTCTCATGCTCTGTCGTAGCCGGTGGGCCAGGAGGCCAGAGCGTCACCCTATACTTTGAAAACACACTTTGATGGCAATTAAATATTAATATGTAAGGGGTGAGGGGGGGGGGGGGGGATCGTAACCCGGGATCTGTATCCACATTACATGGAACATGCAAATCGCCCCCAATCAGTGAAGCCAACTGAAATAGCATCGGTGGGCTATAGTGGGAAGGGGGGGGGGCTTGTATAAATAAGACTGTGTTAGTTTTTAACGTCATTAATTACTGCAAAAACCATAAACTGTCGAACGCGTCAGAGCAGTGGTTTTCAACCTTTTTCATACCAGGGCCCACTATTTATTCAGAAATTGAGCCCCGGACCAAAATTTGATGACATTTTAGCCCCACAGACCCCAAAACTATAAAGATTTTCTTTTGCTTTTTTCCCACAATTCCAGGCTGGATTTGGGAAACAAAACATCCAAACATACAGATCAAAATGACCGTTAATCTTCTACATTTTCTAGTTATGTAGACTTGAGGCTAATTCACATGATGAATATTTTAACTCTTGAGAGTATGTAAACATGATGGTTTCATGTTTACATCTGGTTAACCAACATCTGATTAACCGACTTTCCATCATTTAGCCTGCGGACCACCTGGAATTCTCTCAGGGACCACTGGTTGAAAATCCCTGGGTTAGAGAAAAGAATAAAGGAAAGAAAAAGAAACTATGAAACGCGAATCACAAGCAGCAGTGGAGGAGAGATTGATCAACATGACATGATGTTGTGTGATGTTGTGTGACCTTCAGGCAAAACAAGTCGTCAATCCTTGTCTTATAATATCAGATTCAGTCTGAGATCAGAAAGCTCAATCATCTTCACCCTGCAGCCTGAAAAACTGAACACGACACCTTAAAAGTGAAATAGGGTCATTCTCTTTAACACACACACACACGCACACACGCACACACACACACACACGCACACACACACACACACACACACACACACACACACACACACACACACACACACACACACACACACACACACACACACACACACACACACACACACACACACACACACACACACACTCTCGCTCTTTCTCCCTCTCATCATCAGGCCTGGTTTCCTCCCATAGGAAAACATCTCTCTCTCTCTCCTCCTCTCCCGGTCGGCCTAGAGCTCCCTCTGCTCCGCTGGATAGGATAGGATAGGATAGGATAGGATAGGATAGGATAGGATAGGATAGGAGATAGGATAAGATATAAGATATAAGATATAGGATAGGACAGGACAGGACAGGACAGGACAGGACAGGACAGGACAGGACAGGACAGGACAGGACAGGACAGGACAGGACAGGACAGGACAGGACAGGATAGGATAGGATAGGATAGGATAGGATAGGATAGGATAGGATAGGACAGGACAGGCTAGGATAGGATAGGATGGCCCACAGACCACAGGCAGGCACACTATAAACTATGCAGACCTGGTCTATATCACCACTGCTGCTACTGCCCTCATCCATTCATTCATCCATTCATTCATCCATTCAATTCATGCTAAATTTGTCTTGCATAACCAGACAAAAAAATCCACTCTCAAACAGCTGCAATTCAAAACTGGCCTCTGTAAAAATATGAACTGTACAGTACAATCTACAAACTCTAAATAACAATCAATCAATCATCAATGTGTTTCACCATGTTAATGATTATGTGGGGGAACTCCAAACAACATCTCTAAGGTACAATTGTTGAAAATTGGTGGAATTCACATATACGTGGGGAAGAGGCTCCCCCCTCGCTTTATATTTTACTCATGATAGAGCTTCCATCGCTCCATAATGTATGATGGAATCATTTGAAAATTGTGAGTGGCAACAGTCTAGTAAACACAAGACTATACAGTAGTACTCAATAGACACAGTTTGGCCCTTCAGATAAAAGAAGAGTATTTGTACGTGGGTTTCCTCAGGGTAAAATTATTTTGTATTGAGCCAAGCAGTGTGCAGCTCAGGTGAGTGCATGGGGGAGCAGTTACAGGCCAGCGGCATACCGCTACTTCAAAATAAGGCCAGCGGCGTACCGCTACTTCAAAATAAGTCATATTTATTTTTTGTCTTGCTGACAGCAACAATCAGTCAGTTAATCAATGACATAGAGACCTCTGGCGAGACAGGGATTGTGACAGACAGTCTAGTCTAATAGTCTATCCATGGTTATGTTTTTTGCACAACTAAAAACAGTATGACTCACAAGCGATTTCCTGACTATCACCAACAGTGTTCGCCTTGCCGTGTCATGCAAGTTAGCAGAAAATGTCAGAGATGCGAGGAACACTGTCGAAACGGAACTTGGGAACACAGCAGAGCGATTGTAAACGTTCTCCTTACATGTACTGATGTCATTTTGTTCCTATATGATGACTTCACCAAAGTTCGTTTTTTGGTCAAGAA
>CM076980.1:6843623-6866123 GCA_039105355.1 Benthosema pterotum | reverse complement strand
AAATTGCAGCCGTACTTCCTGTTAGGGTTGCCGTTCCAAAATGCGGCAGCTTAAAGTCCCTATTATCTCATGCAGTCTACAGTGTGGCCTCAAATCTTTCTTTTAACTCCTTAGGTGCCATTTTGCCAAGCCCACATTTGTTCCACAGTGCCATTTTTATGCTTTCATTAATTGTTCTTGGGGTCTATGGAGTTCATAAACTGTGGAGAGAGAATAATAACAAAACAAAATCCAAATCGTCAGCAGCAGCGAGTGAAAACAACAACAACATCAGCAGCAGCACCACAGTCACAACACCCAGGAATGCTGATCTGCTCACAGACAGGGTGGTGTTGACCTCATTAGTGGTCTGATTCCCACAGAGGTGGTCTGAGCATTCAGACATGTAAAGGACGTACATGCAGGCCTGCTCCAGTCCGGTCCCGTCCCGTCCCGTCTGATGACGTGGTTTAGGAGGAGCTGAGGTTACACAATCACAACACCCATTACTACCTTGTTAAGATCATGTCGGCACGCCTCATAACAGGGGTGGTTTTGCATGCATGCGTGCACGTGCATGTTCGACGGGGTGAACGAGTTTGACTTTGATAATTCAACGCAGGACACATTTTTTCAAAGTCACAAGTAAATATTCTTAAAGCGGTGTGTTATTTGAGTTATTTTCTAGGGGTGGGCAAAAAAATATATATATGCCAATATATTGTGATTCTTAATGCCATGATATCAATGTCACATCGCCAGGTTAAACATCAATTTTTTTTTGCATGTTTTCATGCATGTACCTATTGGTTTGTGTCAGAACAACTGACTGACTGACGGTTATCTCACTACTTTGAAGTGTATGAGTGAACTTCTCATGGTATATATTGTTTAGAAATGTTTTAAAATGTTGTAGTATGATAAAAGCAAAGCAATTTCTGTTAAAATATTGCAATATATCGATATATCAAATCGAATCACAACATAATTAAGATCGCAATATAAACCGATTTGGCACACTAAATATTGATATACCCATTATGACTCAACACTCCATTTTAACCATGACAGATTATTTGCAAACAACCTACATTTTTTCTGGTGACTGATATTGTCCTCCTAATACGTGAGAGGGCTGTGGAATTTCATTTACAGTTTTCATTTATTTTTAAAAAATTGTTTTGTAACCAGGGCAGCATAAACAAATATGCTACATTTTTTCAAAACAATATTTTAAAAATTAAATGAAAACTGTAACTGAAATTCCACGGCCCTCTCACGTAAATAATCTGTCATGGTTAAAATGGAGTTTTAAGTTATAATGGCTTTGTATAGAAAGGAGGTGGGTACACTAATAAAACATCAAATATCTAAATACTGAATGTAGTAACTTATAAACTGTCTGGTGTGTTCACATGAGGCTGAGTAAGACCATAAAATGACCAAAGGTTTTTGTGAAAGTGGAATATCCCTTTAACAGTAACATCTATAAAGGCTTTTTAACTGTGCATATACATGAAGTCTGCATAAACTGCATATCTAAGCCAACATAAACATGTTATCTAGATTGGTGCTGCAGATGCAATAGTCTGTCTGTGTCAACCAGACTACAGTAATATTGTCCTAAACACAGGCGCCAGGTTGGATGGGAACTATTGGTTGTGTCTGTTGTGCAATATGTGGTAAAAGCAAATCAGACAAGCATCAGTGATGAATGATTTGGACTTAAGCATCAACACCAGCCTTTGATCCTTTGTTCCCGTGATGGGTGGGCCGCCTGCGTTTTTCATGTTGTGATCAATCAATCAATCAACCAATCATCACGTTGCCAGATCAGACCGACAGGTCCCTGCCACGGTGGCCAGTGGCAGCGACCGGCTGGGACTGGCAAGTTGCCGCAGGACTGGCGCATGCCGCAGTTGATTCTAAGGCCTAGATTTTCGTTACTGCTAAACCCCTTATGCCTTAACTTATTTGCCTTTTTAAACTATTTAAAAAAAACATTTTTCAACAGTTCAAATGGCCAGTCTACAAGCTCACAACGTGCTAATAGATGGTCACATTGAACTATTCCAAAAAAATTGTCAAAATAGTAAAAAATAATAATAATAATAAATAAAGGAATAAGGGGTTTGGGATAAGGGGTTTAGCATGTACGAAAATGGAGCCCTAAGTCTAAGTCACTTATGTTAAAATTTGGTCCTTTGAACACAGTAACATCTAGGACAGGGGTTTTCATCAAGTGGTCCGGGGATCACCAGTGGTCCTTGAGAGGATTCCAGGTGCTCTCCTGCTAAATGGAAAGTTGGTCAACGAGATGCAGAGGTAACTCTTTGAGAGTTAAATATTCATCATGTGAATTCACCCAAGGTCTACACAAGTGGAGTATGTTGAATGCAGCCTGGTATTATGGACAAAACCAAAAGAAATCTTTTAGTTTTTTTTGTTAGCTAAAATGTCATTAAATGGTGGTCCATGGCTCAAATGCTGAATAAATAGTGGGCCCTGGTGTGAAAAAGGTTGAAAACCAATCTAGGAAATTGATTGTCTCTATGCTATGACATTGTTAGAGCTGTGTCTTCCCGTAGAGCCATGTACAAGTAAATGTTTGCACGGGACGGCAAACTTCGTTCCCAAGGCCGTACCCTGGGTTTGGAGATAGAACTTATTGTTAAATTCTTAATTAATCTTTGGTCAGATTTAAATGTAATAAATCTAATAATTCTAGCAGTTCTGTATCAGGGTGTTTGCTGTAGAGCCCGACCGATATATCTGTCGTACCGATATATCGGCCGATATCGATACAGATATATCGGCATCGGTATCGGTGATATTCGTACCGATATATCGGCCGATACATCGGCCATTATATTGGTAAAATCTGCCCATATATCGGTAACATCGGCCGATATATCGGCCGATATTTGCCTGGAACAGAAAAAGAAACACAGCAAATGGAATTATTTCACAAAAGTAAATGATGTCGTATTCTATTGTTTACTTGAAAGAGAGAATAAATTTGATGTTTAGAAGTTTTTCAAATGTATTTTTAATTATTTTAATTCATTATTATACATCGGTCCCAAACATCGGTAACATCGGTGCAGTTTTTTCCAAAAATCGGTATCGGCATCGGCCACAAAAATATGGCATCGGTCGGGCTCTAGTTTGCTGTCTGGATATTTATTGAAGATTTCCATCACTGCCTGTAATCCTGCTTCTGTGTAGTGTCCTTGACATAATGATGATGAATTAAATCCTAATAAAAATCACACTGGTGTGAAGTGAGGGGCACTCTTACATCATAAATCATCACTTCCGTGGTACAGCCACACAAAGCTGGACCTATAGGAGGGGCTATAGCGTCCCCCCCCCCCCACCCCACTCAAAACACAATATTATACAGAACAAATTTACAATTTAGGCATTTAGCAGACACTGCATGCAGAACAATTTACATTAGGCATGAAATAAAACATGGTAATACACCATATGCATACTTTATCTGTATATAAGCTAAGAAATCTATATAGGGTAAATTATGTGGATATACTGTATATACTATGAATTTACATGGAAACATTACAAACCAATCATGTTATCTAGGATGCAAATGAAGAAAGAAAGAGAGAAGTCGGGCAATAGTGTGGTTGCCTCTGTCAACCACACTATAGTAATTGTCCAGAACAGAGGCGCCAGGTTGCATGGGAACTCTGTGTGTGGTGAATCAGACAAGATGCAAATCAGACAAGCCTCAATGATAAATCAAGGTTTATTGGGACTGATCCTTTGATCCTGTGACACTGATTGGTGGGATGCATGCATTTCCACAGCATGTTGTGATCAATAAATAAATCAATCAATCATCACATTGGCGGCTTAGACTGGCAGGTGCCACGATGGCCGTCGGCAGCGACCGGCACCTGGCGCCAGGCGAGGACCGGCAAGCAGTGTTGCAAACTGCCAAAATCCAAAAGGCACTAGTGGCACTTCCAAAATTGTTCTGCATTTTAGCCACGGAGGACCATCATTTGATCTCTGACAAATTTAGGAGAGATAAACGGCAAAATGTTGGACAAAATGGCAATCCTTCTACATTTTGAAAATGTGTAGATTCTTGGAAATTAGGTAATTGAACTCTTGAGAGAGTCTGTAACTCTCAAGAGTTACAGATCTAAAATGGTCCATTTGGTTACCAATGGTCCTTTCTAGGAACGAAGGAGGACTCTATCATAGGAGGAAAAATGGTGAAAAACAAGAGTTTGTATCTCTGGCGCCTGTCAACCAATTTCGCCCCAACTCACCAGCAAAAAAGCACCAGATTTTCTGCCAGTTTTTCACAAATTTTGGCACTAGGGAGGTCTGGAAAAAAGCTAAATATAGCGACAAATGCGCCAAGTTGGCAACACTGCCGGCAAGGTGTTGCAGGACTGGCGCCTAACGCAGTTCATTCTAAAACTAAGTCACTTGTGTTAAAATTTGGTTTGTTTGAATACAGTAAAATCTATTAAATCGATTGTTTCTGTGCTAGTCACAGCTATGTCTTCGAGCCATGTAAATGTTTTCATGATTTCATAGTATGCTTGGTTTGGAGATAGAGTTTATTGTTAAATTTAAAGTAGTCTTTGGTCAGATGGGTTTGTCATTTTGTGTTTAGTATACAGTATATGAATTAAGTTTCGGAACTCTGTGGAACTGTGTGTGTTCCCAGATGCTAAAAATGTCATCCAGACATAGTGAGTGCAGGGTTTAAGTTTGCATTTACATTTATTTTTCTAAAGCTGTGTCTTCCCGTAGAGCAGGGGTTTTCAACAGGTGGTCCGGGGACCACCAGTGGTCCTGAGAGGGTTCCAGGTGGTCCCCAGCTAAGTTGTTTAACCAGATGTAACTCTTGAGAACGTAAAAATGAAACCAAATGGACCCTTTCGGGTCCATTTGGTTTCATTTTTACGTTCTCAAGAGTTAAAATATTCATCATCTGAATTAGCCCAAAGTCTACACAACTAGAAGATGGACAAAAGCAAATTAAGTCTTTTGTTTTGGCGAGTGTGTGGCTAAAATGTCCTCCTCAAGTGGTGGTCCGTGGCTCAAATGCTGAATAAATGGTGGTCCCTGGCATCAAAAAGGTTGAAAACCCCTGCCGTAGAGCGTGCGTGCGTGCGTGCGTGCATGCGTGTGTGTAGTGTCCTTGGCAGTAACAGGCGTGTGAACGGACAAACAGTCACCTCCCTACGGTGGCCACCACTTTACTGTTAAGTCTCCCTTCAGGTGACATAACAGGCGCATGAACGGACAAAACAACAGTCACCTCCCTACGGTGGCCACCACTTGCGTGTGGACAGACAGACGCTGCGCGGGCGGACAGACGGACAGAGGGCGAAACTAGATCAGCACTTGGCAGAGTGCAAACTTGCACGTTGCCCTACGAGTAGACCATGGCCTACTTGTGTGTGAGCGAAGAGCGCTAATACTCATGACATCAGCTATAAAGGTCTCTTATTCACGTCAGCATTATGTCATCACCTAAACCGGCCAATTGGGGTACCCCGAGGGCCGACAGCCAGCGTCGGCCACGCACTGCACACCACCGCGCCAAGCGCTTAACTTGTGCTTAACTTATTACTGATTACGCAAGTAATAAGGGTCCATTTGGTTTGGCTTCCCATAGGTCAGATGAGGAACACCTGGAAGCTCATGGAAGATCTGGAAGATCATATGCTACTTATAATGTGTACATAAGAATATAACGGTAGAGCACCAAAATTAGTGAAAAACTCTTGGGGGGGAAATCTAGTGCTTGTTTGCTGGTGAGTTGGGGCGAAATTGGTTGACAGGCACCAGAGATAAAACCCCTAACCCTCGTTTTTCATTCTAGTGCATTTTGGAAGTGCCACGAGTGCATTTTGGATTTTGGCAGTTGGCAACACGCTGCCTCTGTCAACCACACTATAGTAATTGTCCAGAACAGAGGCGCCAGGTTGCATGGGAACTCTGTGTGTGGTGAATCCGACAAGATGCAAATCAGACAAGCCTCAGTGATAAATCAAGCTTGATTTGGACTTAACAACTTAAGTTAACAACTCAAGTTGTTGTCGTGTCACCACCAGGCTTTGATCCTTTGATCCTGTGACTGTGATGGGTGAGACGCATGCGTTTTCACAGCATGTTGAGATCAATCAATCAATCATCGCATTGCCGACTTAGACCAACAGGTGCTGCCTTGCCCGACGGCACCTGAAGTTTGTGAGTTTGACTGTTTTTTTTGTTTTTTTGTTTGTGAAATCCAGCCTGGTATTGTGGACAAAAAGCAAAAGAAGTATTTAGTCTTGGGGTCTGTGGGGCTAAAATGTCATGGTGGTCTTTTGTGGCTCAAATTCTGAATAAATAAGAGGGCCCTGGTGTTAAAATAGTTGGTCTCACACTTACCTTTATCTTGAAATTAAATTACTATTACGCAGACTTTAGTTCAGCCTGTAGTTATGGCCCTCCACAATATTTTATGTATCTCATTTGGCCCTGTGGGAAAAATAATTGCCCACTCCTGCCACTCCCGATATGGAGTCGTATGTCACAGTCACATCACAGACACGTCTTAGAGGCTTGGTGCTGTAACAGCAGAAGTAGGACTTAAACCATACTCAAATATGGAGTCATATGTCACAGACACATCATAGACATGTCATAGAGGCTTGGTACTGTAACAGGAGAAGCTCCATAGAGCCCAGCGGTCGGTCTTTTGTATTTTGCTTTCGGGTTAATCATCCAACACTGCGGCTAAAGCTCATCATCGACCAACATGGTGCTCCTGGACAACGACTCGTTCTTGGCCAACGTGGCTAAGCTGTTCCAGAAGTGCAGGTCCACCGGCAGCGTGGTCGTCACCTACAAGAAGTACGACGGCAGAACCAAGCCTGTGCCCAGGAAGGGGAAGGGTCCTGGGGAGAGGAAGGGTCTCCAGGGCCAGGCCGAGGCCTCTGAACCACCGCCGTCCGACAACAAGTGCGTCATCAGGGCGTCGGACGGTAAGAAGAAGATCAGCACGGTGGTCTCCACCAAGGAGGTGATCAAGTTCCAGATGGCCTACTCCACCCTGCTGCGGACCCACATGGACGGACTCAAGAAGAAAGCCAAGAGCAGTAAAGGCAAAGACACCAAAGCCCCGCGGTTGGCACTGGCAAAGAGATTTGCTGAGCTCACAATAAATACAGAAAGGGTGAAATGAAAACAATGCTGTCCGGAAGAACTTGGGAGACTGCATGGTTTACTGCAGGTTTCCAACCTTTTTGATACCAGGGCCCACTATTTATTCAGCATTGGAGCCACGGACCACCTTATGACGACGTTTTCACCCCACAGACCCAAAACTAAAGATTTCTTTTGGTTTTGTCCACAATTCCAGGCTTAATTTTCGCAAACAAAATAGGCAAACATACAGTAGTAGCCTAAATCTAAATGACCATTCTACATTCTCTAATTTGTGTAGGCTTCTTGTGCTAATTCAAATGATGAATATTTTAACTCTTGAGAGTCTAAACTTAAAACCAAATGGATTTGGTTAACCAACTTTTCATCTGGTAAGCCAACTTAGCTGGGGACCACCTGGAACCCTATCAAGGACCACTGCTTGAAAACCAGTGGTTTAGTGGACAGTCAGACGTGGGTCTGTACCAGAATAGGTCCTCTGGAAGACTGACAGACGAGTCAAGCAAACTCTCCTTTCCACGTCCTCATATGACTGTAATCATTATTTGCGTGAGCAGAGGAGCGAGCGCAAGTGAAGCGACGATCGGTTCTCGGTTGACGACCATCCTGAACCAGTGGTTTTCTACCTTTTTGACTCCAGCATTTGAGCCACGGACCACCATTTGATGACATTTTCACACCAAAGACCTACAATTATAGAATTATACTTTTGGTTTTGTCCACAATTCCAGGCTGGGTTTTGTCAACAAAACAGTGTAAACTTCTTAATTAAGTGGTGCTAATTCAGATGATGAATATAATTTAACTCTTTAGAGTGTAAAAATGAAACCAAATGGACCCTTATGGGTCCATTTGGTTTCATTTTTACATTCTCATGAGTTACATCTGGTTAACCAACTTTCCATCATTTAGCCTGGGGACCACCTGGAATCCTCTCAGGGACCACTGGTGGTCCCCGGACCACCTGTTGAAAACCCCTGTCCTAAACCATTGGCTGGTTTAGGTGATCGTGTAATGGTGATGTAATTAAGAGATCTTTATGTTGCCAAGAGTATTTTCTCCTGGAGGTGTCAGAGTACTCTGCTTGCTCACTCTGCTCACGCACACAAGTAGGCCATTATCAGTGTAGTATTTGTCATAATGCTTTTACAGCACCGTACTCTTACCAACATTGTTTACAGACTGAGCCTGTAAACAGCCAGCAGACCCCTCCAGTTCTCCCCATTTAGGTTTTAATTCTACTTTTTCTGAGGTCTGATGTAGACCTTTAATGTGTGGCCAGTCAATTTACAGACGTGTACTAATCAGTGCTATTTAGATACCTGTGCCTTTATTATTTATTATTTATTCTATTTTTTATAGAGCTGATTAAAAGTTCGTAGAGGTCGGGATGGGCGTACTTGTGCGCTGTGGTGGTGTACATGTATGGCCTAATTGTGTGCAATGTGCTAGTTGGCACATGGAAGAGTGCAGTTCTAGTTAAATGTTGAAAAAATAAAATAAAATAAAACAAACAAACAACACAACAAAACAACAGAAAAACAGCCATGTTGCTGACCCCTGTGCTAGTGCACACCCTCCATGAGCTATGCTGATAAAAAGCAAGATAACAGTGAATCACCATCAATTCACCATACATCACAAAGTGTGATTCAGGACAGAGAGATGACACATGGACGTCGGACAATAAATCAAAACGTGTACAAATCGTACAAATCTCCACAGCTCAGAATGATCAGTAAAGCATTGTTGGTTGTCTAGAACAATCTTGACTCAGGTGGCCATGATGACTCATGACTGAAGAATGTGCAGAACTGTAAAAACACTTATTCATAACAACAATCAGCTCAGCTAAATATATGAAAATAAAGACAAACTATTTGGGAACTAAAAATAAATTAAAATACTCTAATGTATCTGTAGACAAGATGTAACAATAAAGAACTTTGAACCATGAGCTCCTTACATATTCCCCTGTCCTGGTGTGACACAATGTTTTTTGAACTATGTCAGCCCATTGAGTCCCATTGTGAACCTGGACATATTGAGTACACTGAGGTTTTCTGTTAGAAATGTTGAGTAGGGGTCCGCAGTAGGGGTCCGCAGTAGGGAAACAATACGCCAATAAATCGCAATTCTTAATACCATGATATCAATATCGAATCGCCAGGTTCAAAATTGATTTTTTGATATTTATGTAGGCCATTCTTCATCAATTTGTTCATATCACAGACTGACTGACATTATCAGAGACTGACTGACGTTGCTGACGGGTCCATTCGGTTCCATTTGTACGCCCTCAGAAAAAATCTTGAAAATGGGTGGAATTCCCTTTTAAAATGATTCTAATTAATAAAAGCACAAGTCGTTTGTGGCAAAAAATGTGATATATCGAATTGAATCACAGCATAATCAAGAATCGCAATATAAATCAATTCAGAATCCTAAATATCGTATTGTATCGTATCGTGAGGTAAGTAAATCGTCCCACCCCTAGTCCCCAGCATAGAAACTGCCAGATGCTAACTCACATGTGTTGAGTAAATGGCATATATGTGACCACACCATTAACAACCTATATAGAAGGGTGAAAAAGTCAAAATTTCATCATGCTTTATGTAGCATTTGATATGTAACCTGCTGACTAGGCACATTTTTGATGACTGGTGTTGCTGTTTTATAGGCGAAATAACTGATTTTCTTTTGACTTTTTTGCATTCTACAGCCGGTGTGGTCACATTATGCCAATTATGAAAATTACTCAACACATGCAAGTTAGCATCTGGCAGTTTTTACATGCTGGGGATGAATTCCTACATTTCTAACATAAAACCTTGGTGTACTCAACATGCCTGTGTTCACATTCTGACCAATAGACTAATATGTTTATCGACAACATGGGTGGCAGGACTCCGGACATTCTGTATATAGAGCTATACAAACTGAAAAAACGTACCAGTAAAGTTGTGTCGACACAATGCCAGACACAAAATCTGGCATTGTGTCGAACTGTACTTAAGGGCAGGCCCGGATGTATTAATTAGTTGAATTAATTTTGTTAAATAATCTGATTAAAATTTTTAACGCAATTAACTCATGTGCACACTGACTCAACCCACTGAGCATTGTATCATTGGAAAAAATGGGTAGAGCACGGTTTTATGGAGATAAACAGCCGTGTCTCCCCGTAACCAGAGCCATAGAGTATAGCTATAGAGATTTACATGCATTGGATGCTTGTAGATCACCTATTTTGACAAATATTCAAGAAATAAACTTTTTTTTCCCAGATTATTTTTCTTTTCTCAAATGTTCAAGTCCTGTAAAGGAAAAGGGCATATTTTGGACATAGTTCGAATGGTGATTAATCATGATTAAATTAATTTGATTAAAAATTTTAATCATTCAACAGCTCTAGTTATGGCATGTCTATGTTGTACAGTACAGTATATGCCTATAAAGCTGTGGCACATGTTGTAGATGTGGCACATCCTATCATTCTGTGGGACATATCGGAGCGTTTAGGACTTCTACAGGAACGTGCACAACAGGCCCGGGTCAGGCTGCTGGATGCTGTTATCACGACAGACTCATCATAGAGAGCCGCAACTACAATTTCAGCCGGCCTCTTAGAATGCAGTGTAAATTGCACTCAGTCATCGGATTCCTATTAGGGTGAATGTTTGTGGATTGATTGGTGGCCATGCCAGAACCGCGTCTAAATGGTCGGAAAAGATGAAGCGGAAGAGAGAGAGAGAGAGAGAGAGAGAGAGAGAGAGAGAGAGAGAGAGAGAGAGACAGAGAGAGAGAGAGAGAGAGAGAGAGACAGACAGAGAGAGAGAGAGTCGTTTTTGTTCCAACACCAAATATGAGTGTCAACAAAGTTAGCCTCTGAACTGTATCTCTAGGATGACACATGCCGCATGTGCCTGTGTGTGTGTGTGTGTGTGTGTGTGTGTGTGTGTGTGTGTGTGTGTGTGTGTGTGTGTGTGTGTGTGTGTGTGTGTGTGTGTGTGTGTGTGTGTGTGTGTGTGTGTGTTTGCGTATGTGCGTGCTCGGGGGTGTTAGAGTAATAGCAGAAACCTGATAGCATTTATATGGACCATTCAGTCGATTCAGACATTTTCTACTTAGCTGTGAAGAGAACGAGAGAGAGAGAGAACGAGAGAGAGAGAGAGAGAGAGAGAGAGAGAGAGAGAGAGAGAGAGAGAGAGAGAGAACGAGAGAGAGAGAGAACGAGAGAGAGAGAGAGAGAGAGACAGAGAGAGAGAGAGAGAGAGAGAGAAGAAAGAGAGAGAGAGAGAGAGAGAGAGAGAGAGAAGAGAGAGAGAGAGAGAGAGAGAGAGAGAGAGAGAGAGAGAGAGAGAGAGAGAGAGAGAGAGAGAGAGAGAGAGAGAGAGAGAGAGAGAGAGAGAGAGAGAGAGAGAGAGAGAGAGAACGAGAGAGAGAGAACGAGAGAGAGAGGGAGCCCACATGGAAGAAACATATATGCAGGATATAGGTACCTATACCAAACCTATATTCTCCATATAAGGATCATATATGTGCATATATGACACATATATGCCATATAGGCTCCACATATATGCTCCTTATAGGCTGCATACATCTCACATATAGGTCAACATCAGGTACATATATGCGCATACATACCACATATATGCCATATAGGTTCAACTTATATGGCTGCATACATCTCACATATAGGTCAAAATCAGGTGCATATATGTGCATATAAAGGCCATATAGGTCCTATATGGGATCCTATATAGCTTCTTTATACCCTCATATAGGTCATGTATGTACATATAAGGCACCATATCCATGTATAGGCCCTGACATATCCCAGATAGCAAAATGCATTGATTCAATGTTGGATTATGGTCAGACTGGTTATTTCTGGTTGAGGTTGTAAAAGCTGATTCAATATTTAATTACAGTTACTATTTCAACAATTGAAAAACTGTTGTTGAATCTATTTAGTATAGATGCTCATTGTTGAATTTGCCTACACTGACTTGACATGCAGGTATATAGGCCTACAGTATGTTGTATTCTCAATATTGAATTTCCCTACGTTGTTTTAACGTGGTATAGATACAGTAATCTATTTTCAATGTTGAATTTCCATCTGATGATTTGACATGGTTTAAATGTGTAGTGCTGATATTATTATAAAAATATTATTATTCATTATTATTATTATTATTCCCATACACCGGACCACTACGGAAGTACATATCATACGTTGGCACAGTGGTTAGTGCTGTTGCCTCACAGCTAGAAGGTCCTGGGCTCGATTCCTGCTAGGGGCGCTGCTGTGGGTGCTGGCGGATCTGTCTCCTCCACGTCATCAGTGCCAATACCCGAGGCGGGGTTGGTGAAAGGGCCTTTCTGTGTGGAGTTTGCTCTTTGGAGTTTTGCGCTCTTTGTCCTCCCTGTGTCCCCTAGGGTAGATACCCTCACAAAAACGTCCAGTAATCCTGGGCTCTAAACTGCCTCCCCCTGGCCAGCCTGATGGAGGGGACAGGAACTGGTTGGAATAACGTGTTGCTTCCATGCGCTATGTCCAACCAGGGAAACTCCCCCCAGCTAAAAAGGTGGCGCGACTCCTCATGCCTTGAAGGAAGCATAGCCCAGTCTGCTACCAGGTTGGCAGAAGGTGTGTAGAACCTAGGGCATTAATGACTTGAGATTTTTTCTAGTCGACTTGTCAGACAGTCAAGTCGAAGTTGTATCGATTTATCGTTTTATGGCGCGGGGGGGGGGATCGGGGATCGGGGATCAAATGGTGCCGCTATGACGCCGGCGCAGTGCTTATACAAAACACATCGTGAGGCTACGCATGACGCATGTGGCAAGCTTAATATGAAAACAATATTGGCACACAGCGCAGCACAACGTCCACTATGGCCAGCCATAAAAACACACAACGTTCTAACCACACGTTAGAACGCAACAGAAGACACATTGTCAGAATACTATCCATTTACATGTAGCCTCCTCCTCCAACACCACCATACCACGCCGCTTTCTTTTCTGATCCATTCAGTAAATTAATGAGAACGACGCGGACAGAAGCATGCGTAGCCTAATGCGAAACGAGGAACAAGACGGTCACTATAGCACGGGGAGGTGTTGGTTGATGAAGTTCTGCACTCTTACACTGTTTGCTGATCCGTGTACGTAATGATCAGTGGAACGCCGAGCGCCCAGAGCGCAAAAGCGCGCTGCGCATGCTGCTGCAGTAAGATTGGTAAGCCTAAATTAAGGCTGAACTCCGATAGAGTTGCAAAGGAAACTTCAAAGGAGACTTCTGTCCGTGAGTGACAGTAACCAATATTACAGTTGAATTATATACACACGCGTCGCACATATAGAAAAAGAAAAAAAAGGGGAAGACAAAGGTAAATGTTTAATTCCTCCTCCTTACTCCTTCGCTCGGAGGAAGGGGAAAAACAACTTATCGACTCAGGCTTTTTGGAGTCGACACGTGTTATGCAAATCGATGCATCGATGTATCGGTTTTTTGGTTAAAGCCCTAGGGGACAGGAATTGGTTGGAATAACGTGTTCCTTCCATGCGCTATGTCCAAACAGGGAAACTCCCCCCAGCTGAAAAGAAGGTGGCGCGACTCCTCATTCCTTGAAGGAAGCATAGCCCAGTCTGCTGCCAGGTTGGCAGAGGGTGTGTAGAGCCCAGGATCACATTAGGAATTGGTACTGCATTGCCAAAGCATTGCATTGGCAATGCTTGCACTGCATTGTACCAGCTGTCATAATAATAATTATTACCGTTGGCGTCGCGGGGATATTAATATCACATCGGTGCATCGCCATCAACCTCCCGCTTTCAGCACAACAAGCACAAAAAGTGCCTTTCTGGGCACAGGTCTCCACCAGGCCAGGTCAGATTGTGGCCTCCTGGTGGTGCTATAAAAAGCCAATGTTAAAAGGGTGCCATTTATTGTTGTATTTAGCATTTTGATGATTTGAGGCATTTTGTGCAAAAAATGTGTTTTGCAAATGTCCACCTGTTGGTGGCGATATAACAAGCCATTTTGAAAAGAGTGGAATATTTCTCTCAGGCTAGTGCGTTAAAGATTTTATGTAAATTGCCTGCTGTGTTCAAAATCTTTATAAAATCGTCCTCCTGGTGGCGCTCTAACAGTCCGTTGGGGACAGAGATTCATGGTTGGCATCCAGGGAGTGTGTGTGTGCAAATTGTGGCTTAGATCCGGTTAACGGTTTGGGAGATTAGCTGGTAACAGACAGACACACAAATAGATTTTTGGCAAAAAAAAATGGCCAGAAAAAGCCTCCTGGTGGCGCTATAACAGGCTTTTGTGGAAGATTTGGGGTAAAGGTTCATTGTTAGTAACGAGAAAATATTTGTGCAAATTGTGGCATCGATCGGGTTAATGGTTTGGGAAATTAGCTGGTAACAGACACACACACAGATTTTTACAAATAAAAAGGCAAAAACAGCCTGGTGGCGCTATAACAGGCCGTTGTGGAAAATTTGGGACAGAGGTTCATGGTTGGCATCCAAGTGTGTCTGCAAATTGTGGCATTGATCAGGTTAATGGTTTGGGAGATTAGCTGGTAACACACACACACACACACACACACACACACACACACACACACACACACACACACACACACACACACACACACACACACACACACACACACAGATTTTTGCCAAATAATTGCAAGAATCTGCCTCCTGGTGGCGCTATAATAGGCCCTTCTGTAGACTTTGGAGCAGAGGTTCATCGTTGGCATCCAACTTTCCATTTGCATTTCCAGCCATTCAAAAAAATAAAATAAAATCTCTACAGCCCTAAATACTGAAAAGAGTGTTTATAAAATGTCTGGGTTGTTCACATGAGACTGAGTAGACCATAAAATGACCAAAAGTTTTTTTTTCATGTTGGAGGGGCACATGTTGGAGGGGCAAGAGAAAATGGTATGGGTGCGGCTTCATCGCCCGTGTCGCTTTGCGCCACGGGCGATGAAGCCCCAGTTACAGGACTTTTATTAGTCAAGTAAAGCATCAATAATAACATCAGTTGTTGTTGAAGTTGCAACATAAAGCTAAAGGTCTGACTCAGAGAGTTTTCTGTTTTCAATGATGAAATGCTGTTGGTTTAGTGGTGACACAGCTGTAGTTAGTTGGTAGCAGTAGTACTGTTTCAAATTTGAAATGTAAGCACTTTAATTTGAAATATCTTGGGTTGTTTTGCATGGCATCGTGTTTGGGGGGGCGGACTGGGTATTTAGGGGGGCATTGCCCCCCCATGCCCATGCCTAGATCCGCCCCTGAAATGGACCCTTGCGGGTCCATTTGGTTTCATTTTTACACCCTCAAGGGTTTTTTTTTTTTTTTTTTAAGTGGAATAGCCCTTTAAAGTTAATGAATTGAAGGCCTTAATTTCCAGGAAAACACAGAATGGGGGAGCTTTTTAATTGTACAACACCTATAAAGTATATTAATGATGTAAAATGTTGAAAATCTGCGGAATTCCCCTTTAAAGTTTTTTTTTGTTTTGTTTTTCATTCCATTCCCAATGCCTAAAAAGCAAGCGCCTACCATTGGCTCTAATGGTCTCCCTAGCAACCACTAACCTACACTCATTGGATTCTCTCAGCACGCCCCCTTGTACTGCACTCTCATTGGCCACTCTACGGCCCAGGGGGGCGGGGACATTTCAAACCACAGCAAGCGGTTCTTCACAGCACAACAACTGCTGTTGTGGAGAGGAGAAAAAAAAACGCAACGAAACGGATTTAGAGACGAAGGTATGTTTGCTTATTACTTCATATTTATATCTTAAGTGTTGTCTAAAGTGTATCCTTATTAGAGTGACAACTGGGTCTTGAAGGATAAAGAGTTCAGAGAGTATAATGTGTTGAAACACCTCGTGAGGCTTCAGGCTGCTGCTGCTGCTAAAAAAAAAAAAAAAAAAAAAAAACTTCTACAGTACAACATCATAGATGTTTTCTTTAGTCTAGCATGTAGAATCTACAGGCTGTATTGATTCTTTCAAGCTTCATTCACTCTTTTTAAAAAACAAGCAGGGGTTTGAAATTGTTATGCCCAGCATTTGAGTACACTTTGGTGCACTTTGTACCACTCTATGGTGCAAAATAAAAGAATGGTGCTAATCGCGATTAGCATAACAGAGGGGTCTTCAACAGGTCCTTGAGAGGTTTCCAGGTGGTCCCCAGGCTAAATGATGGAAAGCATCATCAGGTTAATGGTTTGGGAGATTAGCTGGTAACAGACACACACACACACACACACACACACACACACACACACACACACACACACACACACACACACACACACACACACACACACACACACACACACAGTAGAGAAACCAAATGGAACCAAATGAAACCAAATGGACCAGGGGTGGATGTAGCATGTCCCATTTGGGGGGGCAAGAGAACATTTTGGAGGGGCAAGAGAAAATGGTATGGGTGCGGCTTCATCGCCCGTGTCGCTTTGCGCCACGGGCGATGAAGCCCCACCCATACCATTTTCAGTTACAGGACTTTTATTAGTCAAGTAAAGCATCAATAATAACATCAGTTGTTGTTGAAGTTGCAACATAAAGCTAAAGGTCTGACTCAGAGAGTTTTCTGTTTTCAATGATGAAATGCTGTTGGTTTAGTGGTGACACAGCTGTAGTTAGTTGGTAGCAGTCAGTACTGTTTCAAATTTGAAATGTAAGCACTCTAATTTGAAATATCTTGGGTTGTTTTGCATGGCATCGTGTTTGGGGGGGCGGACTGGGTATTTAGGGGGGCATTCCCCCCCATGCCCATGCCTAGATCCGCCCCTGAAATGGACCCTTGCGGGTCCATTTGGTTTCATTTTTACACCCTCACGAGTTAAAATATTCATCAGCTGAATTAGCATGTTGTATATATGATGTTTGCAGTAAAGCCATTGTGTTTAAAGGGGAATTCCACCCATTTTCAACATTTTTTGTTCTGAGCGCCTACAAATGCAACTAAATGAACCCTAACAGGTTCATTTGGTTGCATTTGTACGCATACGGGTTCATTTGGTTCCACAGGGGTTGACACTAAGGTCTCCGATGCACTTGCCCATTGGGCAAGTGGAAGCCAGGTTCTACTTGCCCTCATGTCATGGTCACTTGCCCCCCCCAAAATATATTGTAAATTTTGCATTTAAGTTTACTTCCTACTTGGGTGCTTTAAACCAGGGGTTTTCAACTGGTGGTCCGGGGACCACCAGTGGTCCCTGAGAGGGTTCCAGGTGGTCGCCAGTTAAGTTGGTTAACCAGATGTAACTCTTGAGAACGTAAAAATGAAACCAAATGGACCCTTGCGGGTCCATTTGGTTTCATTTTTACACTCTCTAGAGTTAAAATTCATCATCTTAATTAGCCCAGGTCTACACAACTAGAGAATGTAGAAGATTACGTCATTTTGGTGTGTACAGTGTTAATTTGCCTATTTTGCTTCCCAAATCCAGCCTGGAATTGTGGATAGCTAGAAAGCAGGGAAAGTTGCACACTTGCCCGATCGGGCAACCAGGTAGCAGTCTTCACTTGCCCCACCATTTTTTCACTTGCCCCGGGCAAGTAGGCAAGTGTTAGTGTCAAGCCCGGTTCCATTTGTACGCTCTCAGAAAAAAATGTCTAAAGAAATCCATTAACATGGTGAAATACTGTACATCTTGATGATGTCATCAAGATGTTTCACCATGTTAATGGTTTTCTTCAGACCCCCATTTCTTGGGAACACAGAATGGGGGAACTTTTTATCATGTCCACCCAGCACCTCTAGGACATAAGGACATATTAGAATGTAGAAAATGGGTGGAGTTCCCCTTTTTAAAAGTCTGTTTCCCCATGTCATGCATTGCTTCTTGCCTTTAAGGTGTTTCACTTGTTTTGATTGTGGTTGTATGATGTTGATGTAGTAGCTGATCTGCACTCACATTATGCTGTGTCTCTTTGTCGGCAGGCTCTGAAGCTGTCCGAGACTGGAGGACCACTGTTCACCCTCCATCTACTCGTTCTACTACTCATCTACATATTCTACTTCTCATCTACCTTGCATAAGGCAGGTTTTACAAAACATTACAGTACATTGCTATTAGAGCTGTGACGATTAATTGTAGTAGAATTCATAATTGGGGCACGGTGGGACAGCGGTTAGTGCTGTCGCCTCACAGCTAGAAGGTCCTGGGTTCGATTCCCACTAGGGGCGCTGCTGTGGGTGCTGG
Organism: Benthosema pterotum; assembly: GCA_039105355.1. Lineage (NCBI taxonomy): Eukaryota > Metazoa > Chordata > Actinopteri > Myctophiformes > Myctophidae > Benthosema > Benthosema pterotum. The sequence goes on along the minus strand of CM076980.1, from coordinate 6,847,664 downwards.
CGGCGTATCTGCTCCTCCACGTCATCAGTGCCCATACCCGAGGAAGGGCCTTTCTGTATGGAGTTTGCATGTTCTCCCCGTGTCCCCTAGATACCCTCACAAAAACATGCAGTAATCCTGGGCACTGAACTACCTCCAACTGGCCAGCCGGGGCGCCTGATGGAGGGGACTGGAACTGGTTAGAATAACGTGTTCCTTCCACACGCTACGTCCAACCAGGGAAACTCCCCCTGTCAGGTGAAAAGACTTATACTCCTCATGCATTGAAGGAAGCATGAGGCCAGTCCGCATCATAATTTATTTCTCAACTAATTTAGTGATTGATTATTAATGTGTGTTTCCCACTTAGTTTTTCAGCATTAATTGTCCCTTACAACCTGATTATAGCTGCACATGGACAGAAGCAGATGCAAGGCAAAAATTGACACTGTGGAACTATACTGTAACATTGATTATATTAAGAGCCAAACATAAAGCTTGAATATTTATTTATAAAGGACCTATTTGAGTTCAGAAGAGTACTGTACCTTTTAGACTGAGGTGTGTAGATATTCCGTAATCAATGTATGCCGTCAGAATAAGCCTAAAGACACCATGAGTTGCTTTAATATAACTGTGTTTGTTTGAATATTAGTCTAATCAGCAGCTAATCAAACATATTTTTGTTGGTTAGAACATGTCTAAAATATATTTTAAGGTGATGCTTAGAGAAGTGTTGTAATCCCATTCATCTTTTAACTAATCGGCCAATTATTTGATTATGAAAACAATCATTAGTTGCAACTCTGATTGCCATAGTTGAATCTTTGCAGCAGATTCTTGAATGTGTCAGTGAAATCAAAATGCAGAGCAGGTGGTCAGCTGATTTAAAACTTAGCTGATTTAGAAATTAGCAAATCTACAAGCTCACAACTTCCGCCTCTTTCTCTGTAGGCCGCCATGCTGTGTCGACGCTCTGCAATCATCCCATTCCAACAGGGAACTCTGATCCCCTCCACCTGCAAGTCATTAGGGACTTCAAGAACGCCGTCTCTACGACTTCGACGAGGATGTGGGCTCCGTCACAGTCGCCACAGAAGCCCATCATAGTTAAGAAAACAGGCGATGCCGATGGGGTCCACCTCTTCCACTGGCGTCTTTGGTTTCCATGGAGATGCTAGAGCGTACCCCTTGCCCACATTGCTAACAAGATGCCAAGAGCTGCATTCTGCCGTCGGAGGAGAGGCTCTGACCGCCGTGAGGCTTATATATCGAGCACCGATCATTCACGTGTGGTGCCGGAGGGATCTTAAACTTGCTACTCTGGACTGATTGACCACTTGGCGCAAAGTAAGTGTGAAATGTTGAAATGCAAAGACGGGTTCGCAAATCAAGAAGGTTGGCACTTCTCAAACACTATTCTTGATCATATACTGTTTGGGTGTGGCAGTAAATATCCACGCATGTATTCAACCTGCCCTTGCTTATAGTACCTGGAATTCCCTTAAGACTCATTTGACGAGGAGTCACACACGATGTACCACTGACCAAGCTGAACTTTTTCAACCCTTTTGTGTGAATATATATTGAAGTGAGACAGCTTATCTGATATTAACACATGCACATTTTACACCATAATGACGACTATCCACGTTATTGGCCTGATAGCCTCTAGATGTGCAGCATGAGTTTCCTCTGCTCTCCGAGTGAATATTCCTAATGTAACTTGTGTAGTCTGAATTCCTTTCTGTGTTACTGTACAATATCTGCATACAGTGTTGCAGTGGGACTTTTAGAAAAAAACATACAGACAAGTATAACATATTGAGAAAAATGGCTTACAATTGTATCTATAAAAGTAAATGACACTGTCACACTACAATGATAGTTGTATTAACTCAGGGGTTGACACTAAGGTCTCCGAGGCACTTGCACATCTGGCAAGTGCAAGTCAGGTTCTACTTGCCCTCAGGTCATGGTCACTTGCCCCCAAAAAATATATTGTAAATTTTGCATTTAAGTTTAACCAGATGTAACTCTTGAGAACGTAAACATGAAACCAAATGGACCTTGCGGGTCCATTTGGTTTCATTTTTACACTCTCAAGAGTTAAAATTCATCATCTTAATTAGCTCAGGTCTACACAACTAGAGAATGTAGAAGATTAGGTCATTTTGATGTGTATGTTAATTTGCCTGTTTTGTTTCCCAAATCCAGCCTGGAATTGTGGACAGCTAGAAAGCAGGGAAAGACACAGAGGCAGAGTGCAATGACTGCCTTCAAGACAAATTTATCTTGTGTTGTGTTATAGTGCACTAAGTTGCACACTTGCCTGATCGGGCAACCAGGTAGCAGTCTTCACTTGCCCTACCATTTTTTTTACTTGCCCCGGGCAAGCGGGCAAGTGTTAGTGTCAAGCCCTGTTGAACTAATACTAACAGTAGTCATATCAACTAAAGGTGTCGACTTCTATCAACTAACATGTATTTGAGTTACCTTAATTATGTTTGTTGTCTTGATGTATAATTTTATCGCAGCATGGACACTTGAAATTATGAGTTGAAACAACACATTGGGTTTTATAATGTATTAGATTTGTTTGTTTTTTCTGTTTGCCACTTTAAAGCCATAATATTTTGTGCAATTAGAAATGTTTCATTTTTTCCATATTATAGGCTAACCTGTTTACAAAATTTGTAAGATTTTTTTTTAATTAAATGTGTTAGATTTGTTTTGTTTCTGTTTGCCACTTTTCATGCACTTTAAAATGTTTCATCTTTGCGTAATATCGGCTAACTTGTTAATAAAGTGTTTAAGTTGTACATTTGGGCTTCTATTGGATTTTATTAATGTATAGGTATTTTCATTGCATGTATGTAGATATAGGTACATATAGGTCATATATGTACATATATGCTACATACACATATATGTTCGCATACTAAAAATTGGCCCCTTTCCTATATGTATAGGTGCATATATGTACCATATATGGTACATATATGCACCTACATGGTACATATATGCACATACATGGTACATATATGCACCTACATGGTACATATAGGAAAGGGGCCAATTTTTAGTATGCAGCCCTATATCACAAACCTATATGCCCCTTATAAGTTTCTTCCATGTGGGAGAGAGAGAGGGAGAGAGAGAGAGAGAACGAGAGAGAGAGAACGAGAGAGAGAGGGAGAGAGAGAGGGAGAGAGAGAGAGAGAACGAGAGAGAGAGAGAGAGAGAGAGAGAGAGAGAGAGAGAGAGAGAGAGAGAGAGAGAGAGAACGAGAGAGAGAGAGAGAGAGAGAGAGAGAGAGAGAGAGAGAGAGAGAGAGAGAGAGAGAGAGAGAGAGAGAGAGAGAGAGGTCTCTCTGTGTCTCTCGTCCGTTTGATGTGCTACATGTGAGGTTTCCAGATCACATCGGCTCATTAAAGCGACAGTTATGGCCATGTTTCCGTATGTTTGCGCACGCGGCATTAATTGGGAACTTGCAGCAGTCGCACAACGAGAGGCTTCATCATCACACACACACGCACACACACACACACACACACACACACACACACATGCACACGCAGTCAAACGTTTGGCATGGATGCATAATCTGTGTGTGTGTGTGTGTGTGTGTGTGTGTGTGTGTGTGTGTGTGTGTGTGTGTGTGTGTGTGTGTGTGTGTGTGTAAGCTTTGATTTGCCCGTGCACGGCGGCAGTGCACACACACACCAACACAACACATGTCAACACAACCACACACGCACGCACGCACGCACGCACGCACGCACACACACACACACACACACACACACACACACACACACACAACACACACACACACACACACACACACACACACACACACACACACACACACACACACACAGAGCACATCCTCCTCCTCCGCCTCACATCTTGACAAACGTGCGTTTCATTTAGCTGCCGTGACCTCGGGATCACGTCACCCGTTTTGGAAAACCAGTTCGCTCCTCATTAAAAGAAAATGGGGGGACGGGTGCCGGGTGGGGGGACGCGATAGAGAGACGCACGCAGGGCCGCAGCACA